>JARWKJ010000012.1:43450087-43892587 GCA_029959095.1 Rhinichthys osculus
CCTTACCTGAGGTAGCGCGGACATGACGGACCATGGAAGTGCCGATGATCACGGCGTCGTCGCGTTCCGACTCGTGAAGAGGGGAGAAGCGGTTCTGGGTGGAGATCTCGAAGACCGGGAGGGGCGGAGAGGTTCTTGCTCTGGTCCTGGCTCGTGTCTTCCGCTGTGGGATCACCCAGGGTCCATGGTGCTGTGTCGGTGCCGGAGTGAATGATGCCAGAGATGATAGCGTCCTCCTGGGCAGAGAAACGCACGGAGTAGATGAAGTCGGAGTCAAAAAGTTACTAACCACTGACTTGTGAGCATCGGCGCGTGACGTTTCAAGCGCTGATCGCCGATCCCGCAGCTCGGCTTGCCTCTCCAGCAGACCCCGGATCTGTTTCTCCACCGATTCCAGTTCCAATCGTACCGAGATCAGCTCGAATGTATCCTCACCTGCACTCAGAGGTAACGTTAGACACACGTCCGATATGTTCGCCATTATAACAGATGAACAGTAAATTAGCAGTGATACTACCAATACCACTACTAATTTAGGACTGGAATGCTGGATATAACCTGTATCCTTTCAGTGAAACGGGTGTAAAATCAGACGCTCGATAGGCGCGAGCCCACGCGTGAAATGCTAGCGGGCTAAAGGCTAGTAGCCGAGATTCGCAAAGTTGGATCTAAGTAGCGATATCAAAGCAATCCGATTGTTTTTTTTTTATAGGGAATAGTATCGAGGATAGGTTCACACGATATAAAAATAGAAAGTGCTTCCTTATCCAGGCACATGCCAATATCCAGGCACATGCCATAAAATCAAAACAGTAACTTTACATTTAAAATATAAATATATAAAACTAGCCAGGAATCAAATTCTAAGCACAGTGGAAACACTGGCAAAAACATATACAAACAATAGGCTGTAACAATAGGTTAAAACATATGGCAACAACATTACATCACAATTTCACTTGTGTGTATGTACTAACAAGCACTATATGTCTGATGCAGATGCCATAAAGGGCAATTATAGGCACTGGAAAAAAGGTAATGTGGTCACTAAAATGAACCAACCTGTGATAGGCTCCTGCTTCCAAGCAAAGCAAATACACTAGTAATTTTATAATCAAACCATTTAAATTTTATACCTTCCCCCTGCCCTAAGCCCAGTGGTTCTCAAACTTTTTCTTGTCGAGGAGCCCTAAACAGACACAAATTAGACCACGGACCCCCATTTGATAAGATTTTGTCCCAGCATTGCTCACGTGGTAGGATTTTGGCTTTTGGATGTTTTATTCCAGAAAGTGTGTGAAATCCATGGCAAAAATAGTCATTTGTTTGGTCACTATGTCACTTATGGATGGACTTATAATGAAAATAAAATAATGTGTAAAATAATGTGCCCATGCATTTTTGACTGTGGCCTTAATGAGGTAAGATAAAAACAACAATGTTGAGTTTTGCGAAACAAAGCCATTAAGCTGTATAACACCCTAAGTTATTAAACACAGGGAGAGCTAATATTTAATATTTCACAATGAAGTTCTTGAAAAAACTATAGTGAACTCACTGTAGTATTACTAAAACAGACTAATTAATAATTACCCTTTTTTTAGTCTTTTTGCTCCATGCTGTGCAATAAAGGCAGAAGCACATATCCAGTTTGATAGGGGAGACAAGCCACTTTAGTTAATGTATTTAACTTCAAGCAGCCTGCGATGTTTCCGGATTCTCTCCAAGTTTCTGACGAACACAATGTTAATAAGCTTGGAGTCACAAGGCACAGTAAAAAAGCTGTCCAGTCTTTTTTGTGATATGATGTTACACAACAAACTGCCATCATCACGTTTTTCTTTCACTAAGGCAAAGTCTTCATTGTGCAAGAGGAAACATCCATTTCTCTTCTTCACTGAAACAAAATGCCAACTTTTGTTTGCCATCTTCTTTCTGTGGCTTTCTGCCCTCTCATGTTCCAAAAGTCTCTTTGCCACTTGACTGATGGGATTCTTGGCATTTCTCACAAATCTCTTCAAAATTTGCAGATAGGTCTCAAACGGAAATGCAGATGTCATTGAGAGAACACTGGAAATGTCTTGAGTCATCTGACAGATGTTTCAAACTATGAACATTATACACAACAAACTGTGCGGTGTATATGCTTGCATTTGTCAACAAAATAGCTTAAAAGTTGTCTAGCGTAGTCCATGTAAGCACCACGCTTTCTCTCAGATGAGTACAAAAGGATTGATAAAGCTACTGTTAGGCAAAGAAAGTGTTCATATTCATTCCTGTGCAACACCTTTTTCATACCAACAGGTCCAGTGTATAGAAGGAATTGCTGAAGCTCTGTGGCTTTCCACCGATCTAATTCTGCTAGGGGTCTTGGTTGGCGAGCAAATTCACTAGGCAGTTTCCACAAGAAGAGTTGAAATCTCCCCTACTTTTCTTCGTGACAGTCTACATTCAGGTGGTCCTTTTTTTTTTAAAGCACAGCAGTCTTTTAACAACTCCAAGATATACTAGATGCATATAGTCCACTTTCTCCGTCCCATCTTTCCTCTACTGTGTCATCTTCTCTTCCCTCACCCTCGCATTTCTCATCTCTGAATGTGAATACTGCAACGGATACTTTATGCTCCATTCTAACCTCTTCTTTAGACAACATCTGCCCTCTCTCCTCCGGGCCAGCACGCGCTACTCCCTCCAACCCCCTGGTTATCTGAGGTTCTTCGTGAACACGAAGTAATTTAACATTGTGTAGACTAGGGGTGTCGCAATATACCCGTGTTGACGATAATCGTGATATTCAAAGCATGAAATATCGACATTGTGTTAATTTAGAGTGTGAAATATACCAGTATTGACGATAACCACGATGTTTAAAATGAATAGGACTGTTATGATAACATGACACGTAAATACTCCAGCGCGAGTACCTGGTTGACCTCTCAGGTGCTGTATTGCACCCGCTGACTCTATCAAAGAAGACGCAGCCCGGGCCGCGCAGCTACTCTGAGGAGAACAGCACTTTAAAGGGGGTCGCACACCGGACACGAAGCGAAGCGCCACGTCTTTAAAATTCGAACACATTTTCTCTTCGAGTGTACACACCGGCGGTGCCATTCGATGTCTGTCCGCGGCGCTCAGCAACGGCTCGTTCATTTACATAGTTTTATATTAAATTTACATTATATTTGTCTCAAATCATCATAAATGACTTCACCCTGTGCTGCAATAATGTCCTTAAAGATAATGTCCTTAATCATAAGAATATTGCTGGCCATAAACTGAGTAAGTGCGCGTCTGGTGTGCGATACCTCGAGTTGTCCTACACGCGACGCGGCGCTGCAGAATGTGTAGCCACCAACCTTTTTACCCATCTCCGTGTCCATCACCCTGCAGATTACAAAATTTTACAGAGAATAAAACTGTCTTACTGAGAGGTCTTGAATTAATAGGACTTTTCTCTTCCCCAAATAACATTAGGCTGTAATTATGAAATTTTCATACACTGTAAAAAATTGCTGTAGTTTTTACAGTAATTTTTTACAATAGAGTACTGTATTTTAGAATTTACAGTATTTTTTCCATTTTGCTGTATTTTGCCATGTGGGCGCATGCGTATTGGTGTGGTTTAGAGGTCCAATAAGATACTGTGGTAGACCACTGTTATTGCATGTTCCTATGACTTCTGGAAACATGATTATGCAGTAAATGCTACTGGACATCATGCATACCATTGTAATTTTTTTTAATTATTTTTTTAAAAGAAGAAAAAAAAAACGGTTGCAAAAGTTTAATGGCTTCACAAGTCAAGAACATTAAAGTAATAGTCAACTGTAATAAATACAGCCTTTTTAGCGAATTATTTACACCTTTTAGACTCTGACATTTGATTAAATAATGTACACATCTAGTAGTTTAAAACGGTTGGCTTTTAAAAACTCCCATGATTAAACAACGACATCGGCGTAGCGCAGTGCGTGTGATGTCATTTCGTCAATCGTCATCTTCAGTGGACATCTTGGGAGTTGGGACTTTCCACGCGCTGCATCATCACCACTCAATTTTCGCGCTCACCTCATGCGCGCCACGATTACCGGAGGAGGACTTCGAATGAGAGTGAGACGAGGTGTGTAGCCAGCCAGTAATTCATGCTATAGTGTAAACGTGAAATCCTGTTACATCCACAATATTTTAACTATTATTTTTATGTTGTGACGTTGCAAAATGGATAATCTAGATTATTTGTCCAATTTTATGAGTCCCGTCACAGATTAACGATTAGCTTGCTATAAAAGTGTGGCTGGGCTGTCATTTTACTATTCAACTTTTGATAACTGTTCGGTATAAAACTATTTTACATTGTTGTTGGTAGTAGACATGTAAGCTTTTAAACATTGCAATTAAATTGTGTAGGTTTATGCAACTAAATAGTTTGTAATTTCGATTTTCAAGCCATTAGCTAATAGCACGTGTTTGTTCGATTTAAGATGCAGTAATTTAAGTGTTTTTTTTTGTTTTAGTTTTATGTTAATATTACTTGTAAGGGTGCTTGGTATTCATATTTGTAATTTAGTTGTTAAATAGAAAGTACATTGGAATTTGCTGTGCACATGCTGTATTGCTGTGCATTTATTAGCTTGTGAAGTTTAGATTTTTGCAGTTGAACATGTTTATCTGTCACTTCTGTAATAATGAGAGCAGTACAATCCTGAGTTTTGTGCAGCATGTGAAATTGCATAGAAATGTGCCTAAATCAGGATTTAGATGTGGTGTACCTGATTGCCCACATATTTTCACTAAGTTTTCTTCATTGAAGTCCCACATATACAGAAATCACCGGGAACATCACCGGTCTGCTAAAGTGCATGAGGCACAGATGTGTGATAAAACATTTAAATGCCATGTAGACTTTTGTGAAGTTCAATGTGGGACCCTAACACAGCTTTTGTCTCATTTAAAGAGCCATATTCAGTCAGGTCTGGAGATCCGGTGCCCATTTGGTTGCAGCAGGACATTTAAGGTGAGATCTACATTTGCATCACATGTATCACGGACACATAAAATGTGCTCTGTAAACCATCTGATAGAGCCTGCTATGACCATGGAAACTCCAGTTTCAGATGTCGTGTCTGAAAGCGAGAGATCAGAGGTTGTAGAGCAAAATGTTCCTGAAGTTGTGGATGAATCTCTTTTTCTAAGAAATTTAACCCTCTTCTATCTGAAACTGCAAGCTAAATTGCTATTACCTGAGTCTACCATTCAAGGCATTGTTGAAGAATTTCAAAACATCCATGACATTGGGCAGTCATATTTTCTTAGCAAACTGAGAGAAAAGCTTGCTTTGCTTGAATTACCAGAGGAACGGATTAATGATGTGATTGATCAGTTGTCTAGGGAGGATTTGCTGACAGCTTGTAATAGTGGAGTTCTAAGTACAGCACAGAGGAGAAAGACTACTTTCAAGCAAGATTTCCACTATGTTGAGCCAGTCCCTATTTTGTTAGGAGTCAGTGAAAGAAATGGGAAAGAGTGCTTTGCTCAATATGTCCCAGTTAAGCAGACCATCAGCGCTCTGTTTCAGTGCCAGTCTGTCAGGGATCAATATGAACAGATGCATTCACAAACAGCTGAAACTGATCTGTTTCGGGATGTAAAGGATGGTAAGAATTTTTCAGAAAATTCTCTCTTTCAAACTGATCCATCATCTCTGGGTTTGATCATTTACCAGGATTCATTTGAGGTGGTAAATCCTTTAGGCTCAGCTAGAAAGAAACACAAATTACTGGCAGTTTATCTTACCTTGTCTGATATTTTACCTCACAACAGGTCAAACATAGACCACATGCAACTTGTTCTTTTGTGTAATGAGCAAGATTTTAAGCACTTTGGACCAGCTCATGTTTTTAGATCACTAATTGAAGATCTCAAAGATCTTGAGGAGAATGGTGTTGTTGTGAATGATGGCAAAACTTTGAAAGCTTCTTTGTGTTCCATCGTAGGTGACAACCTGGGATCCCACATGATTGGTGGTTTTGTCGAGAACTTTAGCCGAAGCATACACTTCTGCAGGTATTGCACCATTGAGAGAGACTCATTCCATGCCACACCTTTAGAACCTGCTATGAAGCGAACTGTGGAGTCTTATGAGAGAAACATTCAGGAACTTGCTACCATTGGCGATAATCTAGTTGATGGAGTCAAATTTAACTCTCCTTTTAATCAGCTGAATTCTTTTCATGTTTGTCAGCCTGGCTTGCCCCCCTGTCTTGGACATGACCTCTTTGAGGGTGTTGTGGCATCTGATCTTAAGCTGTTCATTGATTACTTGGTAAATCAAGAGAAATGCTTTACTTTCACAGAGCTTAATCGCTATATTAAACAGTTTAAGTACACAGGAAATGATGCTGCCAATAAGCCAGCCGAGGTTAACTCAGGGAGTGAGAAGCTTTGTGGTCACGCTGTTCAGAACTGGTGTTTTCTAAGACTTTTACCAGTTATTGTTGGACACCGAATTAAGGATCCAGAATCAGAAGTGTGGCAGCTCATTCTACTCCTGAGACAAGTTGTAGACCTAATTTGTGCACCAGCAATACTGGCAGATCAGGTCGCTTATCTGAAAGTGCTCATTGATGAGTACATTCATTTTAGGTGTGTGACTTTCCCTTCTAAGCCTCTCAAGCCTAAACATCACTACTTGTGCCATTACCCAGAGCTTATAAAACAATTTGGACCACTCATTCGCTTATGGACTATGCGGTTTGAGAGCAAACATACCTATTTCAAACAATGTGCTAGAAAATTGCACAACTTCAAAAATGTATGCGCAACACTTGCAGAAAGGCACCAGCTTCTCCAAGCCTATTTAAGTGCTGGAAACCTCTTTCAGCTTTCTGTGCAAGTTGAAAAAGGCTCTGAATTTTATTCTTATGATTTTAACGAAGCGATCAGGGAATCAGTTGATCATTTTGATTTTCAGCCAGGCAATACATTAGTAGCTACTGAAATCACTTTGAAAGGAACAAAGTACAGGAAAGGCATGGTTGTTCTTTTGGCCAGTAATGATGATGGTTTGGAGGTTGGCAGAATTAAACTAATTCTTGTTCACCAGAATTCAGTGGTTTACTTTGTGTCTGAGAAACGGCGTGCTGTGCAGTTGGTGGATTTGGGTGTATACTGCATAACAGATGAGGACCCAAGAAATGTCTGTGTACTTCAAGAGGAGCTATTAGATTATTACCCTCTCCAGGAGTATAACACATGTGGCTTGTCTGTGATTGTGTTGCACCACTCTTTTCCATCTTTTTAAGGTATGTCTAATTTAGAGGAAATAAAACTTGCCATCTCCTCTTCGTTACCTGGTCTCTCTGATGAAACGCTTCAAAAGTTTATCCATGGGCTTTCTGCTATTGGTGTTGAGACAAAAGATGACCTCCAGTATGTCAAAGAAGAAGACCTCATGGAATTCCTCAGGCCTATACAATGCCGCAAATTGCTTAATGCATGGAAAAATGAAGGTATTTATTATTTAATTTTATTTAAAATAATGTCTACTAGTTACTAATGTCCATTTGACAAATATTGTAAAATGTTTCATGTTCAAATTCCATTTTTTTTAATTGGTTATTTGTGTTAGAACAATCCAGCTGCTCGACTCCCCAACGATCATCGCATCAAGTTCTTTCTGATACATCAAGCCCAGGATCAGAGAGTTCAAGTTCTACACAATCTCGTTCTACTGCTTGCTTTTCAGCATCTTGTGCCTGGGCTGAAACATTTAAGGTGCCTTGGGAAGTCATGCCTTCTGGAATTAAACTTGCCATTGCAAATAAAAAAAGACCATCACCAGCTGATCGAAGGAAGCTAGTGAGAATGTTAGTGGATAACATGCAAAAACATGAAGTAAACCCTTCAAAGGCACAGTGTCAGATTGTAGTGCAGAATATTGTTAAGCAGTACCCGGACAGTTTTGCTGATGTTCTGTCTGATGGAACAAAAATAGGTAGTGGGTATGCCTCTTTGCTCTTGCAAGTTAAAACCCGTGTTGAACATGTAAACAGAAACAACACATTAGCTCGTCGGAGAAAAGAACGACTACAATCATCGTGTAGAACCATAAGCCAGAGCTCAAGAAGGCTGGCTGATCAATATGGTTGTGTCAGTTGGCAGCCAGAGGAGTTTCCTGCAGGAGAAAATGATGACACTCTAGAAGAGAAGCGCAAGCAAATGGTACTGCTTCATTCTACTGAAGGAATGTGTGGAGGCGATAGAGGAGAACTTTGCAAATTGATGGAGGTCACATATTACCGTCAGCGCCGTGATATAAACGCCACTCCACCTCCGCCACTGTCTGAACTAAAAAACTCATGGCCTTACCTGTTTTGTCTGAAGGGGACCTTTTTACATTTCCAATTGCTTACTGACATCTCACTGCTACAAAAAATCATGGAGAGCATTGAAGGGAAAGGAAAGAGGATTCTAAGATTTTTTCAAGAAAAGCCAACAAACAATGAGGTGTCTGCTGTTCTGTCAAAGTATCAAGAGGGAAATTCTCTGGTCCTGTGCATCTTGCAACTCTTAATGGCCCATTTTAAAGAGAGAACAGAATCCCTTCTAATTGAAGCTGATGTAAGTATAACATTTAGATTTTTAATGTCTTAAAGGATTAGTTCACTTTAAAATAAAAGTTTTGCTGATAATTTACTCACCCCTATGTCATCCAAGATGTCCATGTCTTTCTTTCTTCAGTCGAAAAGAAATTAAGGTTTTTGATGAAAACATTCCAGGATTTTTCTCCATATAATGGACTTCAATGGGACCCAAACAGTTCAAGGTCCAAATGACAGTTTCAGTGCAGCTTCAAAGGGCTTTAAACGATACCAGACGATGAATAAGGGTCTTATCTAGCGAAACCATCGGGCATTTAAAAAATAAATAAAAAAGTTTTAAGTTTTATAAGCACAAATGCTCGCCTTGCTCTGTTCTGTGATGCGCTTTCGCGACGACCTTTTCAACATAATTGCGTATTAGGTGACGTCACGATCGTGTATCACAGAACAGAGCAAGGCGAGCATTTGTGCTTTTAAAACTTAAACTTTTTTATTTATTTTTTAAATGACCGATGGTTTCTCTAGATAAGACCCTTATTCATCGTCTGGTGTCGTTTAAAGCCCTTTGAAGCTGCACTGAAACTGTCATTTGGACCTTGAACCGTTTGGGTCCCATTGAAGTCCATTATATGGAGAAAAATCCTGGAATGTTTTCATCAAAAACCTTAATTTCTTTTCAACTGAAGAAAGAAATACATGGACATCTTGGATGACATGGGGATGGGTAAATTATCAGCATATTTTTAAAAGTTAATTAGTCCTTTAAAGGTTTAATTGTAATGCAAAATGAATTTGTGTTTTTCTTAGGCAGCAGCAACTGCAGCCGACATGGAAAGAGAGGGATTACCGGATTCACCCGCACTGATCATCCAAGGTTTTTTGCTTTACTTTGTGTCTGTGTCTCCATCATACACACTATTCTTTGCTTTCTAGCTCTTGTACATGGATACCTCTTTGTCCTGTACTGTTTTTTTCTTCTCACTTTAATGGCCATTTTAAAAATACAATTTTGCCACTTCTGTTCCTATATTCTATTTCACAATTCTATTCTCACTCCTATATTCCTTCCATAGTTAGCTCTCTCTGTGCCCTGTTTTTTGTTGTTGTCTGAACCTTTTTCTCTTCTTAGTAACAAAAATCCTTATTAGTAACATTAATCTTCATTATTAATCCATAGTTTATAGTGTCTTTATTATCTAAAAAAAAAAAACACACACATCATGATTTACTAACTCACAAGCCATCCTATGTGTACATGACTTTCTTCTTTCAGACAAATGCAATCAGTTATTTTAAAGAATGTCCTGGCTCTTCCAAGCTTTATAATGGCAGTGAATGGAGGATGAGATTTTTGAAGCCCTAAAAAGGGCATCATCCATCATAAAAGTAATCCAGTAAAAAGTAACTCCAGGGGGTAAATAAGGATGGTCTTTCAATTATAAAGCTTGGAAGAGCCAGGACATTTTTTGATTGTATACTCCGATTGTATTTGTCGAAGGTAATTTACTCCTAGGATAGCGTGAGTAAATCATGGTAATTTTTACTTAATTTCATTCTTTTCAGACTATCTCTTTAACATGAGCTACCCATGAACCATACTTTTACAACACTTATTAATCTATGCCTTGCCATATTTATTTTTATTTTTTTGTAGGTGAATCCATGACCCCAAGCAAGTGGATGTTGTCAGTCGAAAGGGAAGTGGTCCTGGGCCCATATCCAGAGGCATTTGTTGAGGGCCTGGCAGCATTGTTTGCGACCTATTACAACTTAAACCTTGCTTATCAGGATGACGCTGCATGCACGCTGGAATTTATTCAGAGGTATTTCAGAGCATAAAATCTTACTCAATATTTATTGTGGACTTTCAAATTTTCTTGACTTTTTTTTAGGTTTTGAATTTAGGATAGTTTATCAGAATTAGATATTTTATGGGAAAGTTTTCAAATGAACAACAAAAAATTGCTAACCACACCCTGAATAGAGAATTTATTTTATGCAAGGTGCATGTGGATAAAAAACTAGACAAGCACAAGTAGATGCTTCAGCAAGTTGCTTTCCTCAGTACTTCCATTCCAGCAAACATTCACTCTTTTTTCGTTGTAGACTAGTTAAGAATAATCAATTAGCATTCTGGATTAAATTAGCAAGAGTAGAATGCCAAGAGAGTATAGCAGTTAAGAAGTATAGCACAAAACATTACAAATATACAACTGCAGCAAATCATCTATTACAAATATGCTAATAATTCAAATACAACAAACAATGCAAAACCATATAAAAAATAAAAGAAATTATAATAACCAAAATAACAGATAAAATAAATAAAAGATAATTAAAAAGAATAATAATAATAATTAGGGGTGTAACTGTTTACAAAATTCATGGTTCGATACGATACAGTGATTGTCACGGTTCGGTACTTTTGGTACTGATACTGATACTTTCGGTACTGATACAGCAAAAAGAAAGAAATGCCAGAGAAATTTCCTATTTATTGAAAGAGAAATTATTTTTAAATAAGTGTTTTCCTACATCTTGAAACTTTTAGTTTTATAAATGGGGGTAATCTTTGAAGGATGAACAAAAAATGTTTTGGTCATCACATTAAAAATAACATTTAGATATGATAATATTTGAGTTTCGAAGTGCTGGAAAAAGATGTGTGATGTAGGCCTACTTGAAAGTATTTTACTATTTCTGCCAAACTTCCATGGTTACAGTTACTGTTACTATATTAAATCCATAGTGAATGTAGCTGATCTGTGGACTTAAAGCCTATAACTATTTCATTCATGGCACAATGTTTCTCCTGGTTTCCACATCAGCGCTGTTTGATCCGTTAATAATAGAGAAATGTGAATGCTTCTCACTAGATCTCGCAGCGATGTTATTACTTCAGTGGCGAATTCTTTACTGGATCTCTCAACGTTGTGTAGTAACAGTGTCGCTTGATCAAGATCGGCTTGCGCTGCACTGACATTGATGGTCCAAACTGATAAACGGTCCATGAAGCACAAAATAATAGCGCAGTTTCGTTCCGCTTTCATTACGTTTGCCATTAATGTTGTGCAACGTTATGGTGGTCGCGCCAACGTGAATTTTGGTCGGCAGGAAAAATGTTCCAATGAATCGTTCGGTTTGTAATGCATACCGAACCGAAAGCCTCGTACCGAACGGTTCAATACAAATACGTGTATCGTTACACCCCTAATAATAGAATAATCATTTGACTATGTTCCAACTTTTTTGGAGCGTGTTGCAGCCATCAAAATCTAAACTTGTCTATTTATTAAATACAATTAAAGGTATTGTAGGTAGGATTTTTATAAAAAACTTTTTTCCAAATTTGTTTAAACTTTCTGTATATATCAATGTATAATTAAAATGTAAGTACTCTAAAAAGAAAGTATAAAAATCGAGTGTCTGTAGACCTCTCACGACTGTTTTAAAGACAGCTCATTATTTCCATTCACTCCACCCCCTCCTAGGTTCCGTGCCTCTTGAATTCCTCAAATCAAATGGGTACGCGCAAGTGGGCAGTTCCTGTGTGGCAAAAGGGTGGTTGCGAGAGAGTGACAGTCGCCTTAGCCAATCCTTTGTTTCGTCCAGAATGGAAATAATGAGCTGTTTAGTGCAGATTAAACTGTCTAGAGTCACTCGATTTCTATACTCTTTTTATCAGAGTACTTACATTTTAATTATGCATTGATATATATTAGGGCCGGGACTTTAACGCGTTAATTAAGATTAATTAATTACACACTTTAACGCGTTAATTAATTACACAAGTTATTTTAATCGCACTTATTTTTGCACCGCGGAACGTTTCTCACTGGATGAGTTTCGGCGGACCGATTATACTGGCGCACCAACTAGCGTTCATGACGAAGAAGCTGACAAGATCGCTTTGGTTGGCCGGAAGCGTCAATAAGAGCATGGTTGTGTGCAAGCTATACAACAAGGAATTCGCTATTGCTATTAGTGTAGTGTAGCAATATGCTATTGCTACACTTAATGGCAAAAATTGCACTGGTCTGCTGGACTTGGTTGAACAAAAATAAACAATATTGTGTTGCTTAAGCTTATGTATTCAGTCATTATTCAATGGTATAATAAAAATCCATGTGAAAAAAATTACTTCTCACTGTTCTCAGGTCAAATATTTATGCGATTAAAATGTGATTAATTTCGATTAATTAATTACAAAGCCTCTAATTAATTAGATTATTTTTTTTAATCGAGTCCCGTATGGAATTATTTTTGTGCCGATAAAAATGAACGTAACTTTTCAAGAAACTAATGAAAATATAAATATAAATTGAATAAAATATCTTTGAAACTGAAAAAGAATGAATCGCAAGCAATTTTTTTTACTTTGTTTTTAATACACTGCATGTTTTGCTAACTATTCCTCATATTTCTTTTACTGATCTAAACTTACAAATGCGCTTCAAGAGTTTTCATTTACGCTTCTGAAGGTTTCGTTTACGCTCCCTGAGTTTTCGTTCGCTGTTCTGACACAATTCTCTCGTGGGGGCGGGGCTAGTAGCAGTGTGTTCTCATTGGCTACTGAGTTTTTGATTGACAGCTTCTTGACCTGGAAGTGAAGACGCCAGTGTTGCGTTTACTTGTGTGGATGTGAGCGTCTGTAAGCGCATCTTTCTATTTAATTTTAGTGATATTAAGTTATGTTTGTTTTTGAATTTTATCTGTATTTACCTGCTGTTGCTACTACTTTGTCAACAGAAACTTTTAGGAGCGCAAGAGATCTCTTCAGTCTATTCAGGTGTAATTGTACATCAAAGTAGGCCTACTGTATATGCCTACTTAAAATATTGTGTCCAATGTTTTAGCAGAATATTTGTTTATTCCTGATGATTCTTTTGCATGTTAGGCTCTGATTAGGTTGTGCAAGAGAATAGCCTACTAGTATACGTGTGTGATTTATTCAGCCGTCAAGAAAGTTTCACTTCAACCAGGTAATCAAGGTTGGCAACCATGGCCATCAAATTTCTCATTGTTACCATATGAATTTACACCATCAAAATGTATGATCACTTAAATAAGAGGAATTTAAACTATGAAAATTACAATCGTGGCTTGCATGCTGTCAGATGATACAGACCTCAAAGGGCATTTCATTACATATTTCACACAAAGAATATTTTTGTTGCCATTTTCTAATCATGCTGATAATTTTATTTATTTCATTTAGTTAATATTATCTTCTAATATTTAAAATGGTAAATATATTTGAACAATCATCAACAGGTTCAATTATGACTTATAAAATCAGTTAAATGAATTTAAATAAAAAATCAAATAAATTTACATTCTTTATTGTCACTACAGCATATACACAAGTATCAAAGTGAAAGTCTTGGATGCGATTATGTTGTGACAGAAAAGACCAGAATCCACAAAACATTAACTGCATACTATACATGTAATGCACAGTATTCTCATAATATACATACACAATGCATAATTACAAAGATTTTTAAGGAAATAATCCATCTCTGTGAGTCCATATAAAAGACAAGTGGATTGTAACCCATGTATGACAGTTGGTCGGAAGTGATTTTTAATACGGTTTACATTATTAGTATTTTTCTTATCCTATTGTTTCACTCCAGAAGGCATTGATTCATCCACTGAGGTCGCATGGACATCACGGTCACTGTGTGTGGTTTTTAAAGCATCTTTAGGACTCGCAGAGATGGATTACTTTCCTTAAAATCTTAATTCGTATTTATCTGTTGAAAGAAAGTAAAATGCATCTGGGACAGCATGAGGGTGAGTAAAATAAGTGAGAATTTTATTTTTGGGTGAACTATCCCATTCATATGCTGTTGGTATGCTAATCCATGATCAGCATAGACTAATAAGAATACACTGCAACCTCTTGTGTACTTGTAAACTGTGTTTGTTTTGATTTAGAGCTCCAAAGAAATTAAAATATTTGCTATTTTATAATATTAAAATAAAATACATCAGGTGTCTGAAGATCAGGATCCCAGTCATTCAAAGGTGATATGTCTGAACAAAGCAACATTATTGTCTGATGGAGACAGTTGATCTCTGGTATTATCACTCCATCCTCTGTCAGCATCAGAATTTTGTTTATGGAAAAGTTGCTCAACTCCCTGGAAAATGAGAAAGGAAATGTATTATAATCTAACAATACAAACTCCTTTGAACTCCCACATGCAGTAACAAGTTGCAGACTTAAAATAATTATTTCAAACAAATTATATAAATGTTTTAAGGGATTTTACAGTACTAAATGTTTACCTCCGAGTCATGCACCATTTATCATCTGTAATACTGTTGTGTAACCAGTAGATGGCTGTATAGCCCTATAAACATTTATCCATGGCTGTGTATTCCCTAGTTGCTGGATGTTTTGTCATAATTACTTGCATGTATTAGGGTTTGCATTTGGACATATTTATTATTAAAGATTATTAAAAATTCAACATTTTTCTTTTTTGCATTATTATTGCTCAAATATGGACACAGAAAAAGCATTTTGTTGCATTTTGCAGAGTAAATATTGCGCCTAGGGTGATACTTCAAAATAATTGAGTGTTTACATATTATGAATAGAGACATGAAATGTGGTCAAGTCCTGTCTCTCCTCTTTTAAAAACTCTGCATCGCAAATTAATCAGGAATTGGCTTTACATTGCCAAAGTTTAATCGGGCAGTGATTGACAGCGCTCTGGTCCAATGGCATCGGTCATTGTCTGATACAGTACTTTTTGTACTGTAGGCTACAGTACAGATACTGTACACTCTAGCCCAATGTTGTTTGGGGTGGCAGGGGGAAATATGATCTAATCGAAGACTGTAATGTAACCGTATGTAACGTTAGATAAGTCATGTAATGATTGGGCTAACTTACCAATTAAATCAAGACGACACTGCTGTATAATGTTATGGGCTCTCACTGAGCTCTAATATGCCTCTCCACCTGAAAAAGCAAGTACTGTATTATAAATAGTATTAGTTTAGTATTAATTAATAATTAAAAAAAAAAAAAAAAATCTGACTTACCACGAGTAGGCTATCCAGTATTCTGATATCGACGATGACAAATTATATCATTTGTCTGTACTATTCCTTCTATAAGAAATCATCTCAACAATATAGTGTAGCAGTAAATAAATACAGATATAAACTTAATATCACCTAAATGAAACAGAAAGCTGCGCTTGCAGACGCTCACATCCACACCATAGACTGTAAAAAATAGATCCACACATGTAAACACAACACTGACGTCTTCACTTCCAGGTCAAGAAAGCTGTCAATCAAAAACTCAGTAACCAATGAGAACACACTGCTACTAGCCCCGCCCCCACGAGAGAATTGTGTCAGAACAGCGAACGAAAACTCAGGGAGCGTAAACGAAACCTTCAGAAGCGTAAATGAAAACTCTTGAAGCGCATTTGTAAGTTTAGATCAGTAAAAGAAATATGAGGAATAGTTAGCAAAACATGCAGTGCATTAAAAACAAAGTAAAAAAAAATTGCCTGCGATTCATTCTTTTTCAGTTTCAAAGATATTTTATTCAGTTTCAATTTATATTTTCATTGATTTCTTGAAAAGTTACGTTCATTTTTATCGGCACAAAAATAATTCCATAGTCCCGGCCCTAATATATATATAGAAAATTTAAACAAATTTGGAAAAAAGTTTTTTATAAAAATCTTACCTACAATACCTTTAAGTTGGTCAGTGAAAATATTGGAAATATTTTCTTTTTACTTTTTTTTTCAGTTAAATAAAGTTGAAAGATAATTGACATCACAGATTCTTGATTTTATTGCATTTTACAAAATGTGGTTGCACTCCAATACAGTACAACTCTACCTTATCTTAAATATCTTAAGGAGATCATTTAACAGCTCCATAATCACAGCAGGCTCCCTGTAGACAATGCAGTAGATTGCAGTGCGCAATGATTTACATGTTCTATAGCCAAATTTTTAGAAATGTGCTTTTAAAAATGCTAAAGACGAGGAATCCCAGCATAGAGCTAAATCTATAAATTCTGCACATAATCCGTATAATAATTATATAATCTGTACATTTTGTTTATTGTAAACATGGAAGGCTAAATATTTTTATATTTAAATTTCTGATCAAATTAAATGTGACACTAACTCTTCATTAATTGAAATTAAATGTAATTATGAGTTGTCTGACAAATTTTGTATTTTATTGTTTAAGTGTATACTGTTTTTTGATAATTGGATGTTGTGTGTTTTTTTTTTCACAGAGGACTTGTGGGCATTAACCCGGAATCTGGATCAAAAGTTGCTGCTGGAAAGCGAGACAAGAAAATGCATGGAATGAACCCACATGTATGCACACTGTTACGAAAGCTAATGGACTTTGAATGGCTTGCCATTTAAACAAAGGTATTCCAATGGAATTGACACAAGAGACTCTGACCTGATTTCCAAGTTCATGATTGAGGTTCAAGTTAATATACATTCTTGCCTTTTTTTTGGATTTGGCAAATTAAAGGTAGGCACAGTTCAGACCATTTCTTTTGTTTATGACTGAAGTTCGGTCACACTTTAGGGATGTGTGCGCTGTATAGTTGATATTTAAAGGATAAGTTCACCTCAAAATAAAATTTTCCTGATAATTTACTCACCCCAATGCCATCCAAGATGTTCATGTCTTTCTTTCTTCAGTGGAAAAGAATTTTTTTTTTGGGGGAAAGTTTGTTTTGAGGAAAACATTTCAGGATTTTTATCCACACAATGGACTTCAACCGCAACCAAATTGTTGAATTCCAAATCAATGCAGTTTTGGTCATTCAACATGTTGGTTGCGGTTGAAGTCCATTGTGTGAATAAAAATCCTTAAATGTTTTCCTCAAAAAAAACCTTAATTTATTTTCCACTGAAGAAAGAAAAACATGAACATCTTGGATGGCATTGGGGTGAGTAAATTATCAGGAAATTTTAATTTTGAGGTGAACTAATCCTTTAAATGCTGCTGTTCTCCGTGGTTCTTTCCTAGGCTAAAGCCTTTCATTTAATGTGCAATCTCCATTTTTGTTTCTCCAAATATATTTTGGAATCTGGTGCTTATGTTAAACAGCCATTATTGCACAATAAATTTGTTTTATTTATGAAAACCTGTTATTGTGAGTTTTATTTGACAAAGATGTATAGCAGTACATGTAAGTTCATAGTTGCTCTTGTAATTTCACTTGCATTCATAAACATTATTTTGACTAATTTTTGATTTTACAGCATATATATACAGCAGTGTGCTGTGTTTTTACGGTACAATTGTAGTTAATGATTTACAGTACTCTTGTAAATTTTACAGTCTTACTGGCAACCAAAGTTGCCAGTAAGTTACTGTAAATTTTACAGTAAAATTGTAGTTAATGATTTACAGTACTCTTGTAAATTTTACAGTACAATTGTAGTTAATGATTTACAGTACTCTTGTAAATTTTACAGTACAATTGTAGTTAATGATTTACAGTACTCTTGTAAATTTTACAGTCTTACTGGCAACCAAAATTGCCAGTAAGTTACTGTAAATTTTACAGTAAATTTTTTACAGTGTAGATCTTATCAACTAGGCGGACTGATCAAATGGCATCATCAAGGCACTTTCACATGTTGATCAGAACTTTTTTGGAATGACTGAATCTCGTTTCTGTCCTAAGAGTCTATACTCCATTCTTAGTTTGACAAAAATATAATTCTTTTGTATTCTCTTGCACTGTGTATTTGTAGAGTAATGTCTGGTTTTAAATACCAACCAATTAAAAAAATTGGCCAGGCTTGTCTGGAGGAGGACCAACATCTTGAGGCCATTGTCAAGGCCCAACACTGCAGGTTCATTGATCTGTTGTTACCAATGCCAGTATGCAAGATTAAAAAGGCTTAGATATGCAGTATTGTATTACAACACCTCTACCACTGTTCTTTGTGTCAATAACATCTGTTTTCAACACTTTTGCAGGCAGACACTATCAAGGATAAAGACAGCGATGGAGGCCAACTGGTCCTATTACAACCTCACTACGCATTTTGAAGGGTGCGTTTTCTTTAATTGATGCGTGCCTGGTCGAGGCAGAGAACCTCCACTGCCTCCAGAAGTAAATAAAGCATGTCAATTTTAAAGTGGTATCAGCATTTATGGGTAGCCTTGACAAAGGAATAGTCTTAGATTGTTTACTGAATAAACCACTTTGCACAATATAGATGTGATTTAACCCTTGTGTTGACCGGGTGAAATTGACCCGTTTTCAATTTTTGTTTTATATCAGAAAATATAGAGGACGTAGAAATAAGCGCTGAAAATGTGTAAAAGAAAAAATGAACAATTTAAAACGTTGGAAAAAGCAAAAACAAACTGTGAAAAAAATGGCATCAAACGTCGAAGAAAGTGTTTGTTTTTTCAAGGTTGACGGGAAGACAACACAAGGGTAAAAACATAATTTGCCAAATACATGTTAAAGGTTCTCTAAGCGATCCTGGGTGACGTCACCTCTTGTTGATATTCGAACTATTGTCAAACAAAACGGAGGCAAGCTAGACCCTCCCTCCTCCTCATCCGCACACTAACCCCCCAAACCACACCCCCAAACCCTTCTTGTCGGTCATTGGCTGGAACAGTTTGTTATGTTTTGGGGAGCGGGTCGCTGCAGTTTGTTTTTGTTGCTGTTTGTGGAGCCTGGGTTGTCTTCAGAGATCGCGTTTCTTTACAGTGTGTTCAGAGGACAGGCAGCCAGCGGTTAGTGAGGAGATGTTTGCTGTATGTGACAAAAAATGTTTTGGCCTAAAAAACGCG
The DNA here is from genome assembly GCA_029959095.1 of Rhinichthys osculus. Taxonomy (NCBI): domain Eukaryota; kingdom Metazoa; phylum Chordata; class Actinopteri; order Cypriniformes; family Leuciscidae; genus Rhinichthys; species Rhinichthys osculus. The sequence continues at coordinate 43,469,527 of JARWKJ010000012.1, forward strand.
TGACATTGCTTAGAGCACCTTTAAGTTAAACCATAAGAATGTATGGAAAGCCTTGGTTTTGGACTGAGAATGTATCAACGCATCAAAGTTATAAAGCAATTTTCTTTATTTGTAATTGTGAGTACATCGATTTTTCTTGGGGATTAATACTTTTACTGAATTACGGGACCTGTGTACTTACATTTATACACTGCTGGTATAATTTACATTTCATATTGGTAAAACACTACTTTTGCTTGTGCCATTAATGTAAGTAGTCTATATATTTTCCAAAACTTCATAAAACTTTGATTTAATTATCAGTATTTAATTTACCTTATCAACTACCAAGAAAATTCATCAACCAATCAAGACAGGCGCTTTCACATGCAAACAATGGTACCTCCAGAATAACAGAATTAAGTTCTTCTTGCTCTTCTTTTGTTTTTAAAGTTCTCAACTACTGCTCTCTGCAGTGTAGCTTTTTTTTATTTGTTTTACGGTAACCATGTAAAGGGGTAATTTTCCTTTTACTAGACACAGCAGTGAATTTTCCCAAAGCCAGCTTGTGTGCTCTTTGGATGGTATTGTACAGTTCAGGGGTATGTTCAAATGCTTCGGACTAGCTCCACTCTAGTAGGTCTAATAACACAGGGTTTCTCAACCTTTTGCCTACTGCGACCCACTTTTCTTTTGTATGCCAGTCATATGACCCACTAAATAAATCAAGAATAACTGAAATGCCTCTTTAGATCTATAGGCTACAACGCAGGCCTATATGCTTATTATATTCAATGATAATCACGAATACACACAAACATTTTCAATAATTAGGCAGACTATGAGGCAAACTATGAGGATTTTTTTTACTCACGTTAATGTGATAGCCTTGAGACTGCCGCTCTGATCATATCCAGACTTGCTGGAATTTGGAAAAGTGTGACTCGTAGTGTCGCACACAAACTGTTGTCAGCCTATTCCTGCATTTTGTTTTCGTTGCAGTCACTGTTGAAAATCCCGACTCACAAAGATACCATAAAACTTTATTTTCCCAAATCGTCGAACTGCACCGGCTTGTATTTGAGACAGGCGTCTATATGAGACAGGCCTTTATAATTTAGTGTTGAGATGTTGTTCATTGAGATGTTGTTCCTAGAGTCTCTAATCTCTAAAAATCTCCAAATGCTACACGTGAAACTGCGGTCTTCCAACCTTTTACTATCGTGTCAATTGATTTTGATTAATATGCGCGAAGGATAGAGAGAAAGACAGCGCTCGTGTTGTTTGAAGACGTGAGCGCGCGCGCGCTCGGCCGGGGCGCTCTCTCTCTCTCTCTCTCTCTCTCTCTCTCTCTCTCTCTGCTCGTTATGCACTCTCAAGCGCAGCAAGCGGACGCTCTGACGGGGTTTAGAAGATTAAATACAACCCGAAACTAAAAAACAGACCCGGCTTCTATTTGAGACCGGCCTTTATTTACCCAAACCTGTCGCCACCAGGCGTGTAAAAGGCGTCTATTCGGGACTCGGCTATTATTTGAAGTTTTACGGTAGTAGTGCTAAATGGGAAGAGAAACTTCGTTGCACAATCTGCAAGTTGTGGATATTCATTTCTGGTTTGAATCCAAGCAATGAAAATAGCCTATGATTCGAGGATCGGCTACGTTTACATGCACAACATTTGTTTCAATCGGACTGAATTAATTTCGATTGGTGAATCTGAATGTAGTGTTTACATGAACGCTAAACGTGCTGGGGTTAATGTGCGCGTTTATATGTCACAAGATTCAAATCGAATTATATGTTTTTGACATGCGCACACTGCACGAATATACAGAGTTTCCCGCTGTTTGCGCATACTAACTATTCTCTTACATTGGTTCTTTATTTGTTTTAAACAGCAGACTTAATATTTATCCATTGCTGGTCATAATTTGGAGACAATGAGCATGAACCGTTGTGCCGTGCCCGTGCTGCTTATGCACGCAGTAAAAATGCCCAGCACCCAAAACCAGCCGTCTGTGAATGAGAGTCTGAAACAAGGACTGGTGGGACGTTGTCCTGCTCCACTTCACAGACGCTGAGTGAAAGGAGAATTTTAGCATGATGGTACGCTCATTTATACGACACTTTACTCAAAAGGAAGAACAGCTCGTTCAGCGCGTCATACATCATTATGCTATGCGCAGTCCTTTAGTTTCGGTTTTCAAGGAATAAACCACCCCTTTCAATCGAATTGAAATTTTATTCGTATCGAGCTCAATCGGATCGATTAAGGTGTTTACATGAAGTCTTTTTAGTCCGATTGAACCGTCAATGCGTTTACTAACGGATTATTTGGATTTGGTTGCATGTAAACGTAGCCTGTTGCAATGAGCCTTTTGTGAAGCCCACTTATTGGCTGTGCCGGTTAACACAGAGAAAGTCTCGCGACCCCCTATAGAACGAACAACGACCCACTAGTGGGTCGCGACCCACTGGTTGAGAAACACTGTAATAACATGGACTGCATGGGAGGATTCACATGGGAGGCTTCAGACACTTGTGCATTTTCTTTGGGGTCTGTGAGAATGTCTTGAGGCTTGAGGACATGTATGCAAACACATCTTTCTCCAAAACTATTAGCAATGCATGTGTACAAAGTTGGAGTTTTCCTATTCACAATACTCATAATCCCATCACTATTGAAGATGGTTATTTCATCTTCGGTCTGCTGATAGAGATGGAGGCTGATGATTTCTAGCGCTTTATCATTCCGCATTTTTTCAATGTCAATACCTCTCCTGCCTACCTCCATCTTCAACAAGAGAAGATGTTTGCATAAGTTTCCCATCCGGAAATTGGTGCATTCACACGTGAAGTGTAACAAGTTAACTTTGTTGGCTGTGTTGGTTGACTGTGACGGCACAGAGCACTGCCCCGCTTTTATGTCCAAATCTTTGCCCACGCCATTTTTAAATAGCAGCGCAGCAGCCTGGTGAGCAGCAGAGCTGGATGATGTCAGTCGTCCTGCTTCGCTGAGGCCATCCATGTAGCTGCAGTAATGAAAAACAGGACACAAATTTGGAATTACAGTAAAATAGTAGCCTTTGCCTCAGATAGGACAGTGGGGAGCGACAGGACACCGGTGTGTGAGAGTGTGCTCTAGCTAGCTGCAACACAGGTAAGGGCACCATCATAAACTTTATAATGGCACACATTTAGCATATTCTGATTGGATGGCCAATAACTTGTCATGCAATACCATAAACTCATAACCATACTGTATATTGGCCCTTATTGTTAGATAGATTTTAGCTAAATGCAAGTTTCATTGTGTAGTCATTGCCATGGTGATTGTTTTTTAATGCAACAGCTCCATAAAAATTTAATTTCACTGTTAAGACTGTGTGAGAGTGGCAAGCTTCATGAAAGTAGCTGTGTCTCATTTTATTTTATTCTATAGCAGGCTGAAATAGCCATTTGGCAACATCCACATTCCCTGTTAGAGAGATTATTAACCTGTAATACTTTTCTACATCTTGTAGCAACAATGAGTTTGTTTGGGGAATTATTAACTCAAATGGGGAATATTATTCATTAGATAATGAATATGTAATCGCATACATAAATTAAATTATCCCAAATAGGGAATGGACTAAACATTACCATATATGAATAATTAACACGATTGATCGTAGTAATTATTGATATCTAGGTCAGTTAAGTCAGATTAATTATCAGGGTCAATTTACATGTGATTCCAAATTAGTTTGTCATGCATCCCGGTTCGTCCTGCGGACCGGAGCCGAAAACTTCCTTATATCACAAGATTACCTGCCTGTATACCGAGTGAATATTTTCCGGTGGCCACACGGAAGTATTTGCTCGTATACGGCACTTTCAGATGTTTAAAATAGTTAACCGAGGTAGAGCTTTGGTAACTTTACAAACCTTTGACATATTACAGAGACTTCAAGCATGGGACCTTGAGACAGATTCGATTCAAAGGATTATGGAATTTAATAACACAATACTAAGGATTACATAGACTACTAAAAATCACGCAGGAGGAAATAATATGCATATTAAAACAAACAATTAATAAACGATTGCAATACAACGTATTTGAAAAGAGAAAGTTAGAGTGAGAGAGAGAGAGAGAGAGTGGGTGAGAGAGAGAGAGAGTGAGAGAGAACAGTTCAAAACAGTTCAAAACCACGAAACTCCCCGAAGGTTTCTAAGTTAATCTAAACAACCTTAAGCAGCACTTAATTGAGATTCGTACGTTACTTGATTTAAAACACAGTCCCCTTTTGCGTGCGGCTGTGTGGCAAAGGCTGATCGGGAGCTGGAGTGTCTGGAGCGTCTTCCAATAGGAGGCAGGTGTTTGTGATTGCTTCAGCTGTGGCCCGTACGAGAAACGATAACTCTTAGGCTTGTTTCGTTCGTGAATACACTGACCGAAGTCAACTATCAAACGGAGGTAGATCAAATAAAAGAAAACTTAGATTAAAACAAAGTAGGAAAAACGACGATGAAGAATAGGCAGAAATCCGGCTGGAGTTTGCAGGAAATTTTGGATTTCTCTCTCTGGCTAAAAGACTGCCAAGGGGAGAAGGTGGCGGTCTATTTTGAAGGAGCTCGAGACACGCCTTTCTCACGTGTCTGATCCAATCGTTTGGCAGGAAGGCGGGTCGGCAGACCTCGTGGTACACGCCTTCCGGGTCATGTGCATAGTGGATAAAACTTGTTCGAAATACACTTCTAAACTAGTATTAATAAAAGCATGCATCATATTACATTTTGGGTTGATGATTCAATCTTCTTTGATTATTCTGATTACAACCATACCAAGTTCGGCATTCCTAGGGCTTAGTAAAATGCTGATACATGATTTTTTTGTGATTAAATGGATGTTAAATTGATCACATATCGTAAAAGCTTACAGTTATACCAGTTTTGTCACCAGGGAATCATGAAGCACAACCAGAAAAACATTTCACACATTTAACAGGGTGATTTTGACCATAGTGTTCAGAATGATTGTCTCTCGTGTATGTGTGTGCGTGTGTGTGTGTGTGTATGAGCGAGTTCACCCGGCGGTCGGTCACGCGGAGAACTTTTGGTCATCTTCTGTTCTGTGTATGTGTGTGTGTATGTGTATTCAGAGTTCGTTGAGACGCTTTATCTGAAGCCAAATCAGATCACAGAAAGTTATTTAAAACACTCGACTTGCACTATAAAGTAAGTTTGGAGCACAAAAATGATTTTAATCTCATAAATTGTCGTGTATTGATGGTGTGCTAAGCTAACATGCTAGCTAGCTCTGTGCACCTGCTAGGCTGCTACCTACCTAACTTCGCTGTAATTTTTATGATTTTTTCTAAATAAGAATGCTTACTGAAATGTTTCTTTTTTTTTTAAAAGGGCATTTGATACAGTTTCACTGTGAAGTGAGAACTTTTATAAAAGAAATGAGGGATTGAAACAGTGTGAATAGCCAGTCGTTGGTGATTATAATGCAGACAAAAGAAAAGCATATTTAGAGCAATAAACAGACTGGAGAGGTGTGAATGTGTGCAGGGGAGCCTGAGACTGAATGGGACTCGTTTTGCACCACAAAAACAATAGAGGCAATAGACTGAATAGATGCTTATAAGATGACAATAAACACCAGTTTGCATTTTAGAGTATCAAAATATAGTCAAATGACATGATCTTGAAAAACATTGAACTAAATGCAGAGTTTTAGACTTATCATCTTCAGATTTTAAATATAACATGTTTCATAAAAATAAATGTATAATAACTTTACAAAACTTTAAAGCTATTTATAACTATTTTTTTCATTATGACAATAATTAATTCTACATTTACAATAAACTTCCAGCTGTCAGCTTTCAAATGAGATCTTGTGCTTTTAGTGCAAAGGGTTCATGAACTGTATCTGTTTCAGTTTGGGTATGCCATATCTGGGGATTTTTCAAAAATGGGGTTGCAGCTTAACAGGTTAAGGAAAGTTTACACATTTTTTTCTGGCAACATGAATAATGTACTGTACATTATCTTAAAAATCTTATACTTATTAAATAATATAATATAAATATTTCATCATTTTTAATTTGCATACAATGAATTGCATAATTGTCCAGTTCAGTCAGTTTTTACTATAAATGAAAGATGAACAAGTGATTTTAAAGACGAATTTATGTACAATACAATCACAATAAAAAAATGGACAGTGCTATTTTGAGAAATGTTACAATAAATATGCATGTGTTCTATTTACAAAGTTGTAATGAACTTTAACACTGGATTATGTTTTTTAATATTTAAAACACTCTGTATGTTGCCATTGTAGGCTACTATTCCCTAAACCATTTGGTCCTGCCACGACACTCTGCCTGCCGGGGAACAGAAAAAGGTGCAAAACCTTTCAGGCACATCGTAGGCTTCTCTACTTCCCCTGTTTCCACCCATGTTTCTGACCGGTGGTAGCACATTGTCTCTCTCTTCAGCCTCATCTAGCCATCTTTGGTTCTGAGATGGGGTCATCAGGTAATTATGCAAGATGCATGTTGCCATTACCACAGAATCTGCATTTTCTGGCTTGACATTCAACCTTGTATGGAGTACTCTTCATCTTGATGAAAGAATACCAAAGGCACACTCAACTCCTGGCTCGAGACAGCCTGTAATTGAAATTGCGCCTCCATCTTGGAATGTTGTTCCCTGGAAATGGTCGCATGATATAGGTCTTCAAGGGGAATGCTGCATCTGCAACCATGGTATATGGCATGGGACCCTGAGCACCAGATCCTGCTAAAGGCTTATCTGCCAGCCCGATCTCATGAAAGTGCGTATCTATACCACGAATGTCATTTCTCGTGCCATTTATACGCCAAAAATGTTTTTTTGCGTCTATATGATACGCAGTTTTCGCGTGCATATGATACGCACTTTATGGCGTGTAATACGCACGCACTCCCCACCCTCCCTCCCCCCTAAACCTACCCAAGGGGTTTTCAGTGCGTAGTATATGCACGCAAAAAAAACATTTTTGGCGTATAAATGGCACGAGAAATGACATTCGTGGTATAGATACGCACTTTCATGAGACTGTGTTGTATCTGCTGGCAGAGACAACGTTTTTGCTTCAAACATTTTCCTCTCAATTGTCCTGCAAGTCATATGCACACTCCCAGCAACAGTGCTTGTCCCAAGACGATATTGAAGGGCAAGGCTGGTGAAGCTTTCCCCAGTTCCAAGGAATCTGAGAAAAAAATAAACAGACAAAAGTATGTAGTTATTAAAATGTTTTTTCTTTTCCAGCAGTAAATGAGTGTAAAAGGAGATGGAAGGTGCTAAGGGATGCCTTTTCAAGGAACAGGAAGCAAAAAAACAACAACTAGTGGCTCTGCTGGTGGAAGCAGCAGAGAATGGAAATATGAACAGGTTATGTCCTTTCTGCTTCCCCATATGCAGTCTAGAAAGTAAGTATGTTAAATTGATGTTGTGAAATATGCTTTGAATTATGTTAATTGGATACATCAAATAATCAAAGTTGTTACATATTTAAAAAAGGTACTATTAATGAAGCTAACTTTTAATTTTATAGTTTTTCAAAGTGTTTCTAAGCTATGTATATAAATGTGCTTTTATTATTATTTGTTGTAGCTCTAGAAACACTCTGCAGTTGGAAGATGGACCTGTGGACATGACTGTTGCAGACGATGATGTGGAGTCAGAATTAGCAGAACTATCAAGGACAAGTTCTCCAGTGCCACCTCAACAGAGATCTGCTACCCAAACACTCTCTACAATTTCAAGATCTGACACCTCCACACACAGTCCTGAGAGGACCACAGACACTCGATTTTTATAATTTCTTTTCCAGAGTACTTACATTTTAATTATGCATTGATATATAAAGACAGTTCAAACAAATTTGGATTTCTGCCTTTTTGCCTTTAACCGTATAGTCCAGGAATATCACTATTATCGATCTCGGGGGTGCGCCGTGGTCTTGGTTTGGCTGCAAGGGCCCTGTGTGCCCTTTCAATCTTTATATCCATGTCCTGAGGTAGCTGTTCAACTGTGTGAGCATACCCATAACAAATTCCGCCGTGTTTTCTCCTTCACAGCCCTCTGGAACTTGATATATTCTTAGATTATTTTGGCGAAGTCTATTTTGCAAGTCCTCGCATCTACCTGTGAGATCCGCCTCACGTTCCAGTAGATATCGTAGTGCTCTTTCGTGTCTCATCCTCGTCTCCTCAGCAGCGCTGCACTCAAAAAATAAACTTTGGCATGTGTTGGATTAGCAAACTGGTAGTTTGCTTATATTACATGACTTAATGGTGTTTATCTTCATTAAATGATTAATTCTTGTCTGTAAAACGTGGTTAAAAGAATATTCAGATGAATTATAAATATTCCAATCAATCAAATGAGAAGTAGATGAATCAAACCAACGACCGTTTGGACTGTCAGCTATTGCGCATGCTCCACGCCCTAGACAGGCAGCTGATTGGACGAATGCATCACGTAAGGCTGGCTTCTCCTGAATTTCAAAACCGACCATAATGGCGGCTCGTTCGAAATACGATCTCGTATTTTACGAAAATAGTCCATCGAAACTAGTTTCTGATAACATTTTAAGCGAGATATAGGCCATACAGTTGCTGAATCTGTCTTCTTTTCAGAGCGACAAAGTTCAGTTTAAAAGATTAGAAGCCGAACCGTCTTTTGGTAAGAGTACACATCTCTTGTTTTGCACAATTTATATAAATATATATATATTTTTTTAAATTGTTGAGAAAATTGTGAGAAAATCATATTGTGAACTTTAAATCGTGAGTTGAGCGTATCGTTACATCCCTACTTGGTATGATAAATTCAGAGAAGGTGCAGTGTGGAAAAAAATTAGTGTTTTTTCAGAAATGACCTGGTATAAACTAACTATAATTAAGTGTTTTAATTAATGTGTGTGTGTGTGTGTGTCTGTAAAAGTATATACACACGAAATAAAATGAATATGAATGACTTCATATTCAAGCACTCATAAAACATTTAACCTAAAACATGCCACAGGACACAGACCTCGAGTCCAGCGCTTCCATGTAGCAAACTGTGATGGGGTGTATGTCATTCAAAAGGAGGGTGCGTGTGCTGAAGATGACCCAGAGGACATCGGTGTCCTGGTCGAAGGTGTGAAGGTCCTCGGCAAGTTACCAAACATTGGGGATGCCTGTGCTTTGTTATTTGGACTAATATACTGTCTGAACCTGAGCTACCCACCAGACCTCAAATGCACCATCATGAATCTGGATGGCTAGAGGTTGTCATCCAAGGCACAGGTCCTAAAAAACAAGCTCATGCAGTAAATTTGCTCAAAGTAGAAATCTAGTATGCAGATTTTATTTTTTTATTTTGCCTCCTTGTTTTCACAAGGACTTTAAGTTTGCTCAATGGACACAGACTGTAAAAAGGTGAAGCAACCAACTAGACCTCAAATGCACTTTTGAAGTGATGCAGAAGATTCTCTTGAATGTACATGGGCAGAGCTTGTCTAGAGCACAATTTCCAAAAACAAGGTCATGGAACAATTTTGGGAAACACTTTAGAATACGGTTCCTTCGTTAATGAATAACTACACAGGAACAAATGAGTAACACAATATTAACAATCTAGTAACTACTATTAACTAACAAGAAATTCTGATTAACGAATTAGTAAGTAACAGCGCACAGATGAAAGTGGTAGTTCACTATTAACTAGTTGATAACTAGGCTACTATTTTTTTAATGCTTCCCAGATAACTACTGAAAAAGATTAATAATTCACGCAAAACTAATCAATAACTAATGCAGGACAAATGACTAGCACTACATTAACATTAATAACTGCTACTGTAAACAAATACACAAGGTTTATCAATATGTAATAGAATAGCAGACTTATGATTTGGGAAATAATTAGCCTATGCTCTCTCACAGAGAACTATTTATCAACTGAATAATTTTAAAGAAATGGCTTTTTAAATGCAGTTGTCGGGACCTTACTTGTCCTGTAGTGATTCAATGCCAGTCCAGAGGAATGCCAGAAAATTGGCCAGAGTCACGGTGACGGCTGGAACATATTGAGTTATCGGCCATCCAAATACCATATACAGTGATTTTATTATATAAAAAAATTATGTTTTTATTTGTCTCCTAGCTCATATACTTGTGTGCAAATATCTTGTGAAGGATTAGAAGATTCTACACTTTAGGATTGGCTTTTCATGTAAGAATCATGGTAACTAACCAGTAATGACTCAAGTGTTACTACATACTTCTATGGTAATTACGATCTAAAACTTCACCAAAAACCTCAAAAGCTTAAAAGAATTAGTCATTCCTTTAGAAGTATGTAGTAACACTTGAGTCATTACTAGTTAGTTACCATGATTCTTACAGTAGTTCTCTGGGAAGCATTTAAAAAAAGTAGTTATTGATTAGTTAATAGTGAACTACCACTTTCATCTGTGCGCTATTACTAATTTGTTAATCAGAATTTCTTGTTAGTTAATAGTAGTTACTAGATTGTTAATATTGTGTTACTCATTTGTTCCTGTGTAGTTCTTCATTAACGAAGGCACCGTATTCTAAAGTGTTACCCAGTTTGCTTAAAGTAGAGGTCTACAAGGCAGTTTTTTTTTGTGTTTTTTTTTATTAATTTTTGCTTTGTTTTCAAAAGGACTTTTAGTTTGCACCAAGTATGCGGACTGTAAAAACTTGACAGTCATTCACAAATACTGAGATTGTATAATGTTTATTAGTGTTGGATTGTTTAAGGATGTTTACTAGTGTTACATATTTTGATAAAATGTTTTACATGCTGCAAACTTTTAACATAAAACCCCACCAATTTTACAAGTTAAAAAAGATATTTTAATAGGTTTAAGATATTTGATACTAATGTGAGGGTTTTCCAAGGTTTGAATTAAAATGTGTAGCTTTATGCTTATACCATGGTTTTATATAGTATAATGTTCTTTACAAGTGGCAGGCAAAATAACAGTGAGAAGAGTACTAAAATATATATGGTATATTTTTGGTAGGAATCAAAAAGCACCACGTGTTGCACTTTTGTGTTTGTACTTTTGGTGCCCCAGATGAAACTTATGTTCAGAGGTGTTCTGATACCATTTTGTCTTTATATTCTAATACCCAAACTGTCATTGCTGTATGTGGCTCAGGTTTAACTTCTTGTAATACAAACAATGAATGCCTAACCTTTTATACAGTTTGACAAGTGAGTGTAACATGACTTGTTTTTTGTTCATTAAAGTAGATTCTCTTTCTTTGCTAAATTACATGGTATTGGATCTGTGCATACATTTCAATACTTAACGATACCTGCTTTTAGGCAGTATCGGAGACCATTCCAATGGTATCGGAGAACATCTCATTGTTATCTGGTAAATTGTTTCCAGTTAGTCAGTAGCCAATTGCTACAATTCAGTTATATATAATGCAGGCAAAATGTTGCATAAATAAAAATGTAAAATGGATTTGCATGTTGTCTTTTTGTATGCATGTTTGTTTGTACAATGTATGTGTTAGACCAATGTAGAATACACTCAAATTAATCTCACTAAATTAACTAAGAATTATCATGTAACTCAAAAAAGATGCAAATAAGTTGAATGGAAATGTTAAAATTATGTTTAACCAACACATCTATTTTGTGTTCAACTAACATGATAAAGGTTGGTTGACTTAACTTGGTTTGTTTAGAATCATGTTCATCCAATGAATTTTTTTTTTTGAGTGTGATCCGTTCCGTTCTAGATTTAGCAGGCCTAGTAGGGCTAGGTGATCGTTTCTTATCACCTTTCTCTTGAATTTTCATTTTTGGAGGTATTCTTGTGTCTCGTTGCTGTACTCATTCTGAAAAACTCTGAATATATCGGAATTGGTTATGTAAATCGGGATTTATTGCAACAATCCGACGTAGCTTAACTTTCAAGCGTTTGCCATCTCTCTGACGCCACCGGAAGTCCAGATATAATACATTAAGCATAGATAGATATAATCTCTTCTCTTCGCTTTGTGCTTTGAACTTTTCCATGCGAAGCGCTGCGCACTGTGACTCCGTGTTCCTTCAAGCACATCACTCTAATAATCGCTTCGCCGCTCTGGGCCTGCCACCACAGCTGGAAAACATCCTAGAGGACACACTGTAGTGTCTTTTCTCTCTCCGCTGGAGGCTAATGGACCAGTTGCCCTGCTGAGAATAACTGCAGGTCTTATCAGCTGGTTTTAGCGGTTTTTACTTTCCACAATACAGCTTTACAGAAAATGCTTGTTTCAGAATCAGGAAGTATCCTGTTATCAGTCAGAGATGTGTGTGTCAAAGTAACGTCCATATGACAGTGATATAGTATGTTATGTAGTTAGTTAATGTCATGTGTTCAGTTAAGCAGACATAAATACAGCAGTTACAACTTGTGCTCGTAATGATTATATATATATGAGGACAGTATTTGAGATTAGTGTGGATCTAAAGCTGGCATCATCTGAAGCTTCTGGAATCCTCACCGGCCGGATCAGACCGGACCCGCACCGAGCCGAGGAACAGAGAGAAACCTCTAGCTGTTCAGAGCAGATCTTTAGATGTTTAACATCATTTGACAAAAGCTGCTTGAGACGATTTACATGTGTCAGATACAAATCCTTTTAAGTCAAATCATTAAATCAGTGTAAATGTTTCTGTACACAATTGACTGTTGTAGGATTCAGATCTCATAAGAAAAGCTGGTTGAGAATCCAGTATAAATAATGAACGACCTCTTTGAGGATTGCCTTGACATTCAAGGTTCAAGGTTCAAAATTTATTTAACCATTTCAACAATACAGTTGATAGGAATTTGTCTTGGTAAGCTCTCCAAACAATTAATTAACAATAATACACTGACACAACAACACCAGTAATGCACAACAACACAACACATTCCACATATATACCTCACATATACATCACATTTTCCCCCAACATTTTCAACATGAAAATATCAACATGTTAACTGTAGTTTTCTACTTCCTAACATCCTAAGATTCTGTTAAAGGTGTAATGCTTTAGTGGAGTCAGTGGTGATAGAGGAAGAAGACGTAAAAGAGCCCCAGTTCAACAGCATTAATGTGTGTGACTTTATCCTTTATACACAACAGCTGACAATTATTCATCTTCTCTCTTTAATAAATGTAACCACGGCAACTTCACACGAGGGGAGAACACACTTTTTCAAATCATCTCGTTTCCATTACAATTCATTTTACTATTCTGTTGTTTGACAAGACTGCTAAAAATATTAATGTAAAAATAAACCCATTTTCGCCCTTCTGTCCATAAGAGGGCAGTGCTACATCATGATTCATACACTCAAAATCTCATCACAATTTCTTAGATAAGGCTGCCACTCAATAACCAACTGAGAGAGTGAGAAATCAATAACTAAAAATCTTCTATAGATATTAGTTTAGCTTGTATTGATCAGAGAGTGGCTGCGTGATGGCATCCTCACAGACCCTTCACTGGAGCTGTAGTAAAAGCAGAATGACTGAGCTGAGGGGGGGCCAAGGGACCCTACTTTAATACCTGTAATAGTCGGGGAGGGAACACCTCGATCGGCCCTACAGAGGCAAACGAAATAGAAGGAATGCAATTTTTCCATAACGTATTAGGTTTTCTCTTTAGTGTTTAGACCCTGAGGAGGGTAAAACAAAAAGGGGAGCGAACCCTCCTTTATAACCCATCTATCGTCTAGAGAGGGATTGAGTTGAGTGTCCTCATCCCTGAGGGGAGGATCATAATTCTGGCACTCTATGGTCTTCTGAGGGAATAATGAAGCAGACTAAACACTGGCCGGCAATCTTCCTGAGACAACCCCTGCTCCTGATCCCAATCCCTTAGCTGAAAGCGAGCTGTGTCCTACCCTGATTCCTGATGGGTTGTTCATTTGTAAACATTATGCAATAAAATAATGATCCAACATATCAAACGGTTCATAGAAATCGAAATCTAGATAAAATAACCCCATCTTCTTCTATTTCTTTGTTATACTCCAGTAGCTAATCTTAAACCAGTCAAATATTATTATGTATCCCCCTTATTTTTCACGACACAGTAAGGATTTGTTTTACCGGTATGCTGCTTTATATTGCAAACTTTTAATTGTCATCATATTATTTTAGCTTCATTATCATAATCACACTGGTTTGTAGCACAAATAGATTCAAGTGATTGTTATAAATATGGGTTAACAATTACAGTCCTTATTTCATAGTTAAATTAAAAAATATCCTTACTCTTCCAAGCTTGATAATGACAGTGAATGGAGGATTAGATTTTGAAGCCCAAAAAAGCTCATCCATCCATCATAAAGTGCATCCATCCATCATAAAGTGCATCCATCCATCACAAAAGTGCATCCATCCATCATAAAAGTGCATCTATCCATCATAAAAGTGCATCTATCCATCATGAAAGTGCATCCATCCATCATAAAAGTGCATCTATCCATCATAAAAGTGCATCCATCCATCATAAAGTGCATCCATCCATCATAAAAGTGCATCCATCCATCATAAAAGTGCATCTATCCATCATGAAAGTGCATCCATCCATCATAAAAGCTCATCCATCCATCATAAAAGTGCATCCATCCATCATAAAAGTCCATCTATCCATCATAAAAGTGCATCTATCCATCATAAAAGTGCATCCATCCATCATAAAGTGCATCCATCCATCATAAAAGCTCATCCATCCATCATAAAAGTGCATCCATCCATCATAAAAGTCCATCTATCCATCATAAAAGTGCATCCATCCATCATAAAAGTGCATCCATCCATCATAAAAGTGCGTGCATCCATCCATCATAAAAGTGCATCCATCATCATAAAAGCTCATCCATCCATCATAAAAGTGCATCCATCCATCATAAAAGCTCATCCATCCATCATAAAAGTGCATCCATCCATCATAAAAGTCCATCTATCCATCATAAAAGTGCATCCATCCATCATAAAAGTGCATCCATCCATCATAAAAGTGCGTGCATCCATCCATCATAAAAGTGCATCCATCATCATAAAAGCTCATCCATCCATCATAAAAGTGCATCCATAAAAGTGCATCCATCCATCATAAAAGTGCATCCATCCATCATAAAAGTGCATCTATCCATCATAAAAGTGCATCCATCCATCATAAAAGTGCATCCATCCATCATAAAAGTGCATCCATCCATCATAAAAGTGCATCCATCCATGATAAAAGTGCATCTATCCATCATAAAAGTGCATCCATCCATCATAAAGTGCATCCATCATCATAAAAGTGCATCTATCCATCATAAAAGTGCATCCATCCATCATAAAAGTGCATCTATCCATCATAAAGTGCATCCATCCATCATAAAAGTGCATCTATCCATCATAAAGTGCATCCATCCATCATAAAAGTGCATCTATCCATCATAAAAGTGCATCCATCCATCATAAAAGTGCATCTGTCCATCATAAAAGTGCATCCATCCATCATAAAAGTAATCCCCACTGCTCCGCGGGGTTAATAAATGATCATATGTGGGTGAACTATCCCTTTAACAGACCCAGGCGATATATCTAATGACAAATATAACAGCAGAATCAAGCTTTTCAATAGTTAACTCTACGTCATGTCACTTTAAATTGTTTAAACCTATTTGAGAGACAAATTCACCAATTTCTTCAGAAGGGGAATTAGGGTCTAAAATGAAGGAAGATGATGAATATAGGTTCTGATGAAATATTTAATTTGCTAATAATTTAGCATCGGAAAGTTTTACACCATGTATGGATATAAGGAATAATTGACTGCAGGCCGTCAAATTATTAGAAAAATAATGGAGCGCTGACATCACGTTTTTGTGCGAGTGTGTGTCCGTACTGTGCAAGTGTGTCTCTGTGTGCGAGTCCGTACTGTGTGTGTGTGTGTCCGTACTGTGCGTGTGTCCGTATTGTGTGAGTGTGTCTATGAAAAAAAAGTGTGTTTTTCTTGGTCAGTGTTGTTGTGGCTTTGGTTCTTTTGCTGTTGTCGGCCGTAAAGTACGGTGGCCGAGAGAGCTCACGTGTGCTCCAAATACTCGCAACACAACCAAATACAGAAACACACTGCAAAACCTCCCAACACAACCAAATACAGAAACGCTCTGCAAATAACACAGACCACAGCGGAAATGTTTCCAGGGGAACCAAATAAGTAACGCACCCAGCTGGGACGTGCTTACAGCTCGTGAGCGTCCCTGTGCCCAACTTCCTTCGAAGGGCAGAAGGCAGAGCTCTTGAAGTGGGCCTTTGGAGTGAGCAGGGCACTAGTGTGCTGTTATGCAGCCGTGTGGAACGCACTTGATGAAGGAGCAACGAAAGACAACGTAATTCCTCATTATTTTCACCTGGGATTGTTCCCATGACAACGCAGCACGGTGTCCATCAGCTGAAGAACTGTTCTTACCACAGAAATATAATGCTGTTAACATAACGGTTGCAAATAAATTATTTTTACTTTACAAAAAAGCTTTTAAAATATGTGTCACTGGCCGGGGCGTTTGACCGGCCCTTTGCGCACCGCCCCTGTAACCTGTACCACCTCGAGGAGCTAGCAGAGCATTAAAGAGTTTAGTTCTCAACCAGTAATCATCCGACCATCACATCCATGTAGGAACAAAGAGTTTTAAGGATCAATATAGAAGATAATGTGGTACTTAACTTGTTCCAAAGATAGCATGTGCACATCCGTTCTTCGTTCTCTGAGAATCCTCCTTTACAGAATCAGTTTTACCTCCAGTCAACAGCCTGAGAAAATCCGTCTCTACCCCGCTTCTTCTCTTCCCGATTTCTCTCTCTCGCGCGATGGTTTCTCCCACTGTGTACCGAACTACCACTCTTCACCTCAAAGTCTCTTTTTATAATCCGCATCTCAGATACGTGTCCCAATCACCGATCGTCATCCTCTTCTCGCGCACCTGACACTCATTTCCTCCTTTAATCCCTGTTTGATCATGGCTCATACGACAACCGGCCGGGTGTTGCACCGGAACTGCTCCGGCGGAGAAACACCTCCCAAAAGAAAAAAAGGTCCCCGGTTGTCCCGTTGGGAATGTCTCGGTGGCGAGTCGGGGTCCACCCTTTCTGGCTCGATATTCGGGCCCCTCGGAACCACTGCCCAACCCACTAAAGGTGGTCCAGGGGCCACAGGGACTGTTGGAGTCTCCACTGCAGGCCCTGGATTATTTGGACAGGGGCGGAGTAAGTTCCAGTGTAAAATCCGCTCTGGGCCCGACTTTCCCTCGGGGCAGATGGTATAAATCGGCTGGTCGGGACGTTGTTGGCATTGTACCACATAAGGCAGGGCCTCCCACTGATCACTAAGTTTGCCCTTTCCTTGGCGACGACTGTCCCCTACCAAAACACCAAGATATTCTGGAAACGTTCCGTCGGTCGACCCAACGTCAGGAAGTCCATGACCACGATGTGCAGAGGGGCCTTGGGCCGCATGGGGACCAGTGGGGCTCGCACCTCCTTTCTAACCTTAAAGAGCGTGCAACGCGGACATTTCTGAATGAACAAGTTCACGGATGTCTCCATCCCTGGCCAGTAGAAATAACTCTGCAACAGGGACACCATCCTCTCCTGCCCTTGATGTCCCAACTGGGTGTGGTAAACCTGCAAAAGGGCCTGGATCTGACCCTCAGGTACCACCACCTGACACACAGCTTTGTGCGTCACTGGGTCTCGGATGGACCGACAGACCACCCCCTCTCTCAGACAGAGCCTCTCCCACTGCCCGAGGAGTTTTCTCACTGCCCGTTTCTGGGCCCATCTTTCCGCCGCCTCAGGCCGTAACCCCTGTGCCAACCAGGACCGTATCACCATTAGACCAGCATCCTCTTTCTGCCGTTCCTTCCATCCCCACGGGTCCCAGCCCCAACTAGTGGGGGCTTCCTCTAGATGGGATCCATGTGCTTCCATGACTCCTAACATGAGCTCCTCCTTGCGTCCAATAGAAGATACCGATGGAGGACCACGGGCCTCACCCTCAGGGAGTCTGGACAGCACATCGGCATTAGTGTGTTTCCGGCCCGGTCGATTCTGAAGTTGGTAGTCATAGTTGGCCAGTTGCGCTACCCACCACTGTTCGACTGCCCCCAACTTGGCTGTCTGTAAGTGGACCAGAGTGTTACTACGAGTAACTTGGCTCCCCACAGGTAATCCTTAAACTTTTCACTCATGGCCCACTTCATGGCCAGCAGTTTGAGTTTAACCCTCTGGGGTCGGCCGACGCGACGAGCTCGATTTTTTCCTTATCAGTGCAAAAGAGAATCAAATTACTCTGTTGATTTTGATCTTACATATAAGTTTTGTGCTTTTTGCCAAATAAAGAAAAATAAACATGATGCGCGTTCTGCGTTCTCTCTGTCAGTGAAGTCCATTCTGAAACGCATCCGAAAAATGAACTGTAATTAAGTCAATACTTATCACAGAGATACGAGACGTGTCTTTTTAAAGCTTGTATTCTCTTCTTTTAAATGAAGTAATTTATTAAAAAAATAAATATTTCCAGTTTATGTAATTCGTTTGAAACCAAGGAGAGGTACAGTTTTTTCGGTCTCAGTTCATTATCTTTAATTAGCTGAGGCCGCCACGCCCCCAGCACTTTTCACATGGTAAATAGGTGATCTAGCGTTATGCATCGCACACGCCCAGCAGCGATCAATGGCATAAAAACACTAAGTTTCTCCATCAGATTCACTGATAGTTCATTGCGTTTTGAAGATGGCACGCTACTCCTTCAGATGATTCTGGACAGCGAGGAAGGATTCACCTTTTCCTCAGAGGAAGATTGTAACTCCGACGACGAACGGCTGCATTTTAAAGAACGAATTGATCCCGCCGAGGATACAAGTTCTGATCGTATAGAGTTCACATGAATTTTCAGACTATATTTTGCCTAGCTTTTGACATCTTACAGAAAAGATTGCCTCACAATATCCCTAACATTCGTGTATACGCTCGTGTAAACTTTTTAAATGTGATATTACTCTCTAAACATATTTGTATATTAAATATATATAGTTTTGATTAGCTTATGACACTGATTATCATGCTAGAATACTACCTTATGTGTAATTTATTTTGTTTGCGAATAACTGCTTAGGTTATATAATGATTTAGTGAAATAAATTTCAGCCTCCGGTAAAATATGTGATACGGTCTAAATACAATATATTATTTATGTATAAATGTTCAGTTAGGCTAACTGAAATAAAACCATGTCTATATTGTGAAGGGTAGTCAACTTTAGCCAGTGGTGGAATGTAACGAAGTACAAATACTTCGTTACTTTATTTAAGTACTTTTTTCACGTATCTGTACTTTACTTAAGTAGAATCAATAGTGCATACTTTTGACTTTTACTTCGTTACATTTTACAGCAATTATTATACTTTCTACTCCAATACATTTCTACAGCGTTCCGTAAAATTTTCGTTACATTTTCTGATCAGTTTTTCCCCTGGCAAAACGTCTTCCTGACCGTCCGTCCGTCGCACGTGACGTTTGTCTCGCCAAGTTTGGTTGCCATAGATATGGGTTGCTACCATAGACTGTAAAAAAATAAACGATTCTAGAACGCTAATCTTAGTTTGACCCAATCAGAGCCCTATAACTAAGGCTCTGGACCCAATCAGGTATGATCCTTCAATCCAAAGATTCTAGAGCCCGGCCCCTTTCGCTTTTCCAACGGCCGCATAGTCTGGTGTGGTCAGTCAGGTCACTGTGGGTGTGGTGCTTGCCCTTATCCGATGGAGTCTGAGCTCGAATCAATAAGCCACCCATGGCCGTATTTACGAGAATTATTCGAAATTACAGGATCAAAAAATGACTCGTGGAGGTTCCTATGTAAACTATGCCTGCCCCGAAAAAATGAGCTGCTGGCCTTCAAGAACTCTCCTTCAAATCTGAAGAAACATGTTGAGGTAAGCAATCTCGTTGCTGAGCAGAATCAATGTCATTTTCATTAAAAATGTTCTCCCATAAATCGCCACATTTTTTATACAAAAAATTGAATAATACATTAACGTTAGCTAGTACTATGACAGTTAATGTCCCCGCTGCTTTTGCATGTTGTTGTACGTTAACTGCTATTCATTTTGGTAACGTGGTATTTATGCTGCAATCTTGCAAAATGCATCTTGACATATAGTTTAGTCATGATTATATGGATGGCTGGTATTTAGTAGATGCTTTTGTCCAAAGCGACATACAATATAGTCATCATCAGTGTTTGCGTTTCCCACACATCGACTACTTCGTGGCGGTGCGCCACAGAATCGACAATACTGGCCGCCACATATTGTGGTTTTGGCGGCCGCCAAAGCGGATTTTTATCCCGCCAAAGCCTTATTTGATCGGTCAGTGATGTATAGATGACTGACTGGCTGCGTTTGTGACAGGTCGCATGTTACTTAAAGAACGAGCAGAAAGAGAGCCCCTCCTCCGGCCGCGCGCGCGCTCTCTCTCGCTCTCTCTCGCTCTCTCATCGTCTATAAGCTATCTTGCTCTCCCTCCCTCCCTCCCTCGCTCGCTCGCTCATATTAATCAAAATCAATTGAGAATTGACATGATGATAAAAGGTCGGAAGACAGTAACCTCCACAGGAGTATTAGGTTTTTTTACTTAAAAATGAATGAATTAACCAAGAGTATATTGTTACTTTTTATTTTCAGAGAAAGCATGCACATCACCTCAACCAATATCTTCAACTGACAGCACCCACAATCAGGAGGAAGGGAAGCTTGCCTGCTGGTGAGAATGCGTCAGACAGTAAGCAGCTGAAACTAGAGGACACCAAAGCCTCACAAAAGAGCATGGACCAGGCAGTCATCAACTTTGTTGTTCAGGGTTTGCATTCCTTCGGAGTTGTGGAGCAACCAGGATTTATAAATTTAATACAGCATACTATGCCAAACTACACAGTGATGTCCAGAACAACGGTCAGAGCTAAAATAAAAAAAACAACAGAGGAAATGAAAGCCAAAGTAAGGAGAGCGATGCAGAACATTGAATACATCGCGACTACCACAGACTGCTGGACGGCTTTTCGTCAAAGTTTTATTGGAGTGACCGCCCACTGGATCAAGCCAGACAGCCTAGAGAGATGTTCGGTTGCTCTTGCGTGCAAAAGGCTTAAAGGATCACATACATTTGATGTATTAGCTGGAGCCCTTAATGACATCCATACTGAATACAACATTTGCAAAAAGATTGTCAACAGTAGATGCCACAGTAGATGCCACAAAAGCCAACTCAAATCAGGTCTACAAAAAAATGTCACGTGCAGCATTTGCTAAGTGCACGGCACTGTGGAACAAGAGTGCTCGCTCCACCTCAGCTGCAGAGGTGATTGAAAGGGAGTGCAAGCTCCAACTTATTCAACCAAATGACACTAGGTGGAACTCCCTCTTTCTTTCAGTGGAACGATTGCTAAGAATCATCCAAGACAGTGGAGAAGGAGTCATCAGAGCAGTTTGCATTGCACTTAAAGTCCCCATGTAAGTGTTATACTGCCAAACACATTGTCTTGCATAAACATACAACATAAAACTTTATGGAATATTAACTAATGTAATATTTAGTAACATTAGCCATCTGTGTATGTTACAAATGTTATTGCCACATGACATTTTGTATGATTTTCCAACGCATTCTCATCCCAAAGCGTAATATTTTGACTCTTTTGCCAAAGCGTCTATATCCAGCGCATATGGCACCCTTTAGCGTCAATATAACACGCTTTGGTTTTGGGTAGGTTTAGGTCTGGGGTAGTGTTAGGGTTAGACCACTAGGAGGCGCCATATATCTGCGTCTCATATGACGCTAAAGGGTGCCATATGCGTTGGATATAGACGCTTTGGCAAAAGAGTCAATATATTACGCTTTGGGATGAGAACGGGCTCGATTTTCTATCGCTGTGTGACAGGTTCAGCCCTGCAGAACTTGCCTTTTTGACTGAATATGTTGCTACCATGAGCCTGACTGAATATGTTGCTACCATGAGCCCAATCGCCAAGGCACTGAACATAATGCAGACAGAAGTGAATGTCCATATGGGATGGCTGGTGCCCACTATTACCCTCCTAACTGTGAAGCTTGACCGCCTCCTAACCTCATCCAAGTTCTGCGAGCCACTGATCTTTGCCCTTCAAGAAGGAATACAGCAGCGGTTTGGACCCATGCTTTTGGACCCCAAACTCATTGCTGCTGCAATTTTACTTCCGAAGTTTCGGACTTCCTGGACAAGCAATGAGGACTTGCTGAAACTGGGTAAGTCACTGTCTCTTTAAATTGCAACATGGAAAGCTTGGCAAAGAGCAGCACCTAACAGTAGAATAAAAAATGTGTTGTTACAGTTTTATGCAAAGGTTTTGGTGCCTCTGATCATTTTTAG
Source organism: Rhinichthys osculus (assembly GCA_029959095.1). Classification (NCBI taxonomy): domain Eukaryota; kingdom Metazoa; phylum Chordata; class Actinopteri; order Cypriniformes; family Leuciscidae; genus Rhinichthys; species Rhinichthys osculus. The sequence continues at coordinate 43,492,023 of JARWKJ010000012.1, forward strand.
GCTTTCAGTTTATCATCTGCTGGGCTTTCTAAGCAGCAGCTTGACATATTTCGCACCTTATGTAATTAATGACATTTCAGTTCCAAAATAACATTTATAGAATAAACGTTAACAATGTAATGTGCATCACAACAAGTTTCAACAACAGACAGGTGAAAAAGCTTAGGTGTCCCAATGGAGTAAACACATCATCAGTATTTAGTGGAGCGCCCTTTTTGTGAAATAACACCCTGTAGATTTTTCCACTAACCACAGCTATGTCCCTGATGTATGACTGCAAGTATTTTAAACCATTTCTCCTTACAAAATATCTCCAGATCAGTCAGGTTTGATGGCTGACAAATGTGGGTTATCGGGGGTGCCCAAATGCATAAAACTGTATATTTACTGAGGAGCAAAATAACCATAGCCTAGTCACCCTAATGGTTATATCTGGTTATGGAGATATAGTCTTTTCTTTTTTTCCCTTTATTTGGTCCAATGGACAGGCATGAACTACATCAAGACTCATTTGGAGCAGGAGCCAGTGCAGTCTAACCAGTCAGAGCAGCAGGAGGAAGAGGACGAGGACTACTTTGACATCATGAAAGACAATGTCCAAGAGACCTCTAAGCAGCTGGATGTATACCTGGCCAGCACAGCTACCACCATGGTCGTTCTCAAATCAGTGCCTGCCGTGTACAGATTGTCGCTTAAGGTAAATACACCGTTGCCTGCCTCTGCAGCCTGTGAGAGACTCTTCAGCTCAGCAGGGCAGATTTTTACCCCCAAAAGAGGCAGGCTCGGTTCAGAGAACTTTGAAAACCAACTCCTTTTGAAGCTCAACAAAACATACTGGTGATGTGGTGAAGTTTTTTAAAAGTGCTCCAAAATGTTCACAGGTTGTTTTGGTTTTTGAGTCTTGATGGAGACTAGAGACGGAGTTGAAATTCTGATGATTTTAAGTTAAGGAAAGTTTTATACTTAATGGAGACTTGAAATTGAAGTCAATAAGTAGAGAATACATGTTTCTGTCAAATTAAAACTGATGCACTGAATCAAAAATGTTTACAGCCTTAAACATATGGTAACTAACAATTTTATTGTTAGAATATTAAAATGGTTAATGTACTGCAATTACCATGAAATATTTGTGTTACAGTTAAATAAATATTTGAAAGATGTATACCCAGTCTTCTTTGTTGGTTTTAATGGTATTTTAATACTAATTAAGCTAATGGTGTTTAACTCTGCAGATAACCTTGATAGATAACCAGAATTGTAAGTCAGAATGTAAACTGGGCCACAGATGGTAAGCACAATTACAATGCCACAGCCCATACTGTTCTTTTTTAATTATTATAATATAGACATTAAGATAATAAATTGTTATGCAAGTACTTTTACTTTTAATACTTAAAGTACATTTAAAATCGGGTACTTTTTACTTAAGTAGGGTTGTCATTGTGGTTCTTTTACTAAAGTAAATTTGTCACTGGTTATTAGTACTATTACTTAAGTACTGAGATTCAGTCCTTCCTCCACCACTGACTTTAGCATGGGTGTGTTCACTTATTCTAAGCACTGTGTGTGTGTGTGTGTGTGTGTGTGTGTGTGTATATATAATTAAATCGCAATTTTAACCAGAAAAATCTACAATGCATGCCCAAAGTCGTGCAGCCATATAGTTTCTCTTGATATCAGCATGTTCAAAGGTGTTTTTTTTTTTTTTTTTACAGGGACGATATGCCACTGATGAGTCCTACTGACTTCAACATTCAACAGTCTCTGTACATGAACATGGTAAAATGAAAAATCAAACACTGTGGAAATGACAGGTATATACTATGTTTCAGGAATGGGACAATGTTGTGTGACTGTTCAAGCCTCTGTCTTTAGATCAGTGTGTTTACTAATGTGCTTTTTTGTCCTTTGTTGTGTGTCTTTGGATTATGTTGTGTTGTAAATAAATCCAAACAATCTAAAAGCCATTCTTTTTTAGATCTCCTCATTCTTTGTGCAAGGCTCCTCATAATGATATGGCCTGATAGCACCTAATAGGGCCATTATGGGAGGGTCTTTGTCTTTCTCAGGTGTGAAATTCCATACATATTAATGAGAGATCACGCCTCCTCGCATAAAGCTTTCTCACACTAAACACGTCATACACATTCTAAAAGATCTGAATGAGTAGTCAGGATGATTCTCACATAGTTTTGGAGCAAATATTCTAGGCTATGTGATACAATTTTCAAAAGTCTTGTGAAGAAATAATCAATATGTGTTTTGTGGCCTTATTTCAGAAACTTTAATTTTTCGTTTTTTTCAATAACCATGCATAAACAATATTCTCTCAAAAATACAAATATGTTGCTCACATATTATGGTAGCCCTGTTTGTGCTAAATAGAGTGTAATTACACCTGTGCCAGTAATTTGTTTATAAGCAACTGAAAAAGCACAAATGTCAGGGCATGTCAAAACATCTCAAGGACCCCAAAAACACCTTAGACCCCAGAGGGTTAAAGGAGCTGTAGTTGGAATCATTTCGTTCGGCAGAGTGAAGGCTTCGGCTGGCATAAGCTATAACTCGCTCCACTCCCTGCTGCCACTGGGCCAACACTGCTCCTAGGCTGAGGTTACTGGCATCGGTGTACAGGACGAAGGGCTGGGTGAAATCCGCATACGCCAGGATTGGAGCCTGTAACAGCTCTTGCTTGAGTCACTGAAAGGCCACGTCGCATGCGGAGTCCCAAGCCACAGGAGGGGACCCCCGGCCACGGGGACGGCCTGAGCCCGCAAGGAGCTGATTTAGCGGTTTGGCGATCTTCGAGAAGTTTTTGATGAAACGCTGGTAATACCCTACTATGCCCAAGATGGATCTCACTTGTCGCACTGTTTTGGGCCGATCCCATCCTTGGACAACCGACACCTTTCAGGATCCACAAAGACTCCAGAGGCGCCTACGCAGTGGCCCAGAAATTTCACTTATTTTCGGAACAGTTGGCATTTGTCTGGTTGTAACTTCCATTGCCTGAAACATCTGTTCCAGATGTTGGAGATGGGATTCAAAGTCTGGAGAGTAAACGATGACATCGTCTAGGTACACTAACGTGGTGTCCACTAACTGGCCACCCAGACACCGCTGCATCAGCCGCTGGAATGTGGCTGGGGCATTACAAAGGCTGAACGGCATCCAGTCCCATTCAAAGAGCTTAAAAGGGGGAAGTGAACGCAGTCTTTTTCCGATCCCCCTCCTCCACCTGCACCTGCCAGTACCCGCTGGCAAGATCTAATGTGGAATACCAGGTGGCCCGAGTCAGGCTGGTGAGAGAGTCCTCAATCCGCGGCAGCGGGAAGGCGTCCTTCTTGGTTACTTGGTTCAATTTACGGTAGTTACCCCATGGATCTCAAAGTCTGCGACCAGGTATCCAATGTAAGGGATGTCCAGACCGTTTGCCCCTCGCAGAGTAAGCCAAGGAACCTCTGCCTCTTGCAAGCGTTGGGCGTTTAACAGTTCTTTAGACAGACTCTCGGAGAACAGGGTAACTTGGGACCTGGTATCCACTAGGCACCGGACCTTGATGCCATTCACCTGAATTTCCACAAGGGGGCAATGCCCGACCAAACTGTCTCTAGGGACAGTAGACAAAGAAGGGTCCATCCAGGGGGTCCCGACCACTTAACCCACAGTGGCCGGTAACTCTAAAAACTCCCCTGTGAACCGCGGCGAGAGCCGCACTGGCGACTATAATGTCCAGGTTCTCCACAGCCATTACAAATCGAGCGACCCTGTTCGTCCCACTGGAATTTAGGGCCGGCAGGTCAGAATGGGTGTCTCGACTCCCTGGTTCTTCCTGGGTCTCGACTCCCGTCCGATAGGGATGTGACGGTGAGGATATTTTCACACCGGTTAATCGACGTGTGACGACACCGGTAATACCGGTATCACCGGCGGGGGCTTTTAAATCGCTAATTTAAAGGCAAATGTAAAATGCACGCGTTTGCACGGGCATGCATAATGGTGGTCGTGCGGAGCAACACTGTTTTGTTATTGCGCGCTGAATTGCTGCTAATTTTAAAAAACAAACTAATTTTTTTTTACATCGCTTATAAAAAGCTGGTGCAGCAGTGTGCACTTCATTTTCACTTTTAAATTAGCGTCAATTCATCCTTCGCAGGGAGTTTGATGCGATCTGACAAATCAAAATCCACCATTTTTGTCTGGCAAAGCAGTCAGGAAAGTTAGTAGATTAACAGCAGTGGATTTGTACTTGGCTTTAACTGAGGCAATCTCTCACGACACATTAGAGCCACAAAACGGTAGGCCTATTTATTGTTTCATTTTCTTTGACTGACCAAATTTGAAAGTTGAGACTTTAAATTTCATATTAAATATTACCTGCTCTGACCTGTATGTCAGTGCGTTGTCAGTGTCCTTATAGGCTATGTGAGTTGCACGTATAAAATGAAGTTAACGAACAACCTCGATCCATCAGGAAACGCCATAGGTCGCTGAATATCACTGCGCTTCATGAAGAGTTTATCTTTTGCGTGAATAAGCCATTCGCCGGAGATGTGTTAAAAGATAGCGGAGTGGATTCATGATTATTAGGCTACCGGTTTAATAATTTTCCTGGCTCCGGGTCTGAGTGAGTCATTTACTCTCTTACCTTTGTTCTTTGATTAACATTAATGACACTTTAAGACCAGCTGCTGCTGCTGAGAGACTCGATCGACACGCGTCCTATTTTCTCACAAATCTCTACGTTAATTTAAGACTTTATTTAAACCATTTAAGACTGCTCTTATGAGGACACTCGACAAAACGGACATTTTGGCATAATTTGTGTGTGTTAGAGTTTGTTCAAGCCCGAAAGAGAACTCGCGCGCGCTCGTGTGTATGTGTTGGCAGGACAGCGCGGTCTCTTTAGTCTTGTCGTGCTTAAAAGCATTCACATTAATAACTAATAATTAATAGCGTGATCATACAACGCTAGTCAACGGGTAACAGAAAAAAACGGATACTGCGTAATTGCGTTAAATATAAATTAGGCTATATAATTATTTTATTTTTATTTTTTTGCGGTGTCGGGGTGGGCAAGTGATGAAACCGGTGTTGCGACTGAACACCGTGTAACACTGACTACCGTAGCAAGCCTACCGTCCGAATAAGAACGTTCCCGGGGCAAAGTTAAAGGATTTGTCTGTCCCCGGCGGAGCTCCTCCAGAAGGGTCTTAGACAACGCGGTCATTTGTTCACGGTCACTGCCCGGGGCGGTTGACCGGCCCTTCGCGCACCGCCTCTGTAACCCGTACCACCTCGAGGAGCTAGCAGAGCATCAAAGAGTTTAGTTCTCAACCAGTCCATCACATCCATGTAGGAGCAAAGAGTTTTAAGGATCAATATAGAAGATAGTGTGGTACTTAACTTGTTCCAAAGATAGCATGTGCATATCCGTTCTTCGTTCTCTGAGAATCCTCCTTTACAGAATCAGTTTTACCTCCAGTCAATAGCCTGCGAAAATCCGTCTCTACCCCACTTCTTCTCTTCCCGATCTCCCGCGATGGTTTCTCCCACTGTGTACCGAACTACCTCTCTTCACCTCAAAGTCTCTTTTTATAATCCGCATCTCAGATACGTGTCCCAATCACCGATCGTCATCCTCTTCTCGCGCACCTGACACTCATTTCCTCCTCTAATCCTCGTTTGATCATGGCTCATACGACAACCGGAACTGGCCGGGGGTCGCACCGGAACTGCTCCAGCGGGGAAACACCTCCCAAAAGAAAAAAAAGGCTCTGCTTGCCTCTAGTCACTCCGTGACATATGCGTTATATATCTGTGTGTCTCAACTTTAAAACTTTGGACCCTACATTAGCTAACATTTCTTATGAAACTTTTCTTTATGAAAATGTAAACATAACATGAACAATTTGTACAGTGTAACTGATGTATAGATTAATATCTTTCCTTCGTGGTCTTCTTCTCTATCTTTTTTATTTATTTATTTATTTTAGTTTTCATCTCATTGTTCTTTTCTCATTTGTATTCTGATGACATTTAACATTGTTAATACATTTTGTATATTGTATACAATTTGTATGTCATAATGTCAAAATGTAATCTCTATATGCTGTGCAAAAAAAAAAAAGGTAAAATAAATAAAATAAAATAAAGTAGACTTTGAGCTGTAAGCACCAGCACCAACCGGGTGCGTCACTTATCTGGTTCCCCTGGAAACATTTCCGCTGTGGTCTGTGTTATTAGCAGTGTGTTTCTGTATTTGGTTGTTGTGACGGACTGCATACTTGTTTGTGTTATGTCTGTGTTTCAGTGGGGCGGGGCTTCAATCCTGAGCGCGGATGGAGGACACCTGCGAGGGGAGTTTCTCTTCCTGATAAAAGCTTCCGGCTCCCTGCCTTCAGGAGGAACGAGCTCCTGCGTGCTTTTCCCTTTACATGTTTTGTGTTGTTGCCGGCATTTTGTGTTTAATTGTGTTTTTGTTTGGTAAATAAATTGGTCATCGCTTGATTGAGTTTTTGCGTCCCGCTTCTTTGTCACAACCTCTGAGCCGGGCTGTGACAAATGGGGGCTCGTCCGTTTATTTTCGCTACGTATTAAGTCGTGCAGTGGCGGGACGGTAGGCCTATTTGTGAATGAAGTGTCGCTGGTGTAATGTCATGATTTTGATCGGTGTGCGGGAAATCGAGGTAAGTAGGTTATTTTAAATTGTCATTGTTATCAAAGGGGTGTGTCTCTGGGAGGCTTAGTGGCGTTACCCTTTTGGGTTTCGTCTGGTTGGGTTGTGTAGTGTTGCGGTGAAAGTGGACAGAGCAGTTGTCTCGGGGGCACTACCGTGGATTTAGGAGAGTCGCCAGTTTCTGGTTGCTTTTCCTTGCCATCGGGCTCTGTGCATAATGGAACCACCATAAGTAGCCGCATGAAGACTAGGGTTGAGTGTATGTAGTAAGTTTGGGGTTGAGTTAGTTAGAGGGACACACCTTTTTTTTATGTTGGTAGATTAGTAATGTGGTAATTTGATTTCCATTAGGCTTACGGAGATTTCACGCACGCGGTTAAAATGTCGGCTGTAGAGGAATTTATTGCATCTCCGTCGGAGGAATTATTAGATCTTTGCACAAAAGAGCAGCTGCTTGGAATAGCTGAACATTATGAGATTGATATCAGTAATAATATGCTTAAAGAGCGGCAGAAAGCTATTGTAAGAAGTAGCTTAATAGAAAAGAGAATTCTGGCAGAAAACCCGTCTGTATCGTTACCTTCACTTTCTATGTCGACTTCAAATTTAACATTTGAACAGCAAAAAGAGTTGCTTAGCATGCAAATTGAGCATGAAAGGTTCAAAGTGAAGGTCGAAATAGATAGGGATTTGGCAGTGGAAAAAATGCGACAGGAAACAATGCAGGCAAAGCTTGATTTGGAATTTAGACTTGAAACGGACAGGGAAGGTGCTGCAGCCGGTACAGATGTGTATGCACGGTCAACTTCTTTTTCAAATAGGGGTGTTTCTGGTTTTGATGTCGTAGGAAATTTGCGGCTTGTACCGAAATTTTGCGAAAGAGATCCTGATTCTTTTTTTGTACTTTTTGAACGAATTGCCGATGCGTGTAAATGGCCGGATGCGGCCAGAGCGTTAATGCTTCAGACTGTATTGACAGGTAAAGCACAAGAGGCGTATTCGTCGTTAACTGTGGAGGATAGTCAGGATTATGTGGAAGTCAAGGCAGCAGTATTGAAAGCCTATGAACGTGTTCCAGAATTTTACAGGCAGCAATTTAGAACTTGGAAGAAAAGTGAGAAACAGAGTTATCTGGAGTTTACTCGTGATTTACAAATGCATTTTTCCCGTTGGTGTTCTGCTGCCGAAGTCAGTGATTTTGAGGGGTTGTGCAATTTAATTGTTTTGGAACAATTTAAAAATTCGGTTCCCAGTCGCGTTGCAGTCTATGTTAGTGAACAAAAAGCACCGACTGCAACCAAGGTGGCAATGCTTGCAGACGATTATGTGTTAATGCACAAACGCATTTTTGATCAGTACGAGTCCCAGCCAAATTACAGTTTGCCAAATGTTAATGTGTCGGACGAGATTGGGTCGCGCAAGAGTAGAGGATTCCAGTCAGAAAGTAGAAATAATAGTTTGCGTGACTCAGATAAATTTTGTCAATATTGCCATAGACGGGGTCATTGGAAAGCTGACTGTTATGTACTTAAATCTAAGCCGACATTTGTTTCAGGTGCTTCGGCTAAAGGTACGGGTTTAGCGGCCCCTGTGCGTTCGTGTGACTCAAGTTCGTCTGATGGGAATACGTTTGGACAAACTAAAACTTTGTGTTCTGCAGTGCTGAATTCGTACCAGCCTTTTGTTAGAACAGGGTTTGTGTCTTTGTTAGGCAGTGGGGTAAAAGTGCCTGTCAAAATTTTAAGAGACACAGGAGCATTTGATTCCTTTATTCTGGCCGATGTGTTGCCCTTTTCTCGGGAGTCAGAATTGGGTAGCTTAGTGCCAGTTCGGGGAATGGGGTTAAATGTTTTGCATGTGCCACTGCATAAAGTGATGCTTGAATGTGATCTGTTTCAGGGTGAGGCCGCACTGGCGGTGCGTCCGGCGTTGCCGATTGAAGGAGTCACCGTTATTCTTGGTAACAAACTAGCAGGTGATCGGATTTGGCCCGATATCCCACCGTTGGGGGCGGTGGAGGAAAAACGTTGGTTAGGTCAGGAGCTGGATGAAGGCAGGTTGGATTTTCCTGAAGTTTTTACGGCTTGTGCGGTAACGCGTGCTATGTCGCGCGTAAAAATTGATGAGGAATCTACCGCACTGTCTTGTGCGAATAAGCCTTTGAAAAGAATGTACTTGCCTTTGGCTGATTTCCCTTTGTCTGTATCTTGCAGTGAGTTGGTCTCAGAGCAACAGGGGGATTCCTCTTTATCTGAGCTGTTTCAGCACGTGAAGCCCGACGCTGAGATAGAGGATAGTGTCAGTGGATATTTTCTCCAGAACTCATTGTTAGTGAGAAAGTGGGTGGATCATAAAGGTAAAGTCCTTGGGGAACCGCTTCTTCAGGTTGTGCTGCCATTAAGATTTCGTGAGGTGGTTTTGAAGGTGGCACATAATGAATCTGGGCATGCGGGCGTTAATAAAACTTATGACAGAGTTTTGAGACATTTTTTTTGGCCTCGTGTAAAAAAAGATGTTTCCGCCTATATTAAAACTTGTCATACGTGTCAGCTTACTGATAAACCGAATCAGATGTTAAAACCTGCTCCGCTATTTCCTATTCCTGCAGTAGGCCAGCCGTTTGAACATCTTATAATTGACTGCGTAGGTCCTTTGCCTAGATCGAAATCGGGGGCAAATTATTTACTAACAGTGATGTGTCAGAGCACCCGTTATCCTGCGGCATATCCTTTACGCACGATAACTACTAGGTCTGTGGTTCGTGCACTTTCTCAGTTTATTTCGATTTTCGGCATTCCAAGGGTAGTTCAATCAGATCAAGGATCTAATTTCTCCTCCCATATGTTCAGTCAGGTTTTAAAACAACTTCGTGTTCGTCATGTTCAAGCCTCGGCCTATCATGCGCAGAGTCAGGGGGCGTTAGAACGTTTCCATCAAACGTTAAAATCCCTGTTACGAGCGTATTGCACTGAATTAGGTGGGGACTGGGAGGAAGGTCTTTCCTGGTTAATGCTTTCAGCTAGAGAAGTTACACAGGAGAGCTTGGGGTTTTCCCCGAATGAGCTTGTGTTTGCGCATAAAGTGCGGGGTCCCTTAGGAGCATTGGCAGATGGTTGGAAGGATGTTGAACCTCCTGTAAACTTGATAGATTTTGTTAATGGGTTTCGACATCGCCTTTATACAGCTGGGATGTTAGCGAAAACAAATTTGGCGTCATCTCAGGAGAAAATGAAATCGTGGTATGATAGGCATGCTGAGTTACGCACGTTTAGCCGGGGGGACCAGGTGTTGGCTCTGTTTCCGGTAATTAGTTCTCCATTTCAGGCAAAGTTTGCAGGACCTTATACGATTGTAAAGCAGGTGTCAGAGCAAAATTACATTATTGCAACTCCGGAGCGTAGGAAAAGTACACAGCTTTGTCATGTGAATTTACTAAAGCCATATTTTACTAGTGTACCTCAGCCTTCTGCGTGTAGTGGTCCTCATACAGTAGTTCAAGCTCAGGCGGCGTGTGTCGCGGTCTCTACAGGTCTAGTTAAAACTGACGGTAGAGACATTGAGGAAACATTGGATGAGGTAGAAGAAATGTCTATAGGTGGTTTTAATAACTCACAGACTTTGGCTGAACTGGAGAAGTTGTTTGCTAATTTGCCGGCGGCACGTGCGGAGCAGTTGACAGAATTAATTAAGTGTTTTTCTTGTTTATTTTCTGATTCACCGACGTGCACTCATCTGATAGAACATGACATTGAGGTGGCCGCTGAGAAGCCAATAAAGCAGAGATTCTATCGGGTAAATATGGACAAACAAAAGCAAATGGAGGAGCAGTTAAAATATATGTTGGAAAATAACATTGCTGAACCTAGTTTTTCTAGCTGGGCTTCTCCCTGTATACTTGTTCCTAAATCGGATGGTACTATGCGTTTTTGCACTGATTTCCGTAAAGTTAATTCTGTTACCAAGCCGGACTCGTTTCCCCTCCCGAGAATGGATGACTGCATCGATCAGGTGGGTGCTGCGAAATTTGTCAGCAAGTTTGATCTCCTTAAAGGCTACTGGCAGGTGCCCTTGTCTAGACGTGCTCGTGAGATTGCTGCGTTTATTACCCCAAAGGGCTTATATTCGTATAAGGTAATGCCGTTTGGGCTTCGTAATTCACCTGCGACCTTTCAGCGGCTCATGAATCACGTTGTAGGTGACATGCAGGGTTGCGCTGTATATCTTGACGATGTAGTCATTTATTCAAACACCTGGAATAGTCACTTGGAACGTATGCGGGAATTGTTTACTCGTTTGGCGGAGGCAAAGCTCACGGTCAATCTCGCAAAGTGTGAGTTTGCGAGGGCGACCGTGACTTATCTTGGCCGAGTAGTTGGGCAGGGGCAGGTGCGTCTGGGGAATGCAAAAATTCAGGCGGTGGAGCAGTTTCCAGTTCCAACAACTAAAAAAGAGCTGATGCGTTTTCTGGGGCTGGTAGGTTATTACAGAGCATTCTGTAGAAACTTTTCTAGCGTTGTAGCACCTCTCACTGATTTGTTGAGGGATAAAGTGAACTTTTTCTGGTCCTCTATTTGTCAAAGTGCCTTCCAACATGTCAAAACGCTCTTATGTACCGCTCCAGTGTTAGCGGCGCCACGTTTGGACAGATCGTTTAAATTGTATGTGGATGCAAGCCAGGTAGGGGCTGTCCTCATGCAAGAGGATGACTGTGGTATTGAGAGGCCGGTTAGTTTCTTTTCAAAGAAATTTAATCGTTACCAGGGGAATTATTCTGTGATCGAAAAGAAGACGCTTGCTCTGATTTTGGCTCTAAAACATTTTGATGTTTATGTTAGTGGTAGTGCTCCTGTGGTGGTCTTTACCGATCATAATCCGTTGACTTTCTTAAATTCTTTACAGTGTCCGAACCAAAGATTGATTCGATGGTCATTGTTTTTGCAGTCCTATTGTTTGGACGTTCGCTATGTGAAGGGAGTGGACAATATAATTGCGGACGTGCTGTCTAGGGCGCCGCTAGGGTAATTGTTTGGTACTTATAGTCGTTTGCCTCTTCTGGATTCTTTAAATTGCCTTTTAGGTATATCAACTGCTGAACCAGAAGTGGGACTGAAAGATGCGGATGATTGGAATAGAAATGGCTAGTTAAGTATTCATTTATTTATCCTTGAATGTTGGTAGGGGGTGGGATAATTGTTTTGAGTTTAAGTGGGAGTAATATTTATTGTTGTCGGGTTTCCTTCTGGGGTTCCCCTTTTTATGGGGGGGAGTGTGACGGCCTGCATACTTGTTTGTGTTATGTCTGTGTTTCAGTGGGGCGGGGCTTCAATCCTGAGCGCGGATGGAGGACACCTGCGAGGGGAGTTTCTCTTCCTGATAAAAGCTTCCGGCTCCCTGCCTTCAGGAGGAACGAGCGAGGGGTTCTCCCTCCTGCGTGCTTTTCCCTTTACATGTTTTGTGTTGTTGCCAGCATTTTGTGTTAAATTGTGTTTTTGTTTGGTAAATAAATTGGTCATCGCTTGATTGAGTTTTTGCGTCCCGCTTCTTTGTCACAACCTCTGAGCCGGGCTGTGACATTGTGTTGTGAAACTGATGAAGATGTTTTCTTAATTTGCGAGTGTTTTTTTCTATTTGCATGTGTTTTCTTCAGTTGCAGTGCGTTGAGCCCTCTCAGCCACCGTAGAAAAGACCTTTGAAACTGAAATGAATTGGCGAAGTGATCTGTAGCTGTGATGCGGTCGAGATCTGCTGGAACTACTTTAGCCGTAACTGCACACCTCAGAACATTCATCAGCCAATCAGATTCCAGCATTCAGCCCTGTAGTGCAATAACAGTTTAAAAGCTGTCCTATGCTGAGGCTTCTAACCTACAGACTGCACTTCTTGTCCATCCGTTTAGCTCTCAATCTAATGTTTGTGTGTCCCCCAGTTTCACACTGAGATTGCAGATTTCATTCTCAAACATTCCTCCATGTCGAAGACTTCTGAGAAAATAATTCATCATCCACCATCTGCTATAAAAGGAAAGTTATGCAAATGAAGTTTGTTTGAGAAATATTCTATCAGTGGCATTTGAAAGATTGATTATTCATTTCATGTAATGTTTTTTGGAAATGTTGTGTGTATGATCAAATGTTTATGATTTATAATATAGTGCCTTATTAAACTCTACAGCATTTACATGAACATCGCTACGCTTCTTCTTCCTTCAGGTCAGATTACCGTTGTGTTAATACCGTACCGTTAACCGTACCGTTACCAACTAATGTGTTAATGGAGTCACAGCCAGATCTCAGATACGAGACAGGATTTATTGATCAGCTTCCGGAAAGAGAGAAGAAAGAACACGTGTGTTGATTACAAACAGAGAATGAAGAAAAGACTTAAACATAAGCAAAAGAAGATCCCAGCTCAAGTATCTGAGACTATAGTAGTCTGCTATTATGAGGACATTTCTGTCTTTCTGTTGTTATTTACTCATGTTGCTCAAAACCAGTTTGATATGATTATTTTAATGGTACAGAATAAGAAAACTTGAACAGACTGAATTTAAGTGATTGACCTGGCGATGGTTCGCTCTGCTGCAGCTCCTCAAATCTGGGTAACGCTTTAGATTACAGCCCTAATTATAGTGTACCTATAAAGTACTTACATGTAAGTAAAAGGGAACAATATGTAAAGTTTGGGGAATAAAGGGGTAACAACCAGGAGAATTAACACATTATTTATACTGTAAGTATTTTAGAACTAAGGGGTTCTTATTCTGCTATGGTACATCAATATTACATTTGGGAGCAATTTAGTGAGAACATAAACTGCGTACCTTTCCGTAATAATAGTGTACCAGGGTAAATATCTGTGCTTTATACCGGGATTTATTTTAATAGCAAAAGTGCAGTTGTTTTATTTTGGGCTTTCGTGTTTCAAGAAAAGTACAAGTAAAACTATTGCATTTTTTTTCTTCTTCTAGGGAAATATACTCTTGTTCTATGTAGTTTCAGGGTCATTAGAGATGCTCTTGTGTTTCAGTTCAGTCTCTAATGATCAATATGTTTTTCTTGCTAAATGAATCTGTTTTGTGTGCAAGAGGGGAAAACATCATCACGTCAGACATATAATTCAGATCTTAAAGAGCCCATATTCTGCCCTTTCTCAAACTCTTGCTGATGTTTCAGGCTCTACTAGAACAGGTTTTCCTGCTTGAATGTTGATTATTTTCCTCATATTCTCCATTGTTGCGGCTCCTCTCTTCCCAGTCTGTCAGTAACGCTCTGTTTACTTCCTGTCTCTATGAAGCCCCTCCTTCTGAAAAGTACACTGTGCTCTGATTGGTCAGCTGAATCAGTGTGATATGATTGGTCGAGCGCTATGAGTGTGTTTGGGAAATGCCCCGCCCCTTTCCATAACCGCCAGTTTAACACACTACTAACTAACTCAACCAGGCCCCGCCCCTTTATTCTGCACATGAATTATTATAATGAGGAATATTGTGACGTGTTCGTTCCCAGAAGGAACTCAAGACTACAATGGAGGCGTTTCAGGAGTTCAGAAACACTGACGCTGATATAGAGAAGAACTCATGATCAAACAGCAACATCACACACTGAAGACAGATGAAGATGGAGAAAAGCAGAATCAGACCTCTTTAATTCACCTGTGGACAGTGCCGTGGGACGCGGGGCTACTGCTACAGCTTCTGCCAGATGTTATCCAGCACCGAAGACTGCGTGAGCATGAGTGTAGATGTTTCTCTGAGCTATAAACCGCACGGAAGACTCCTGTTGTCATAGAATGTGCAAATGTAAATGTGGCTTTATACCTTATACCTGCTACGTCCCTACACACGTACACGGTTGTGGAGAGTTAAGTTTAGCACTGGCCTGTATGTTACCTGCACGTTTGTTTAACAATACAAAGTTTTCATTGAAGAGACTCGTGTGGACATTTGAGTTATATACACCTGTGACCATCATGTTTCAGTCCTGCAAACACCAGACTCTAGAGACGGTCCTAAAACTCCCTCTGAGATTGAGAATAATGCACAGGTTGGCCCAGGTCGAGTGTTTCTGGCCTGTTTTATAAGACAGTGACTAACTGCCAGACTCAAGCAGCTCCATTCATCACACGTCCCTTGAGACTGACTGCCATGACACCGTTTCCACACACAGAGACCAGAGGCCTGTAGAGATGGCCCACAGTGGGACTCAGGCCTGTTAGCGCTGTTGGCTGAGTGATATTACTCTGAAGTGCATGGGAAAGTGTATATGGTAAGATGAGCAGTGGTTCTCGGACACTTCTATTTCTCCCCCAGATCAGGGTCAGTGCTGCTTGACCAGGTCTTTATCATTGACATAGTTTTATCAGTCTTTTCTTTAGAAAATAAATGATTAAATGCTGAAGTTTTTATAATTGCAAAATTGATAGCTCTTTCTTCACACAGAACTCTTCATTCATCTTTAAACTAGTGAGGAAGAGTTGTGATGTGATTTACTCAACAAACCAGCTCAACATTTGTGATGAATAATCTGATAAATTGGTTTGTGTTCATCAAGATGCAAATAAAAATGTGAAAAAAAGGCAAACACCTTTCCTTTTTAAAAGATTTAATTCAGCCGATTATCAAAAATAGACATTAACTCATGATTATTTTATATACAATTTTGTGCATTGAATTCCCAGCAAAAATAACTAGCATGACATCAGATCTGTATAATTTATGCCATAATGTGAGATTCTGTTGTAAAGTCGCTGTCAGCCGTCACGGTTCGGCTCATAACTGCTGCAGTCGGCAGATCACACAATAGATACGGCTGCAAACAAAAATGAAATTCATTACAAAATAAAAGGGTAAGCGGCACACAAACCTGAAGCCATCAGAGTTTGCTGGGATGCTTTTTCAGATTCGTTTAGTTTCTGACTCGTATCACTACAGTGCTATCAGTGTGGGATGTTTCAGGGTTATTTGTGTTTAATTTCATGAACCTACTAAACTCGGACACTGGACACATACCTGTTTCTCAGACGAGCTGAACTCCTGATGTACACGCACTGAATCCTTCAGGAATGATCTGGGATGTGTGATACGGTGTCACTCTGGTTACTGAACTGTGTGTGAATCATGTGAAGCAGAACCGATAACACTGAACCCAGAATGATGTTTCAATGTGGAAAGCAAATCTGTGTTGGACGGGATGGCCAGTGGTCCTCGAGGCTGACCAACAGTGTGTGAAGGACTGGATGCTCTTCATTATACACAATAGTTATTTGGGAGGTGTTAAATCTTTAAAGTGATCCCATGGCACAGTTGGAGGTCAGTGAACTGCAGACCCTGTTGGAGAACCGCTGGACTGGCCTTGCTTTAAATCAAAGAAATGCAGTTGGTTGTCTTTGTAAAGTGACTCAAAATAACACAACAGATATGTTTTCAGTCATTTTTCATTACTAATGTCTCATGTCGTTCCATCACCTTTGTAAATACATAAATATAGAAAAACATCACATGTAAACAACCAGCTTCAAATATTTGAAGATTCATTGAAATTGCACACATGATTTCTCATAGGGAAAAACGAGTAAACGAGAGAGCTGGAAGAGAGTGAGGATGAGATGAATGCATTTCAGTTCTCTTTCATCAAGAAAGAGGAGCGTTTGACCAACAAGATAAAAAATATAAAACTTTACAAGAAGATATTTACAGAGTCTTTATGCTGCTCTTCAGGGAAACCATTGGTATGGCAAATTCATTTCCTCAGTCTGTGTTCATCAGTTCTCATACCAGCCTAGAGAACGGCAGTAGCACAAGAGTTTATAGTCCAACCCATCCCATAGTTTCAGACCCTAATAAGACATAAAGATGACATGCACACGCACACACTCACACCAGTGAATCAGCACAGCCAGCTGAGGAGGAAGGCATGACGCAGGTAATGTAACGATAACTGAATCACACTGAATCCGCTCTGAAAGCCCTCAACCGCACCATCTGTTATAATGCTCTTCTACATTTGATGAAGAACTGCAGCGATACAGAATCATCTCTTCTGAATAAACATCTGGACGCAGGAATAGTGCGACGGTACTTCACCAGGCCAATTTATGAATGAAGGCCCGTTCACACTGAGAACTAGGGGTGTAACGATACATGTATTCGTATTGAACCGTTCGGTTCGTTGGACCATTTTTCCATCTGACCAAAATTTTGTTATTTCAAATGTAGGCGCGTCACGCGTGGCAAGCGCGCTCATAATGTAAGAGACGCTGGCGTGACCACAACATTGCCCAACATCAAATGGCAAATGTAATGTAAGCGGAACGAAACTGAGCTACTCGTTATTGTGTGGTTGACGGACCGTTTATCAGTTTGGACCAATGCAGCGCGAGCCGATCTTGATCAAGCACTGTTACTACACAGCGAGATCCAGTAAAGAAAACATTTGAGTTCGCCACTGAAGTAATAACATCGCTGCGAGATCTAGTGAGAAACATTCACATTTCCCCGTTATTAACGGATCAAACAGCGCTGACGTGGAAACCAGGACAAACATTGTGCCATGAATGAACTATCCAGTGTCCACAGATCAGCAACATTCACCATGGGTTTACTGTAGTAACACTACTAACTGTAGTAACACTACTAACTGTAGTAACACTACTAACTGTAACCACGGGAGTGTGGCAGGAATCGTAGGCTATAATGCTTGCAAGTAACATTACGTCGGTTTTATTTTGACAATATGAATACAATTGCTGCCCTCAAATGTTAATCTGAACTAAAATAAACCTTTGTTTATAACTACTACAATATTACATTTCATTTTGTCCAAGGAGCGGTTTTGTATATTCTGTTTCGCTGTTTTGCTCCATCGTTGCTCAAAGTAAAAAAATATCATACTTTATGATGTTAGTTTTAATAAAAATATCATTAAAAAAATTAAATCAAAGAAATTTCTCTGGCATTTCTTTCTTTTTGCTGTATCGAAAACGTACCGAACCGTGACACAAGTGTATCGTATCGAACCGAACCGTGAATTTTTTGAACCGTTACACCCCTACTGAGAACAATGACTATAAAGATAATGATAACTATATCAGAGTCCACACTAACTCACGATATCACTCCGTTCATTACACACATGCTGCAGTTTAGCATCTGTCGCTTTAAATGCTTGAGCTTGTTAAAGCAGGATGGATTCTGATTGGCTGTCAATGTTTTTATACTGCATCAGCTGAAAAAATTGTTCTGAAAGTGATTCCAGCGATAAAAATAACAGTTATGATGTGGACTCTGCTTATCTTTATATGTAGATCATTTCTTTAAAACCGTATCATTATAGTGATCATCCCTGATGAGCACGGGTTTAAAGGCGCAATCTAAAACAAGCGTACTTTACTGAGAAAATATACGTGTTTAGCTGAAAACTGGATGATTTGCAAGATTCAGGGGGTTTTTTTGTACTGAAATATGGGACCCTGGAGTACAAAACCTTTCCATTGATGTATGGTTTGTTAGGATAGGACAATATTTGGCCTAGATAATACTATTTGAAAATCTGGATTCTGAGGGTGCAAAAAAATCAAAATATTGAGAAAATCGCCTTTAAAGCTGTCCAAATGAAGTCCTCGATATTGCTGCATCCACTCACAAAAATAACTTTTTTTATATATATTTATGGTTGGAAATTTACAAAATATCCTCATGGAACATAATTTTCACTTAATATCCTAATGATTTTTTGCATAAAAGAAAAATCAATAATTTTGCCCCATACAATGTATTGTTGGCTATTGCCACAAATATACCCGTGCGACTTGACTGATTTTGTGGTCCAGGGTCACAAATAACATTCTAGATTGTTTGGTGAATTCCCCCTGACTCTACCCCTGTTCTGAATATGGCAAGGCGAGTAACAGTAATAATGATGATGTCCTGCAGTGTATGGGGCGTAGGTTCAGCCCTATACAGTGCTCCCCATGACCCAGTCTGCACTCGTGGGATCAGCCCTATACAGTGCTCCCCATGACCCAGTCTGTGCTCGTAGGATCAGCCCTATACAGTGCTCCCCATGACCCAGTCTG
This sequence comes from Rhinichthys osculus, assembly GCA_029959095.1. Classification (NCBI taxonomy): domain Eukaryota; kingdom Metazoa; phylum Chordata; class Actinopteri; order Cypriniformes; family Leuciscidae; genus Rhinichthys; species Rhinichthys osculus. The sequence continues at coordinate 43,510,777 of JARWKJ010000012.1, forward strand.
TGCTCGTAGGATCAGCCCTATACAGTGCTCCCCATGACCCAGTCTGCGCTTGTAGGATCAGCCCTATACAGTGCTCTCCATGACCCAGTCTGCGCTCGAAGGATCAGCCCTATACAGTGCTCCCCATGACCCAGTCTGCGCTCGAAGGATCAGCCCTATACAGTGCTCCCCATGACCCAGTCTGCACTCGTGGGATCAGCCCTATACAGTGCTCCCCATGACCCAGTCTGCGCTTGTAGGATCAGCCCTATACAGTGCTCCCCATGACCCCCAGTCTGTGCTCGTAGGATCAGCCCTATACAGTGCTCTCCTTGACCCAGTCTGTGCTCGTAGGATCAGCCCTATACAGTACTCCCAATGACCCAGTCTGCGCTCGTAGGATCAGCCCTATGCAGTGCTCTCCATGACCCAGTCTGTGCTCGTAGGATCAGCCCTATACAGTGCTCCCAATGACCCAGTCTGCGCTCGTAGGATAAGCCCTATACAGTGCTCCCCATGACCCAGTCTCTGCTTGTAGGTCCGCCCTATACAGTGCTCTCCATGACCCAGTCTGCGCTCCCGCTGGAGCCTTTGCTCCCGCTGCTGTCCCCGTCCCCGTTCTCGTCACAGCGTAGCAGCATGCCGTTCACTGACAGACTGCGTTTGCTCCAGATGCTGCTGATCCGCCGCGGGTACGTGCGCAGCTGCTGTGCGCGGGACACGGTGAAGTCACCGGTGTCGAATGAGTGGCTCCTCCGGGGTCTGGAGGCTAGAGGCGATGTGAGTAACCTGCTGATCCGTGAGTCCAGAGTCCGGCCCAGCAGCGGCTCCCGGTCCGTAGGCTCCACCGCCGGGAGAGTAGGAGCAGGGCCTCCAGATGGGAGCGGCTCCGAGGACTGGCCCCGCAGCTCAACAGATGTGAAGGCCCCCAACAGCTGGTCCAGGTTGTGCCGGGGTCTGGGCGGAGCGGCCCTCAGGATGCTGGCGAGGGTACTGTTGGGGCTGTAGGGAGGAGCGTCTCCTGAACCTGAGGAGGAAGAGGAGGAGGACAAGCTGCTCTGCAGAGAACCAGACTTGAACTGGACCACTCTGTCCTGCAGGGTCGCTTTGGGTTTGGGCCGCAGCAGAGGAACGCCATTCTGCCCCAGCCGTCCTCCGTTGGGCTGAGAGTAGGAGTCAGTGCTGTCGCTCAGCTTGCTGACCGGAGCTTCAGCTTCAGCGCTCCCGCCATCTCCTGCCTTGTAGCGCAGCACGAGGATCCCGATGAAAAGCAGCAGCGTGGCCACGATCACTCCTCCTACCACCAGGATCATGGTGCCGCCCAGCAGCTGCCCGTGCAGAGCCTGGCACCGCGGGAGCCCTTCGCCGGTGTGGAAGCGCACGCAGCCCACCACGCTGGTGGCCGTGAGCGTGGAGGCGGTGTCGTCCCAGGCCGCCAGCACACACAGGTCATACCGACACCCCGACACCAGGCTGGACACCTGGAACGCCTGACTGGAGGGAGGAATCATCCTGCGAACACACAAACACATACTCATCACACACAGATCATCTGCAGACAGGCTTTGATAGAAGCAAACAACAAACACATCTGACATGTACACTGCCATTCAAAAGTTTGGGATCGGTTAGTTTTTTAATGTCTCTAGTCTCTTCTGCTCACCAAGGCTGCATTTATTTGATCGAAATAGTGAAATATTATTCCAATGTAAAACTGCTGTTTTAAGTGTAATTTATTTCTGTGATCAAAGCAGAATTTTCAGTATCATTACTCCAGTCTTCAGTGTCACATGATCCTTCAGAAATCATTCTAATATGATGATTTGATGCTCAAGAAACATTTATTATTAAATGGGGAAGGAAACCCTTTCAAGGGAACTCGAGCTGCGTCAAGATGTTGTGGGAACGCCTCTGCGTGATTGCGTCTTGAAACACCTATGAAATCAGTCCAAATGGTGTGACGGAAGATGATGTCATTGACCAGGAAACTATAAAGCATACCTGGAACAAACAGTCACTAGCTTCTGTGTATTCAGCAAGCGTTCTGTGTGAAACAGTCTCTGTCTATTTATTGTTGTTTGTCCTCAAGCATATTATATATCTAGACAGGAGTATAATGGCGAGCAAACAGCTTTTTGTGATCGTGTGTTCGTCCTTGCCCTCGCTTCATTACGAGTGGGGACACACGCGATTTATGTTTTGTTTGTTTGGGAGTGGAGCGGAGCATGCACGGTCAGCTCTAGTAAAAGGGGGCTGACAGTGCTCATTCATAAATGTAACATATGCACTATTTAGAGTTGTACCTCTGTCCTGTTGGCTTTATTCTTGAAGGAAGAAATTCAATTAAGATTCTTTGGCCCGGATCTCGCGTTTGCAGAGGCAGCACGTAGATTACGGGTTTGCAATAAGAATCTAATGAATCTAGTGGCTCATCTCGCATTTGCCAAGGCAACATGTAGATAATGGGTCTCAATATATATATATATATATATATATATATTCAACAAACCAATCTATCTCTCTCCAACCCCCTGTTAACAAACCAATCACCAAGATATACCTCCTTGAAATTACTTCTTGCAGGTTGGGATGTCTGGTATTAATACACTATATTCAGCCTTTCACCTAGTTCGTTTCTACTTGTCTGGTTGATATTTGGCTGCACTTAATTTTTGAGAGTTAGATGTCTGTACTAATATATTATTTACCCTTTCATTCAGACCGTGTTTACTTGTATGGTTGATATTTGGCTGCATTTAATTTGTAAGTAAATTAAATAATATGCTCTCATCTGATCTTTGAGGAGGTTGATGTCTGACCGTGTCTGGTTGATCTTTGGCTGCATTTATTCTGTGGAAATAAATGGTGCAATTCCTGGGGGGAAATGCATAACACCTCATTATACGGTGCCCATCTCCCTTTGGTGCCCTCAGGGGCCGTTCTGCCAACCTCACAGCCTCGTGTGCTTCGGGGCGCAGTGGTCTCCAGTGAGTTTTAGTCTCAGTGTCTGACTCCCAGAAGGAGGATTTAAGAGAGGTCAGTTCGGTTGTTTCCTGCCCGTCACCCGTTTCAGGACGCTGGATTGGCTTCTTGAGCTTTACTAGAGACCAGTCTCGAGTGGCTAGTTCCTTTAGTAGTCTTAGCCGTCTTGGGATAAGACAGATCTGAGGACAGTCATTTTCTTGAAGAAGGCTTTGACTAAGAAGAAGTCCTGACGCAGAGGCCGTCAGACTTCTGAGGGTGGCCCCCTCCGGGGAGAAACGGATTCCACCTCATTACACTGTGCCTGTTTCTCCTCTGCGCCCTCTATGGGGAGATCCAAGGAGGAGGGCCGCAGTGCTGCCAGTTTGGTTGTTCCTTGCCGGTTCGCCGTTTCAGAGCGCCAAGGTGTCTGTTCGACCAATACCAGAGGCCAGTCTCGAGAGACTGGTCCCCTCAGCAGATTTTCTGGCAGCATGGAAACTACTGCCAAATATATCTCGTTGGGTCCTGCTCACTATAGAAAAGACTTACAGAAAGTGCGGTTCTTGTCCGCCCAGGCTCTGGTTATGCAGCAAAGACTCTTCTACAAAAGGGGGCTATAGAAAGGGTTCCTCCTCCCAGCAGGGGGAGTCAGGGTTTTACAGCCGTTACTTCATTGTTCCAAAAAGGATGGAGGGTTGCGTCTTATTCTAGACCTGCGTCAACTAAACCGCACGGTTCTAAAACTCAAGTTCAAAATGCTTACACTCAAACAGATTGTGTCACAGATTCAGTCCGAGGATTTTCAGTAACTCTGATTTGAATCCATCCTCATGAGAGGAAGTTCCTGAGGTTCGCTTTCGGGGCGAAGTGTACCAATATCGGGTTCTTACCTTCAGCCTAGGTTTATCACCCCGCACTTTTACGAAATGAGTGGATGCAGCTCTGGCTCCACTGAGACTCCAGGGCATCCGTGTGTTGAATTATATCGACGATTGCTTGATTTTAGATCTCGACATTAAGATGTTGTTCTGTTTCACATGAGAAAGTTGAGCTGAGGCTCAACACCAAAAAGATTGTGCTCCTTCCAGCTTCTAGACTTGGTTTGGGATTCGATGATAGAATTTTTTGTAACATTAAACACTAACGATCAAAAGTTTGGGGTCAGTAATATATATATTATACTAACCCCAAACTTTTGATTGGTAGTGTTTAATGTTACTAAAGTTTTTATTTCAGATAAATGCTGTTCTTTTGATCTTTCTATTCATCAAAGAATCATGAAAAGTGAAAACACAACTGTTTTTAACATTGATAATAATCATAAACGTTTCTTGATCATCAAATCCTCATATTAGAGTGATTTCTGAAGGATCATGTGACACTGAAGACTGGAGTAATGATGCTGAAAATTCAGCTTTGATCACAGAAATGAATTACACTTTACTATATATTCACATAGAAAACAGCTGATTTGAATTGTTATTATATTTCACAATATTCCTTTTTTTTATCAAATTAATGCAGCCTTTGTGAGCAGAAGAGACTTCTTGAACCTCAGGCATTCATTATTTATTACGATACGCCACACACTGATTTTGGAAATGCAACTTAGTATTAACAAAACAAAAGTATTGTGAACAATAACCCAAATAACTACATCTGAATTCAGAATGATGAAAAACATTGCTTTCCACCCACTGTCTCTCTCTAGACTACTGTCCCATCCCATGATGTCCACCAGAGGGCGCTCTCTACATCTGCTTTATCTACAGCACAACTCCCACAACCCACTGCTGGACTAATCCTGTTCAGATTACTGTTATTCTCTCCTTTACTCTTGCCTGTTTAAGCCCTGTGTATTAACTCTTACTTTATAAAATCTTGTGTTTCTGTTACGCTGCCATTCTGAGCGTTATCCGGGTTCCCTGTGTCCTGGTTTTCTGACTCTCTGCCAGTTTTCTGGATTACCCTTTTGTCTGTCCTTTCTGCCCAGTTGTATTGTGGACTGTGTGTTTGACCTTTGGCCTGTTATAGGGATTACAGTTCTGGATTGTCCCAATAAAGCTGCATTTGGATCTTCAACCCAAGTCTAGGAGCACTTCGTAACAATTATACATGTTATCTGTATTAATGATCAGTGTTTTTGCCTTGTTTCAAATCAAGACGGCTCTTCTAACGTCACTTGGCCACTCGTGTTTCAGCTAATATGAAGAGATTCCCTCTGGAAAACACAACTTCTCCCAGTGTTTCATATGTTTTATATAAAGTTTTTTTTTTTTTTTTGCACGCATTCAACAATCCCTTTGTCATCCATGGACTAGCTTTATTCATCTGCGTATATGTATACGTTTTTACAGGGCAGTGTTGATCATATAAAGTATTAAACGTATTAATAAAACTAGAATATGCTTTATTTACATCATACATCATATTTACATCATTTAAGGGATTTTTAATGCGCTTTAAGACAAACCATGTGTAAATTCATAAGTATTTCCTGCTTAAAACTGCAGTGAACCAAAGACAGTCTCAAAAACACGGGTTGAAATCGCTGGTGTTTCTGACGTCACAAACGACGTTGTAACCAATCAGATCAACGTGCCGGCGGGCTTCAGCATATCATTAACAGCGACTAGCAGGAGAGTCCCGAGAGATGCCAGGTTATCCCGGGATATTTTTCTGTTGAGATGAAAAATTGTGTAGATTTAGCAATATAGCGGGTGTATGATGTATATTACGATGTTATGATGAACTATATGTCTTTCTCCACTGACGTTCTGAGTTGTTCAAAGCGTTTCTGATGATTGTTAGACGGCAGCTGGCTCTGAGGTGGCGAACAGGAACATGGTTTGTATAACATTAGCAACACATTATTAGCTGTTCGATAACAGTCAAGCAAAAGGCAGATTAATTACCGGGATGTGTCCGATGTTGTAAAGAGCGATATCATTGGGCAGCGTTACCTCAGTAAGTTGAGCGAGTGAATCTGTGAGCTGGCGCGAGTGAGTGGAGGCGGGGCGAATTTGCATATTCATGGATCCGTGTATACTAAATGAAACAAGGGTGTAGAGTTACATTCAAGATATGTTTATGTTTAAATATGTATTTTTGGTGATAAAAGATGAGTTTTAAGGGATACAATTATTTACTACTGCTATTGACTTTAAATCTTTGCAAAAATTAAACTCTTTGTTTGACGTCCACAATCAGCCCTGTGTATTCTGACATCGATCACAAAGTCTACACATGTTATTGCTCATTTCTTTAGTGTTTTCCGTTCTATTTTTTTTTTTTCTACTGAATTATTTTCAGACAAACATCATAGATCTCAGATATTCAGACACTCTGTTCCTGTTCTACACCAGAATAAGCCATAAACGAGACTAGGTTGTATGCCATTAGTAGTCAAATGTCTAAAAATATTGCTCAGCTGTCCACTAGACTGGACGCCTCTTATTTGAGGGTGAACTTCCCTTGAGTTGGTCCATGCTGAGCTGACAGCCGACAGTAATTGGCTTCACTTCTTCAACCCATCTGTGCCGCTGCCATGAGCAGATGGCCAACCTCATATCACTGACATATATTAATAAAGAAATGATCGCAGGAAAGGAAAAGCACAGCAAGAACGACAGTGAATCGTTTGATCTGTGGACGCCTGTGAAAGGATGGTGGCAAGGCTCTTCTGGATCCTGATCACGGTTTGCTGATGCTGTTGCACATCAGTTTGAGACGTCAGCATGAGCAGGTCCACTGTGCTTCATTAGTTCATTACGGTGAAGAACGGTGATAACGCACACAGACGCTCTTCTCAGGGTTCCTGTTTGAGCTCATTAAATCATTAAATAAAGCCTCTCATCCAGGCACTGCTCTCCTCCTCTCAGCTCATCTCGTCCTCTCTTATCTTTTCTTCTCTTTTACTTGCAAAAGAGCTCAGGTTTCTAAAACATACCTACCGCTCAAATCAAAACTAGCATATAACAATATTTTTCTTTTTGCTATTTAAAGGCCACATTAAACTGTGTTGGACACTATAACTTTTGTATTATGTTTTCATCATATATTTTTATTTATATTAGCATTTTATTGTTTATGCAATATTTGCATTTGATTTGTGAAGAAAGCAAAGACAAATTAAGGTAAATATTTCAATTAACAGGGTTATGACTGTCACAAATCAAGCCTCCGATCACCACCAGAGGACTCCACACACACACACACACACTTGCTGCTGCTGACATCTCTGAGTGTGTATTCCTGTATATTGATCTCTTGTGTATGACCTTGGACTTTTTACCCTGTTGCTGCCTTTAGATTGTCTGTCTGTTTAGCTGGATATTGTTGGTATTGTTTGCTGCCTGTCCTGAGCATTTTCCTGTTATCTTGACGACTCTGCTTTGCCTCGGATATATACCTTTTGTCGGTGATTTACTCCTGTCTGTTGTACTTCGAGCATTGTTTTACAATAAGGCTGCACGTGGATCCCAACTCTGTTGACTCCAGGTTACAATGACATGAGAAATCAAATTTGCCAAAAATCATATGATCAAACAGCTCGTTCTGATATTGTGGGATCTGTGACATCACACATGTAAATTTGCAGATGCCCCCCTCCAGAGCAAGACCTCGACCAATAGTTATACAGCATTGCATCACAGGCCCCGCCCACTGGTACCACAGGCCCCGCCCACTGGCCCACAAACAGAAGCCAGATGTGTGTGCAGATTCTGACATCTGCAGACAACAGGACAAATGGAAGAGTGAAAGAACTTCGGTTTTTTCGTTTAAACAACTTGTTTATGTCTCTGTACAGAGTTCTGAAGGATCCCAGCAACATTAACAAGTGGATGATTTATTTTAATAGCCCTGCCAACACCAAAAACTCACTGGACCAAAATTCTGCTCCTCATACTAGTCTTGATGATAGTATATATGATTTCCACCAGTAAAAGCATTAAAAAAGAATGTAATCTGGAGAAGCATCACAGAATTCATCAAAACACAAGGGGTCTCATTCATGAAACACGAGCAGAACGAATTTTTGTGTAAATCGTGTGTAAAGTGGTTCTGGCGTAAATTTTAGGATTCATTAAAATGTTCGTATTTTCCAAATGTTAGTTGGTAAGAAAGAAATCTACTCTTGCTCCCAGCCACGCGTAAATACTGAGTTTAACATCCGAACGTTTTGCTCATTAATAACTAAGGCTTAATTTTAATTCACCTTAATCGGGTACATATTTACACAGCATTTTGAAAAAATATTATATATAGTAATTACATACGGTTTTTGTTTTTACTTCTGGGACTGTTTGATTAACACTGTTTGATTAACAGATGAAACTCCATTAACTGCATCTGTAATATGCTGCCACGCTTTTCTTTAGGACCTGATACGCCACTATGTGCGCTTGAAAATAAAATGTGGTGTTTTGAATGAACTTCTGATAATAAAACTTTGATTTCTGCATCTGAGAATTTTTTCTTTTTCATTCGCTTTTGAGAAGACATGTTGAAATCCTTCGTTTGGTGTCCTAATATGATGCCCATATATAGTTGTCAGTCGGATTTAATGGGCGGGATTTATGGTAATTGAGAATGAGCGTGCACGCGCGTCCCATTTACGGCTGATTGTAATTCATTAACACACACACACACATTTCACTATCACATCTGACGTTTACGAAGTATTTGTGAATCAGGAGAAGAGTTTTCGGGAAGGTCTCTTTACGCGCAAATCACTCTCATATTACTCGTATATTTACGAATGTTTCATGAATGAGACCCAAGGTGTGTGTGTTAGTTTCCCTCGTCTGAGTGTGAGAGAGAGCATGCAAACAGAGAGATCGCACCCTCGCGCCTCTAATAGGCTGTGACTGTTGTATAGCACAGCATTTTCAGCAGATATAAATATTGCTTGTCCTAGGACTCTGTCGCAGCTGGTTTTGACACTGCATCTTTGTCACGTTGAGAGTTTATTACCCAGTAATCATTTTCCAAGGCAGCTCGTTGAGCCATTATGAAGAAACGAGTTGATAATGTACTCTCTCACACCGGCACAACATGGACGCCTCTGATAAAGATGCCACACAGAATTACTGCCTATGAGCCGAGCAGTTTCTTCAGAGATCCATGAGTGAATGGCTTCAGTAATGTGATTTTCCCTCAGTCTGGATTCCCTCTCTGTAAGGGCACTTTAGCAGCTGCTATAATGTACTATTACCTCATCGAAGAGCAGAGGACTGACATACTACTCACCCACGGAGTCTCCGTATCCCTTAGTTTGTGAATACACAGAATAATCAAGTAGACATGGGAACTGGATGAATAATTGAATGTTACCGATCCTGATCTGAGTTTGACCAGTGAAGCAGCCTGAATCATAGTGACACAGAGGAGACCTGAGCGACCGAGTCTGGGTTCTCCCAAGGGTTCTCCTTCATTCGGTCACTGATGGAGTCTGGGTTCCTGCCGCTGTCGCCTCTGGCTTCATTAGTTGGGGACGCTTAATATTCAGGAATATTATTGATCTGACTGTACTCACACAGCTGCATGAGAACTGAACTGGACGATGACATCAGTGTTTTCTGAATTTAATAATTGATGATCTTTACACAGAACTGAGTCAACAGGACTGACTTCGGCTGAACAATGACACTAATTTCCCTTAGAGCTGCTGTACAGCCGAATTGAACTCGATTTGCATCATCGAATCATTTTCCTGTATATCACTGTAAAGCTGCTTTGAAACAATATTGTATTGTAATAAATTCTGTTGACTTTAGCAATCTTTGTTGAGTTATATGCCAACAGTGACTGTTCAAAAATGGGAAAGCACTTGTGTTTTCCCCCTTAGTTTGTAAAGCTGTAGTCTCGCGTAGCCAGAGCTTCAGACTGACAGCAGAAGGTCTGGACTCCATCATAGCTCTCATTGGCCAAGGACCACGCAGAGGCCGTCTGACTGACATGTACAGCAACCAATCACAGTTCGTTTTGCTCCGGTCTGTGGGGGTGACTTCTTAGGCTGAGATTAGCATACCTGTAACTCAAAAAGTATTCAATATCTTAATATGATTTTAGATTCTAGCTCCTAAGAAATGTTTCTTTTGGTATCTTCATTTGTAAGGCCCTATATGGTTCAATCCAGTGGCGTAGCATCTATTTATGCAGGGTATGCATGTGCCAATGGGCCCGGCTGGATTGCGGCCCGCATCCGTAAAGCTACGACGTCATTCACTTCATTACTCTATGGCTTCATTGAAGCACATGCGCACACATACAGACAGTCACTCGGTAGCACTACTGAAACGCTACATAACATTTCTCAGCAATGAGAGAGAAGCATTACTGCTTTAAATCAACACACAGCTTCACTATTAATAAAGAGACACTACATAGACAAAGGTAATTCACACACACACACACACACACACACACACACACACACACACACACACACACACAATCTCTCTCTCTCTAATTCATTCAAACAAATGTAATCTTACCAAACGACTTTTTCGCTATGTCTAATCTTCTAATTTGAATCTTCTAATTCTGCCCTCTTCTAATTTGAAGAGGGCAGAATGCTAGATCTAATGACCGGTTTACTAAATGACTGACAAAATTACCATCATTTTGATAATTTCAGTCTCCCCTTTCGCGTTGGGTGTTTCTTTAGTCTGGTTTATTTAATTTATTAGGTAACTTGCTCAATAGACAATTACTGACTATTACTAATACTACTCTGGATCTGGATGACCTGTTACTTTAAAGAGATGATGTGTTTATCAGGCTACTAGGATGAAAACAATGCGATGTAACTGTCATTGATGCAAAGCAATGTGTTTGGTATGGCATTTTCCTGATACGCTGCAGTGATGCACGTCTCTTTGCATATTAAATTACCCAGGGTGAACTACTTTAAGTTTGGGAGCCCTTAAATGTTTCATAGTTTGAGGTATTATCAGTGATTTCACCAAACATGCCCCTCAGCAGTGGATACTTGATCTTACTAGATTTGTTTATGCTTCACATGTTGGAACAATAGGACATTGTAATACTTAAACAATCAAGGTGAGGTAAATCGTGGTTTTTGATGTGAATAGAATGTGTGGGGAGAGCAAACACACTTTCCTTGAAACTTGTTTCAAACATGTAGTTACGATACTGCATATTTGAACTCTTGCTAGCTTTAGAAGCTGTTAAAATGAACAAAATTTTCCTTCTTCCAAAAATCTCTAAAACTGATTCAAATATAGAATCTTATTTCTGTCATGACAACTTGAGATATTGAAAACAAGACTTGAAAACAGCCTTTATAACAGCGTTAAAAATTGAGCCGAGGAAGTTTCCACAATTTGGTTGATTTGCATGGAAGAACATTGTAGCCAGAGCTACTTCTCTCTGTTTATGTATATGACGCGTCATGCAGGTACTTGGGTTACTTTGCAGTGGTTGTGTGTTGTCCCGCTCGGTCAAAAAGATTGAAAATAGATAGATGATATTAATAGAGGAGTACCGTAGTGATTAGGAATAAGTCAAAAGCACGGTTAGGAAGATGGATCCATGATGTACTTGCTCGATATATAAATTTTGAATGAAAAAAGTTACAGTACACAATACTAACAGGAACCGTTAATAAAACATGGACACTGATGAATAGAATGAACATCATACCTGCATGCAAATCCTTCCCAGCTCACATACCAGTTCATAATTTATTGATATGCCCCACCGCTCCCCCCCCCCCAACAAACCAACAAACGCTTGGATCCCCACAGTTTGTTAAATCACGACATATTTTTCTCTGGGATCAGTATTTCTGTCATAGCCCAGGAAATGTGAAAGAAGACATTCTGCTTCGTACCTGTATATGAGGACCTCATCATCTGAGCAGTTGTACTGTAGCTGGTACATTTTCACTTTGGGAGCGGTCTTGCTGACGGACCACTTGATTAAGGCAGACACAGCAGTCACCTCAGACACGGACACTGCTTTCTCTGGCAGGCTCTTGGTAGAGCCTTTACTAGTCCTTGAGCTGTCTGTAATGTCTGACAGACGGGACTTGGGTTGTGATGCCTGGCCTGTGCCATTGCTTATGTGGGGTAGCTGAATAATTGACAGCTCCACTGAAGCGGTTGATTCACCAGCCAGGTTGGCTGCAATGCAGGTGAAGGTCCCATAGTCCTTTGAAGTGGTTATTAGGATCTGCAGGGTCCCATTGCGGTACACCACAGTGCGGGAAGAGTTGCCCAGTAATCGATCATCAGGGGTCACCCAATGGATAGTTGGGGTGGGATCTCCTATGGCTTCGCACCGTAGACTAGCGGTCTGCCCCTCCAGAACAAGCATCCTGTGGGTGTGTTGAGTAATCAGTGGCTGCTCACACAAAAACTCATCCTCCCGAACACTCCAGAAGTAGCGGCCCTTCAAGCCGGGAGGCGAGGCACAAGTCTCCAGGTCATCATCTCGCTCCAGACGTCGGAACCAAAGCAATTCGCAGTTGCAGTGAAGCGGGTTCCCTCCTATGCTGAGTGACAGCTGAGGGGTGAACGGTGTGGTCATCACCTCTGAATCCTGTGCTCTGGCAAAGATGGGATCCGGCGGAAGCTTCTGGAGCCGGTTAGAGGTGAGGTCCAAGCGGGCCAGCCTCTCCAGATCCACAAAGGTCCCCTCGGGAATGTAGTCCAACAAGTTATGGTCCAGGCTCAGCTGGTGCAGGTTGATCATCTGCCGGACTGAATGCCAGGGGAGAGCCTGAAGGTTGTTGTAGGACAAGTCCAGATCCTCAAGGGATGCGGCAAGGTCTTCAAACGCCCTCTCAGAGATGCGACCCAGTTGGTTGTTATTGAGGATGAGATGCTGCAGGCTGACCAGCCCTCGCAGGTCATCAGGGCCCAACTCCACTAAACGGTTGTTATCAATATGAAGAGAACGGAGGGTTTCCAGGTCCCCAAAGGAAAAGGGCTGAATGTAGCTGATTGTGTTGCGGGAGAGAGTAAGGTCCACCAAGTCTGTCATGTTGGCAAAGTCCTGCTGTGTGATTCGAAGGATGTAGTTTCCCCCTAAACGGAGCTCCACGGTGCTGCGGTCTATATCAGGTGGCACAAAGAGCAGGCCTTTAGCTGGGCACAGGGTCCCAAGCGACTCAGACAGGTTCTGGCACACACAGTACTTGGGACACGCTCGGGCCATCATCACAGCCATACCCAGAACCAGCATCTGATAGAGCAAGTGGTCCATGGTAGATTCACATGAAGGGACCTGGAGGACAACAACACAAAAGGGACAATCAGTATCATGAAATAGAGGATCATTTATGATTTCATTCAGTGTCTTTGAATCAGGTTACTGTGACGGATGTTAAGAAGCAACAGAGGACTTGTGCATATGCAGTAACTTTCTAGAAACAGTGAATACTGATCAGCTGTACAGATGGTAACCACACAGTTTAAGTACTTATGCATAATCCCGATTTTATATATACTTATATATAACCCCGTTTTTTTATCAGGATCAGGATCCATTGAATATTAAGTCTACATTTGAACATCTGCATTCTTTTCCTTTTAATGGCGGTTGGAAAACCCACTTGAAGGTGCACACCGCCACCTACGTCACAACACCTGTGTGACAGCTGACGTAAAATAAAGGATTGGGCTTAAGATAGCCGATACCGATCAGTTCAAAAAAAATGAATTGGGCCCGATACCAATTTAATTTAATTTAAACAGTTTAATTTAGCAGGGACAATGCACATTAATAAGCATAAATGCAAAGGCGCCAGAATTAGCCAAGAGACTATTTTTCATCTGTAGTCCCTGGATGGACATCTCATACTACTACTACAAATTAAATTAAATGAATAAAAAAGATAACGTACAACGTAGCTCATAATGAATACATACATAGATAAAAAAGTAAAAAAAAACAACAACAAATAATCAAAACAACAAAGTCACAAATAACAGATGTACATACAACGCTAAAAAGGCAGACTAGCAGTAAGAATCCCACTAGTAACATCAGACATTTTTATGCCAGCAACATGCAATTTAAAATTCAGTGTTGACAGAGCTGTGTACTAATTAACCATATCTTTAAACGAATTTTAAATTAGCTGTATGTATCCAATTCTCTAATAGCAATTGGGATGGAATTCCATTCTGATGCAGCTCTAACTGAAAATGCAGACTGACTGAAATTGCTTTTTCTAAAAGGGATAATACAATCCCCTCTTGCTGACCCTCTTGTACGATGATAAGCAGTTGTTCTTGTAGTAACAAACTGACTGAGTGGGGGAGAAGTCAGTCCCTGTATAATCTTGTACATAAGACAAGCATTAACATATTTAATCAGATTTTTCCAGCTCAGCAAGTTATATTTTACTAATATTGGGCAATGATGAAAATGTACTTGAAAAGTGTTTTTTTAATACAGTGACTGTAATGGTAGTAGCGTAGTGGCGCTAGCCTGTGACCAAGTTGTTAGACAATAAGTAATATGTGAAATGACCATGGAGTACTTGTACATTTTAGCCGCCTCTGTTGACATGTGATCTCTTATAAACCTAAAATTAGAAAGATTGAATTCCAATCAGAATCAGAATTCCAAGATACTTGTACTCAGATGCAACCTGTAGTCTTTCCCCTAAAACGAAGACATCAGGGTCTACACATGCACTGTTTGTCTTAGAGAAAAACATGCACATTGTTTTTTCCACATTTAGCTGCAAACAGCATCGCTGCAACCGTGCTGTTACATGAGCCATGGAATTTGGTAGTCCATTTGCAACTTGTGTCCTACTGCTACCATGTAAATAAATGACAGTATCATCCGCATACATTTGGATGTTGGTGTCAGAACATACAGATGGAAGATCATTAATATATAATGTAAATAGTAATGGACACAAAATGGATGCTTTTGGGACACCCGTCGACAAATGAAGGGGAGCTGATCGATGATTCTGAACTTGGACGGACTGAGATCGATTTAATAGATAAGATTCTAACCACTTGAGTGCCGCTGAAGAGGAATTGATGCTGCATAATCCCGGGACATCCCTAATAATGTGTGTTACAAGTGTGCAGGATGCCATGAAACAGTCCAGAGCTGTGAGAGATGGTAAGGCCTGTGTCTGGGACAGCACAGGGTACAGTTCTATGACTTCAACAGCAAGTCAATGTAATTACAATTTGATTGTCATGAAATCCAATTTAAATGAGGAGAGCCACATTTGCATCCAAATGATAATTAATCTACACAGAACCAAAGGCCAAAGTGCATCGTCTTAAATACACTGAAAAGTTTGCGTCAAAAGTTTGTCACTCGGTGTAGAATATGCAGATGTCTCTGTTTGAACAATGAACTTCACTTTCTGTATTGTATGTTTCTTCAAAAAAGCCTATATAGTGAATTTTCAGAGTGTTTTCTGCTGAGTTGCACACAATGCTCTGCAAAAATAGGCTCAAAGGCAGAGTTCTACTTGTGGTGCCACAGCGGGGGGCTGCTCACGCATGCAGTGTGAACGCAGAAAAGTGTGGTCGTGGCAGACACAGGATGTGTGAAGTGTCTGAACAAATATTTGCATCTAAAGAAACTGATTTCTCCCTCAGGGTAACATCAACCACAAGGTATATGTGTTACTAAAACAAACAAACAAACCGAAATACTGGTATGGAGTGCCTGGGCAAGAGATTGGCTCTGTCCCAAATGGCACTCTAAGCCCTTGCAGTCTCTCTGAGTCCACACGTTTGGGACATAATGCAGCTTTGACTGTTGGATAGAAGTCTGCTGTGGAGTTCACCCCAGTGCGGGCTCAGCAGAAGTGTGTATAGTGGCCACAATGATTGAGCTTGTGTCAGAGCAATAGCCTTGTGGCCAGCGCTCCAACATATGGTGCAGATGTGCATCAGGCGACCCGAGTTAGAGTCCCGGCTTGAGGTCTTTTGCCTGTCCTGTTCCCCTCTCCCAACCCCATTGCTTCCTATAAACACATAAAATGCCAGAAATATAACTTTAAAAGTCACTCTTCTGAAACCTAAAATGACAAATATGACACCCTACAGTCTCGTCCACTGTAAGTACACAAGCCCGCAAATTCACATGAAATGTGCCATTTGGAATAGGGCCATTGTATCTTCCTCTACAGTCTTAAAGTAAGCAAATACTACGGCGTGTTACATAAAGGAGATATTTCCCCCTTTTTCCTTTTGCCCTCACCACTCCATGAGAGGGACATGACCCAACACACCCACACTGCAGAATAAATCAGGGTGGAGTAAAGCCAGGGCCTCACATGGTTCTGACAGGTAAAGTACTTTAGTCAGTCGACTGCCGATGAGTGAAGCTTCAGAAAGTCATCTTAACTATCTTAACATCTTAACAACCATTTAAATAAGCTTCCATTTTCAAGTTAATATGTTACAAACAGTCAAACTGTTTGAATTTTAAAAAAAAATTGCAACAAAAAAAACAGGCATACTTATGGAGCCCTTAAAGGGACCTTTGCAAAAATAAAAATAAACAGACTTTCACGTGCACACGCGATAGTTTCTCGTGAGCATGTGAAAGTCTGTATATTTTTGCAAAGGTCCCTTTAGGGCAGGGTTTCTCAATCTCGGTCCTGGAGGGCCACTGTCCTGCAGAGTTTAGCTCCAACCCTAATCAAACTCACCTACCTGTGAGTTTCTACTGATCCTGAAGACCTTGATTAGCTTGCTCAGGTGAGTTTGATCAGGGTTGGAGCTAAACTCTGCAGGACAGTGGCCCTCCAGGACCGAGATTGAGAAACCCTGCTTTAGGGGCTCCATACGTAATAGTGAAAGACGGTATGGTAAGAAAACCTGGGGCTTTACCGAACATAAATTGAAGTATCTGACTGCAAAGGCCAATTAAAGGGTTAGTTCAATCAAAAATTGTAATTCTGTCATCAATTACTCACCCTCATGTCGTACCAAAGCCGTAAGACTTTTGTTCATTTTCGGAAAACAAATGAAGATATTTTTAAAGAAATCTGAGAGATTTCTGTCCCTCTATTAACAGTCCACGCAACTACCACTTTAATTAACACTACAAAAAGTTAATTAAGAGATCGTAAAACTAATACATATGAATCAAGTGGTTTAGTCACATCTTCTGAATAGCCTTGATCGCTTTATATGATGAACAGATTGCATTTAGACTTTTATTCACATACAAACATATATCAAAGCACATGTCGGTTATGGTAAACGGAAGCTCAAGCACGTTTGAGTTTCAGCAAGAACCAATGAGGTTTGTTCTCGAGCGTCAAGCTGGTATGGTTGAGCTTCTTTTTATGTGCGCTTATCAATGTTTCTATGTGAAGTGCTGTGCATGCAGTGTGTTTCATACACTCCGTGTGGCTGTAGGGTTGGGAGGTCATGATTATCTGCCTCTGCTAGGACCGTGACATTGATGGGTGGCTTCTGGGGAACCAGTGTGAAGCCATCTAACATTATCATTACAGGTTTTTACTTCACTTGAGGCTTATTACACATTTTATTCCCCAGCAAGCTCATTAACATGCTTGGCTTTAGGTGACACATTTGTCCGTGCACAGGCCTCATCACCTTCAGACCATGACAGAGAGTCACTGAGGATTTTCCCTAATTAAAGTCTGAAAACAGAGGATGTTAGATACTTCAGTTAATGGGCTGGTCCTAATCGCGGTCAATAGTGCAAACTGCACAACAAATCGCATGCTTAGCAAAAGGAGGAAGATAAAATAGAAGAAAGAAAGAGAAAAACAGACTGGTTGGAGACAATTAAACAATTAATTGCTGAATTGTCTGTTTTGTTCATGTGACATGCAAGGCAAGTTTAATACACAAATTCCCCCAGGCCTTAAAGCATTGTGTTTCCTTCTTCAGCATCAGTGGATGTTTCAGCTACTCTAATCGTGTGTTTGAGCCCCTCAACTGTCCTCAGTGTGAAAAGATGAAATAAACGCTGGAAAACCAATGAATGTCCCGGAGCTGGAGGATTTTTCTGGAGAACAGGAGACAGCTGACCTGCTCAGGACACACAAGGGACTCACGAACAACCATCACGAAACATAGAAACAGTCGTAACAACAGATTCAAGGGTGTGTAAACTTTTGAACAGGGTCCTTTTTTATAAGGTCACTTATTATTTTGTCTTGTGATCTATATGTATAATTTTTTATGATCCCTCTTTTTTTGTTAAAACTATTAACATTTTCGCAGGTTGTGCAAGGATTATCCCTTAAAGCACAGAGTAAGTTGCTTTAGGTGAAAGTGTCTGCCAAATAAATGAGTTCAGTAGGCTAGAAGAGCTCCAGTCGCATCTATACTTCATAAGTTTAGTGTGGGTCACATTAAGTCCACAGTGCGGGTAATTGAGACGTCGTACTTCATTTGGAGCGCTCACATATCACCCTACTGCACTAAAGAGAGAGAGAGACTTTAAAATGAGCATTTGCTTAAGATTCCTTTATGCGGATGCCTATTGGAGACTGAAATCGAAAGTGCACAAAGATCCCGGTTATCTCATGCATGACAGGCCCAGGACGGATAATTGATCACAACAGTAAAACCCTTTACAGTACATCTGGAATTAACATGTTCGTATCAAGATATTTTTAGCCGGATTGAATTTAGACTTTTATTCCAACGCGTCCCCAATACAGGTGTAGAGATTCGAAAGGACTTCCCCAAGTCAACGCATGTCAATCAGCTGTCAATGATGTCAATCAGCTGTCAATGATGTCAATCAGCTGTCAATGATGTCAATCAGCTGTCAACGCATGTCAATCAGCTGTCAATGATGTCAATCAGCTGTCAATGATGTCAATCAGCTGTCAATGATGTCAATCAGCTGTCAATGATGTCAATCAGCTGTCAATGATGTCAGTCAGCTGTCAATGATGTCAGTCAGCTGTCAACGCATGTCAATCAGCTGTCAATGATGTCAATCAGCTGTCAATGATGTCAATCAGCTGTCAATGATGTCAATCAGCTGTCAATGACGTCAATCAGCTGTCAATGATGTCAATCAGCTGTCGTCAATGATGTCAATCAGCTGTCGTCAATGATGTCAATCAGCTGTCGTCAATGATGTCAATCAGCTGTCAATGACGTCAATCAGCTGTCAATGACGTCAATCAGCTGTCAATGATGTCAATCAGCTGTCAATGATGTCAATCAGCTGTCGTCAATGATGTCAATCAGCTGTCGTCAATGATGTCAATCCGCTGTCGTCAATGATGTCAATCAGCTGTCAATGACGTCAATCAGCTGTCAATGACGTCAATCAGCTGTCAATGATGTCAATCAGCTGTCAACGCATGTCAATCAGCTGTCAATGATGTCAATCAGCTGTCAATGATGTCAATCAGCTGTCAATGATGTCAATCAGCTGTCAACGCATGTCAATCAGCTGTCAATGATGTCAATCAGCTGTCAATGATGTCAATCAGCTGTCAACGCATGTCAATCAGCTGTCAATGATGTCAATCAGCTGTCGTCAATGATGTCAATCAGCTGTCAATGATGTCAATCAGCTGTCAATGATGTCAATCAGCTGTCAATGATGTCAATCAGCTGTCAATGATGTCAATCAGCTGTCAATGTTGCTCTGACCTGAAAAAAGGGTGCGCAAAAATCGCTTAGATTTCGGGAAAAATACAATCCTTTTTTAACCTTTTGGCTTCCCGTACATTCAGTTGTGCTTCTTGCTCGTATTCAGTTCTGATGGTACGTATGGTAACTGGGCAACTACGCATGATTTGTATTATGATTGCGTAAAGGGAACAGGAATTCTGGTAGGGAACAGAATCGACGGCTACACCGGTCGCGTGCAGCGCTCAGCCACGGAAACAGAGTTTGCCCTTCCCCTACTGACTTTCACTTTCAGTGCCCGAATGGAAGTGAATGAGGCTTTGCGATTTTTTTTTATCTAGGCCTACGTGAAATTCTGCATCCATTGTACGATTTATTTATTTATTCTCCCTCGGAAGGGCAACGTGAGTGAGAAGGGCATATGGGCAGTTGCCCGGGCAACCTGAGCAACCCCCCTGTGCACGTCCCTGTTAACAAATATAAAACACGTGAAATGCACTTACAATTAAGAACTAGATTTATCAAAACATGGAATAAGTAGACGAAAGAAACAGTAACATTAGTTCATTCATTAAGTATCATGAACTAAAAAGTATTTTCACTGTGAGTTAATGTTAAGTAACGTAGTATTGACCGTTTTCAGTCACGTGACTGGTGTGGAGAACTGGAGGGCAAAACATCTGCAGAACTGCTGCACAATCTGTTTCAAGCCACGGACATTTACATCACATCTCAAAAGAAGAACTAAAATAATGCACATTCTGGGAATATATGATCCATATAAAGCACATGCTGCAGTATTTCACTCAGCAGCATATCCATCCAAACACACTTACTGTGAAAAACACTTGATGTACCCCTTAATGTACTAAAACAGTGATATTACACGATTAAATGTAGTATACAGGTTATTGATGATGCAGACTTCCTCCACGCGAGCAGATGAGCTCTGAATATCAACACAACATGCTCAATGGTTAAGTGTTTTCTTTATAATGGTTTTATATGGAAAAGCGCTTAACCAGAAGCTGTGCATTACGTTTATATTCATCGCTCGCCTGTTATATTATACATCATCAATAAGATGTATACTGAATTTTTCTTTTAATATCACTGTCTACATTAGTACTTAGTACAAACCTGGGGAAAAGGACAGGCGGGCAGCGGAGGAAAGCCGTGGACTGCTCTAGGCCGGTTAAAATGGCTGAAAAGCTCAATTCCAGTTTCTATCTGAAATATTAACAAAATTCAAATTATATTCGAATACTAAAGGCAAAACTTAAAAAAAGTACTGTATTGTCTCCTATGCCCACAAGAGGACGCAAGCGAGCGCAATGAGCAAATATAAACCAAATCAAGCATCACATCTTTTATTGAAATGAAATGACAATCACTTTTTAAAGTGCATTAACTTTTGAAACAATTGTCATTTCATTTCAATAAAAGATGTGATGCTTGATTTGGTTTATATTTGCTCATTGCGCTCGCTTGCGTCCTCTTGTGGGCATAGGAGACAATACAGTACTTTTTTTTTAAGTTTTGCCTTTAGTATTCCCACAAGAGGACGCAAGCGAGCGCAATGAGCAAATATAAACCAAATCAAGCATCACATCTTTTATTGAAATGAAATGACAATCACTTTTTAAAGTGCATTAACTTTTGAAACAATTGTTCTTAAATCAAAATATAGATTTCCTTCATGTGCATGCAAGGAAAATTAGGTTACAATAGTGCATAAAACTGTGTTCGTGCATCAGTGACCTGAGAAAACACACTTCAACAGACACGTAATGAACTACATGAACACCAAATAGCACTCACTACATCTACATATTGTTGGTCAAAAACACCAGACGTTCTTGATCTGAGCGAGTGCTGAGAGCTTTCTGTTCACAGTGTTTCAGCTGATGGAACACACACTCTCTCACACACACACACGCACGCACGCACGCATGCACGCACGCACACACACACACACACACACACACACACACACACACACACACACACACACACACACACACACACACACACACACACACACACACACACACACACACACACACTCAGCTACCAAGTAACACCTGACCTTTAGTAACTGTTTGCCAGGCAACAATCAGCAGATTCAGGAAAACATGTGACACTTATCTCTCTCTCTCTCGCTACCTTCTTCACTTTCAGTGAATAACCCTTTCATGAGGCCACACACAGAAACCTTGACTAACATGATAAGTGGGATTATATGCTCCAAGAGTGTAGGATAAGCCCCTTTAAACTCTATCTCTTCAGAACAACGTCTCCACCAGCAGAAGGTCTGAAATCCCATAAAGCACCTTTAATGTTCGGGAAGCAGAAAGTCCCGTCCCACTTCAGTGAGCAGCTTTATAGCCCACCAGGATCTCACAGGGCTTGTGGAAACACACCAATATTCATTATGTAATGTGATTAGAGTCAGTGACAGTAAGAGCACAATTACTGAATCCACAGTACAAAGTATAAGCGTCACTGACTGATCATAATACTAATAATGATTCAGAGACCGCATGTGACACTCAACACAAGAACAAAACCTGCAGATCTCTCATACAGAGGAACAGGATTCAGTAGCATTATTCAATTATTAGAATATGATTTTTTGTTTGGTCCCTTGGACCAATCAGAGCAGACTTTGCTTTTCTGGAGAGGTGGGATTTAAAGAGACAATAAAATAAAACAGAGTGTTTCAGTCTGAGGGTGAAAAGAGTATTGTATGTCATGTAAATGTTTTCTGGCAGACCCCAAAATTGAAATTGTAAAAAAGGGATAATGTGGTCACTTTAAAGGAGCTGGAAAACTAAAACTGAGTGTTTCAGACAGTGTCACAATGAAAATAGAAAATCATAATTTGTGTATTTGTGCATTAATGAGTTTTTGTGCATAAATTAACTTAATTGACATAAGTGACCTTTAAGGAAGGTTAAAACAACATAAAAAGGCATGCTATGAGCCGAGGATCACCAGCAGGAAGAGAAAACAGAGCAGCTGCGCTCGAGTTTGTGCTTCCACCTCCAGAACGCTGAACAGGCGTAGGCAGAGCAAACAAAGCGCCGCTGAAGAGTGTTAATGAACTATCAATAGACTGACGAACATGTGCTCCATTATAATGAGCAGAGCCGTTGCTAAGAGGAGAATATATTCTCAGTGGCCTCGCTTTTACTCTAATATTAGATCATTTCTGTGTGCTGAGCTACACCATCATTTATCCCCCCGCTCCTCTTAAAGGGAACAAACCATCAACACTAGATAACTTATCAAACCCTCAACACTGGATTACTCATCAAACCCTCAACACTGGATTACTCATCAAACCCTCAACACTGGATTACTCATCAAACCCTCAACACTGGATTACTCATCAAACCCTCAACACTAGATTACTCAGTGTCAAACCATCAACACTGGATTACTCATCAAACCCTCAACACTAGATTACTCATCAAACCATCAACACTGGATTACTCATCAAACCATCAACACTGGATTACTCATCAAACCATCAACACTAGATTACTCATCAAACCCTCAACACTAGATTACTTAACAAACCCTCAACACTGTATTACTCATCAAACCCTCAACACTGGATTACTCATCAAACCCTCAACACTAGATTACTCATCAAACCCTCAACACTGGATTACTCATCAAACCCTCAACACTGGATTACTCATCAAACCCTCTACACTGGATTACTCATCAAACCCTCAACACTGGATTACTCATCAAACCCTCAACACTGGATTACTCATCAAACCCTCAACACTAGATTACTCATCAAACCCTCAACACTGGATTACTCATCAAACCCTCAACACTGGATTACTCATCAAACCCTCAACACTGGATTACTCATCAAACCCTCAACACTGTATTACTCATCAAACCCTCAACACTGGATTACTCATCAAACCCTCAACACTGGATTACTCATCAAACCCTCAACACTGGATTACTCATCAAACCCTCAACACTGGATTACTCATCAAACCCTCAACACTGGATTACTCATCAAACCATCAACACTAGATTACTCATCAAACCCTCAACACTGGATTACTCATCAAACCCTCAACACTAGATTACTTAACAAACCCTCAACACTAGATTAGTCATCAAACCCTCAACACTGGATTACTCATCAAACCCTCAACACTGGATTACTCATCAAACCATCAACACTAGATTACTCATCAAACCCTCAACACTGGATTACTCATCAAACCCTCAACACTGGATTACTCATCAAACCATCAACACTAGATTACTCATCAAACCCTCAACACTGGATTACTCATCAAACCCTCAACACTGGATTACTCATCAAACCCTCAACACTAGATTACTCATCAAACCCTCAACACTGGATTACTCATCAAACCCTCAACACTGGATTACTCATCAAACCCTCAACACTAGATTACTCATCAAACCCTCAACACTAGATTACTTAACAAACCCTCAACACTAGATTACTCATCAAACCCTCAACACTGGATTACTCATCAAACCCTCAACACTAGATTACTTAACAAACCCTCAACACTAGATTACTCATCAAACCCTCAACAGTGGATTACTCATCAAACCCTCAACAGTGGATTACTCATCAAACCCTCAACACTGGATTACTCATCAAACTCTCAACACTGGATTACTCATCAAACCCTCAACACTGGATTACTTAACAAACCCTCAACACTAGATTACTCATCAAACCCTCAACACTGGATTACTCATCAAACCCTCAACACTAGATTACTCATCAAACCATCAACACTAGATTACTCATCAAACCCTCAACACTGGATTACTCATCAAACCCTCAACACTAGATTACTTAACAAACCCTCAACACTAGATTACTCATCAAACCCTCAACACTGGATTACTCATCAAACCCTCAACACTGGATTACTCATCAAACTCTCAACACTGGATTACTCAACAAACCCTCAACACTAGATTACTCATCAAACCCTCAACACTGGATTACTCATCAAACCCTCAACACTAGATTACTCATCAAACCATCAACACTGGATTACTCATCAAACCCTCAACACTGGATTACTCATCAAACCATCAACACTAGATTACTCATCAAACCCTCAACACTGGATTACTCATCAAACCCTCAACACTAGATTACTCATCAAACCATCAACACTGGATTACTCATCAAACCCTCAACACTGGATTACTCATCAAACCATCAACACTAGATTACTCATCAAACCCTCAACACTAGATTACTCATCAAACCCTCAACACTAGATTACTCATCAAACCATCAACACTGGATTACTCATCAAACCCTCAACACTGGATTACTCATCAAACCATCAACACTAGATTACTCATCAAACCCTCAACACTGGATTACTCATCAAACCCTCAACACTAGATTACTCATCAAACCCTCAACACTGGATTACTCATCAAACCATCAACACTAGATTACTCATCAAACCATCAACACTAGATTACTTAACAAACCCTCAACACTAGATTACTCATCAAACCCTCATCACTGGATTACTCATCAAACCCTCAACACTGGATTACTCATCAAACCATCAACACTAGATTACTCATCAAACGCTCAACACTAGATTACTTAACAAACCCTCAACACTAGATTACTCATCAAACCCTCAACACTGGATTACTCATCAAACCCTCAACACTGGATTACTCATCAAACCCTCAACACTAGATTACTCATCAAACCCTCAACACTGGATTACTCATCAAACCCTCAACACTGGATTACTCATCAAACCCTCAACACTAGATTACTCATCAAACCCTCAACACTGGATTACTCATCAAACCCTCAACACTGGATTACTCATCAAACCCTCAACACTGGATTACTCATCAAACCCTCAACACTGGATTACTCATCAAACCCTCAACACTGGATTACTCATCAAACCCTCAACACTAGATTACTCATCAAACCCTCAACACTGGATTACTCATCAAACCCTCAACACTGGATTACTCATCAAACCCTCAACACTGGATTACTCATCAAACCCTCAACACTAGATTACTCATCAAACCCTCAACACTGGATTACTCATCAAACCCTCAACACTAGATTACTCAACAAACCCTCAACACTAGATTACTCATCAAACCCTCAACACTGGATTACTCATCAAACCCTCAACACTGGATTACTCATCAAACCCTCAACACTAGATTACTCATCAAACCCTCAACACTAGATTACTTAACAAACCCTCAACACTAGATTACTCATCAAACCCTCATCACTGGATTACTCATCAAACCCTCAACACTGGATTACTCATCAAACCATCAACACTAGATTACTCATCAAACCCTCAACACTGGATTACTCATCAAACCCTCAACACTAGATTACTCATCAAACCCTCAACACTAGATTACTTAACAAACCCTCAACACTAGATTACTCATCAAACCCTCAACACTAGATTACTCATCAAACCCTCAACACTGGATTACTCATCAAACCCTCAACACTAGATTACTCATCAAACCCTCAACACTAGATTACTCATCAAACCCTCAACACTGGATTACTCATCAAACCCTCAACACTGGATTACTCATCAAACCCTCAACACTAGATTACTCATCAAACCCTCAACACTAGATTACTTAACAAACCCTCAACACTGGATTACTCATCAAACCCTCAACACTGGATTACTCATCAAACCCTCAACACTGGATTACTCATCAAACCCTCAACACTGGATTACTCATCAAACCCTCAACATTAGATTACTCATCAAACCCTCAACACTGGATTACTCATCAAACCCTCAACACTGGATTACTCATCAAACCCTCAACACTGGATTACTCATCAAACACTCAACACTGGATTACTCATCAAACACTCAACACTGGATTACTTATCAAACGCTCAACAAGTCAAGTCAAGTCAATTTTATTTATAGAGCACAACATAAACACAAAATTTGTTAATCCAAAGTGCTTTACAGATGGTCAGATAAGTTAATAGAGAAAAAACTTATAATAATAGACTAATAAAAGAACATTTCTACATACACACATAAATACGCGGTGTAACATACACAGCATCACTCAAATGCAAGAGTATTAAAACGAGTCTTTAAACTAGATTTAAAAACGTTGAGCGATGGAGATGATATTAAAAGGTAAGCTGTTCCAAAGTTTAGGTGCAGCAACCGTGAAAGCTCCGTCGCCTTTGGATTTGCAACGTGAACGAGGGACTGATAAAAGAAGCTGGTTACAAGATCTTAATGACCTAGAGGTTGTATATGGCTGGATAAGTTCACAGATATAATCTGGGGCTGATTTTTGTATGGCCTTATATACAAAAAGAAGAACCTTAAAATCAACTCTGAATTTGACAGGGAGCCAGTGGAGTGAAGCAAGAACAGGATTGATATGCTCCCGTTTTTTTGTTCCTGTCAGCAATCTGGCTGCCGCATTTTGGACCATCTGAAGCCGAGATAGAGTGCTTTGAGGAAGACCGACATACAGAGAATTACAGTAGTCCAGTCTAGAAGAGATTAGTGCGTGAATGCCAATTTCAAGATTTTTTTTTGAGAAAGAAAATGTTTTACCTTCGCAACAGATCTGAGGTGAAAGAAGCTACTCTTTACAACCATGTTCACCTGTTTGTCAAATTGAAGTAAAGGATCAAAATTAACCCCTAGATTTTTTACACTGGGTTGTAAGCTATCACTAAGGGAGCCTAACCTACTTGTCAGAGTTGTATTGAGAGCAGCGGGGCCTAGCAAAAGTACCTCAGTTTTGTCTGTGTTTAACTGGAGGAAATTGTTAGCCATCCAGATTTTCACTTCATCAAAACATGAGAGAAGGAGTTGTATAGAGAGATCGTTTTCAAATTTGATTGGAAGGTAAAGTTGTAGGTCATCGGTATAGCAGTGATAATTTATGCCATATTTCTGGAGATTGGAACCCAGGGGAAGCACATAGAGTGAAAACAACAAAGGGCCAAGAATAGAACCCTGGGGAACACCATAAGGGACGGGTGCAGTAGGTGAGGTAAATGACCCGATATTTACTGAAAGCCTCCTACCCTTTAAATAAGAGTTGAACCATTGCTTGCAATGCCGTGCCTTGAACCCCTACTGTATATTGAAGTCGTTTCAAGAGGATGTCATGGTCAACACTAGATTTAAAGGGGTCATATAATGGTACATGCACTTTTACAAGTTGATTGTACTGAAATGTGTGTTGGCAGTGCCTGTACACAACCATCATAAAATGATAAAAATCCATCCAGTGTTTTTGTTTTAATCTCCTTATATGTTTTCCCCTGTCTCAAATCGAGCCGTTCGAGCCTGTGACGTCACAAGCTCGCACGCCCCTCCCACGATTGTTGATTGACAGCCGGGTTTCAACACAGACCCGCCCTCGCTCGTGAGCCAGCTGTAAATCATAGTCCGCGCGGACCGGCGCGGTCATTGTTGATATGCTGGAGCACTGTCTATGAGCAGAATGGCGTCTAAGCGATTGTGGTGTTCTGTTCTTGGGTGTAATAACGAACACAGTCATTTTAATGTTCCTCAATCCGAACCGCTGAAGACGCAGTGGCTGAGTTTGTTTTCGAAGGGAATATTCCCCACGAGCAACGTCAATGCTTTCATATTTGCGCGAATCATTTCACACACCAGACTGCTTTATAAACGAGGAGGGTCAGTATAAAGCTGGTTTTGCTAAGAAGCTGCTCCTGGACCGGTACCAACTATTCATGTTCATGCTGAACCTCCAAAATAACTGAAGTGAGTGTAACGTTTTATTAACCTTTAATATTTATATTAATCTTTGCAAATCGCTAGATGCACGCTTCACAATGAATGCGTCTAAGGTTTACACTCAGGGTATATTACGGCATGTTTTCTATGTACGACGTTCTCAATATAATTCATAATCCCATGTCTATAATGAACAACGCGTTATGGTTATTGTGTTACAAACGGTGTACACAGAACAGAGGCGGGGTGAGCAAAGCTCATTATCATTTAAAGGCATATGCACTGAAACGGCGTGCTGAAAACAGAGCTGTTTTTGACCAGGTAAAATAAGTGTTTTCTTACAATACTAATGAGAATTTTTAATGAAAGTATATTACAAAGTCTTAATTTAGACTCTAAAGAATCATATTAGCTTGTACAAAAATGCCATTATATGACCCCTTTAAGAGTTTGAAATAAGAGTTTGATGTACAACATGAGACCTGGAGACCTCTGTCTGTTAGCGTTCCCATTCATTGCAGGGAAAAGGAAATAGAGGCTGAAATATGTACTAAAGATTTACTATGTATATTGCTTGCCGTATATTGTTGAGTTTTGAAAGCTTTTCCTCCTGAACGGCAATACCCTGATCAGCCTAATCCCTAGAGTATGTGATAAATCTGCATTGTAAATGAGTTATCAGTGCATGAATATTTCACATCCACACAGAGGGAGAGATGCTTTCATAGCGGACGCCTTTTTGGACACAGAGGTCAGAAAAGAAACTAATCCACTTCAATCTCTCTCGTTCTGGACGTCACACTAAAAGCTCCTCTTCTGAAAGCAGAATCAATTGGCAATTTCTCTGGGAAGGAAGCGACAGCACTTTAATACTGAACGGATCAGTTCTGCATCCCGCTGATGAAATTTCCCAGAGGATCAAAGTGAGAGAAGCCAAAGATGCCCGGTCCAGAGCGGACCATAAATGATCTTCTGAGAGGAGTGAGGAGCCGCTCCGCTCATCCCTCTAGATTGGACTGAAGCGATCCGTACTGATGCCGTTTGAGGTTAAGCCGTGGTCACTGCGGGATCAGCTCTGCCATCATAATCTATTATCACTTACAGTCACACTGAGAGATTAAAACAGCGAGGTACTCGAATGCCTCAGACGGGGCAGATAATCCCGCTGGGAAACACTTCCCAAACAAAGCTGCCGCTCTAAAAATAACACTGTTCCTGACAGGAGTCCTGCGGTAAGCAGTTTCCCTCCAGAACAAGCCACAGATAAACTGTCTGCTGCTATTGCTTTTTCATGTAAAGTCCAACACTAGAGGAGTCCCAAAAGAAAGATTATTTAGTGGGATGAATCCTGTTCCTCCAGCTCTAATAACACCCATGATTATAGAAGGAAAACACAAACACAAGCTGCACACAAGCGTTGATGATCATGATTTCATATACAATATATTAATATTTTCATATTCCATTCATCCCTGGTGTGCAGATATAAATCCTGCATTCAAAGATTCAAAAGCAATCAGAATAAAAGTGCACTGTTTTTATATGATTTATTAGCCATTTGGCCGTGATTTCTCCATGAGAGTTGAGAGAGCTGGCCTGAAGCAGAACTGCTGTGTGCCGCAGATATTCACAGCTGAATGACTGTGTGATATATAGCAGAAGTTATGTAAGGTTTCAGGATCAGTGGCTGCTAAGAGGGAATGACTGACATATTCTACTCATTTTTACAGTGTACATAGGGGTGTAACGATACCCTCATGTCACGATTCGATACATATCACGATCCTGAACTCACGATACAATATTATCATACTCCAAAACATATGATAAAAGGTCAACAAAAAATGTAGTTGATTAAAATGCTACATTTAGTTTTACATTGTGGGTGTAAATGAATAGGCTTGGACTTGGTGCTGGAAACCCAAAGCACAGGACAATAGTGACACCAGAATAACAATATTCATGATTCTGAAGCTGAAAATACAGAATTATTTTAGATGAACATGCTTTCACTCTGACTAGATTTATTTAAAATCATGTAGGCCACTTTTTACTAGCCTGGCTGCGCCCTCCGACGCACTTCCGCTCAATTTCATTTTCCTTCAGTACTACGTCTGGGATTCTGCTGTAGACTTTGGTTTTCTCCGATCAATTTTTTGTAGGGCCAATCAGCGAACAGAGGGAGTGGCTGAGAACGTTGTGTGTTATTTTGAGCTGTAGTTCAGTAATGGCAGCGGAAAAAGATGCGAGCGAAGCCATTCGGTCCGTTGTAGCAACGCTGCCGAATATCAAGTTAAAGCCGGAGCAAGAACAATCTTTGCTTAGTTTTGGCCATGATGTTGTGGCCCTCCTCCCCACGGGGTCGACATACATCACGAGCAAACGTTAGCGATTGGTGGCAGATCCAGAGTGACTCTGGGCAGATCCAATAGTTTTAGACTTCAATAGAGTACCCGCCTACAAGGAAGTTAACGATTTTCAATGGAGCGGTGCCAGACTCTCTGTACAAATGAAATGTTCGAGAGTCTCGTAGAACCAGGCTAACTTTTTACAGGTAACATCAGACATTTGGCATTATCAGGACCCACAAATATTCCCCCATTGCATTATTATATATTATATTCAACATTATATATATTAATTGAATGTAGTACTGACACTTCACTTTACTTACACTTTACTTTACACTTTACTAATGTAGTACTGACACTTTACACTTTACTAATGTAGTACTGAAACTGTAAACTTGAATTTTTTCCTCACAGTAATTTTTATTTTGGGTGAACTATCCACGATACATATTGCTGCATTTTTGTATTGTGATATATATTGTTACACCCCTAACTGTACTTTATCAGTGAGAATCAGCAGAGACGTCAGGAATTGTTACCTGTATGGAGCCGCTGCTCAGACATAGTCAGTCCGTCTCAGGATCCTCCCGTCTCCAGCTGAAGGTGATGATGACACACCTGAGGAGAGGAGAGCATGTGTGAGTTGGACCAACACAGTCACTGACACAATCACATGACTACAGCTTTGTGTCTATGTGTGGGCATCGTGTGCCAAATCATTACATTAGTACCAGACATGCACAGTACATAAAGCTCAGAGGGCAGGATTAAGTGCATTCATTTTAAAGGCCCCCTGAAATCAAAATGTAAGTTTTTTAGCTTTTAGTATGAATATGTTAGCCTTAAGTTTATGAATAAGCTGGTGTGTTCCAAAACAATGACAAAATTCGCATTTAGGAGATTTAAGCATTCAAAACGTACAGTCTCTCACTTCCGCTAAAATGGATCACAAATTTTTATGACATCACGCGGACTTCAGCTTCTCATCACATCTTCTGTCCAATCAAATGCTCTCTAGAATCTAAAGCTCCACCCTCTGCTATAAACAACACCTGACCAAAGCGAGCGTTGACGCGTCACAGAGCAATATGGGTCAGAGATGTGTGTTCGGTGGCTCAAACTCTTCAGTTTTATTACGGTTTCCAACTGTACGCTGGTTAAGAATGAAATGGCTAGAATTTATTCACATCTCTACTGTCGAATCATCAGCATATCATCAGCGCTCCGATTCGCTGCCATGGTGCTGTCAGTCTGTGAGGGAAACTAAATGCTATTGGCTATTTGAAAGGGGGAGGGGCCATTCAATATGTCACGCCTCTGCCTTAGCTTCCTGTTTCAGTGGAAATTACGTCAATGCATCAAACAAAGCTGCGTGTTCCAAGGCACTTCAGTGGGCCTTTAAAGAAATTACTTTTTATACAATTCATTTATTTAATTATTAGAAGAATATTTAATACTTCTACAACCTGGGACAGAATTTAATGATAAGAGAAACTCAAGCCTGCTGATGTTATTCAGACTGATGCTGGTCATTTGATCAAACCTCAGGACTGGACAACATGTCATCCTCATCACTAATACCTCAGTGTGAATCAGCCAGGTCTCACAGAATCAGCCTGTGCTGCAGGACTGGGGATGTGTGTGTGCAGCAATGGGTTCTGGGAAGCAGCGGCGTTGGGTTAGAAGGGACTGAATGTGAATGTGGAGTAATGAAAGATAGAGATGACTGGCAATAATGATGAGAGAGGGAGATGAGCAGTGAGTGTCTCTGGCCTGAGGCTGGACAGAGTCTGTAAATCCCTGCGCTTTCTGATGAAGCCAAACCTGTTCTGAGCTCAGTGTTCACAAGCACCACGTTAAACCTCACGTCCATCCGCGGACGCAGAGTTCACAGTTCTGGGGATCGGGACATAAAGATGTGGGGGAAACAGGGGTACTGCTTTTAAGACCCCACCAATATCAAGTATTGATATTTAAAAGTATGTTAAAGTGTACTTTTTGACCTGTTGAGGACAGAGTTTCTGCGGGTCTGAAGAGATCCAGCGCCACATTCCTCTCATTTCCAATCGGTCAATGTAACGAGGGGTGTAAATAAGCCTGTACAGACCTGCCTGTCTCTCTCTTGAAACCAACATGGAAGTGACTTAAACTGCAGTTCCTCCACTGGCCACTAGAGGCCGGCTGCAGAAGAGACTCAGGGTGTACTCACACTAGCCAGTTTAAACCGTGCCCGAGTGCGTTTGACCACCAAAGCGCGGTTCGTTTGACTAGTGTGAGTGCTCCGAACCGTGCCCGGAGGCGGCTCGATTAGCCGGCCCTGGCCCGCTTGGAAGAGGTGGGCCAGAGCACGGTTCAGTTGGACTCGGGCGCGGTTCGCATGCAGTGTGCGCATGGTTTTGCGACGCTCCAAAACCAACACCTTGCAAACCTCCTCATACGAGCAGCACGATTACATGAAAATTTTCGCGCCACTAAGGCGACGCATCTGTTTAACAACAGGCTGTGGACCAAACGACACAAAATTATCCACAAAGAAAACAGAGCGATGGACTCCATTGTGTTCAGAGAGCGCCGCTCTTCTTGTTTATCCCGAAACCGTCGCACGCACCATAATGACGTAAGCGTGCTCCGGCACGAATGCTGAAACCCTATGTGAGTGCAGGCCAGAGGGGGAGTGGGCAGGGGGGACAATCGTACTCGGGCCCGGTTCATGGCAACCGTGCCTAGTGTGAGTACACCCTCAGTCCCATAGACCCGCATGTTAAAATGCTCAAATTTACAGCAGAAAGAAACATGTTTACAGTCTGGTGGTAAAAGTGGTTTTGGTCTATGTAGCTAATTCTGCCCTACATGACGACTGTGAGGGGGTGAATTATTTTATAACTTATCTGTTTAAATTATATTAAGCCTTTAAGTTCTGCATAATTAAGGGCGTGGCCACTTGAGTGACAGGTGGATTTCCGTTATCCGGGAGTGACGCGTGGCCAAGATGGCGACGGCCGGCTCCGCCCACTTTGCCCTTCAGAAACGCTCTTCAGAAACACTACTGGTGACGTCACGGACACTACGTCCATATTTATTTACAGTCTCTGGTACAGATCTGCTGTTTCCCAGCTGATGTACAGGTTCTGGATCAGGATGAAGCAGAGAGAGAGAGGAGTGTTGAAGCTTCAGCTCAGTCCAGCTGTGGCTGGTCGAGGGTTCAGCGCCCGACTGCGTTATCATTCAGTCTGTGTGCGTTATGAGGGGGATTTGCTGTGATTAATGCTGAGCACACAGGGGTTCATTGTTCTAGAATCAATTTGATTTCAGGGATTTCCATGTGTAAGCAGGGTTTAGCGGCACCAGGTGCATCCAGGTGGGAGATACAAGCTTCTTATGCTGTTCCTGTCCTCGGAGACATGGACTGCTGATCATGTTTACTGGGGTCGATGCCCTCAGCTCCTGAGGAGGCTTCAGTCGCCACACACACCTGAACAGTAGTTCTGTATATCCTCACAGACATCCACTCTTACAGAAGAGGAGAGAGAAACAGAGAGAACCGGGTGAAAGGAGACACTGGCTAAACCCTTCAGGGAATATATTACTGAGCGTTCACCAAGAACCGGAAACTAGGCAGTTTCTGTGGCACTTTAAGCCTTTCAGATGTTCCTACCATCATCATGAGCCCAGAGAACAATGTGACTGTGCTGCACAACTGATCATAATAACACACATTTCACAATCCCTGCATATGAATTGAGACCCAAACAAGATGCAGAATTGAAACTGACAGAAATGCATCTAACTGTGTCATGTTTCCGCATGAAATACTCATATTGCCATCATACACACGACATATGGAGGATTTCTAGAATCATTGGTTATTAAAATCATGTCGTTTTTCAAATAACACTGAATTAATTTAATTATTTATTCAATTACTTTCATTTTAAGGATCATGGTGGAAGAACAATTAATTTATAATATGCTCAATATATTACATAGTCAATAGGTTCAAATATTGTAAATATTTGTAAGTGATGTAAATATTTATTTGTGATGGAAAATCAGTTGATGAAACTGTAGTTGTATCAGGGAATAAATAAGTATAATTCATCTAAAGTAAAGATGTGATTATTTATGCAACATGACATCATGACTTTGCGTAAACATACACGCCACTTTCAAGTCAAGTGGCGTGTTATCTATACGCATTTTGAGCTATCCGCGTGTGTGTCCACGCCGAAACGAACCGTCATCTTTTAACGCCGTTAAATGTCCGAGTGATTCCGCGTGTATGTGTACGCCGTTAAATGTCTGAGCGAAACGAAGCAAAATGTAGATCTACATCTGGGGAGCGATAATCTTTTCCCTAGGATGGTAGGAGAAGACTCATAAATGGTATTAACCCCAGTGACGGGTAGGTTTAGGGACGGGGTTGGGGTAGGTCATATATTTATATATACAGTAATATAACGTTAAGTCAACGGTGTTGATAAACACGCTGAAAAGCGATTATAGCACGCCAAAAATGGAAATACGAATTGGCGTGTCATACATACGCCATTTCATGAGATCAGTCTGATTTATTAGTGTGTTGGACTAGTGAAATTCATCTCTTGTGTGGCTTGAATTTCCTTAAATTCCTGTTTCTGTCATTTCAATTCACATTCAGTTCAATAAACATGCTAAATCAAACAAGACGCTACACAATCATTTGCTGAGCTTTCCGATCGGAAACGCGAGGTGAAGGAGCAGCCGTCTGTTTCTTCTCCCGCTTCGCTCTGATTCACTGGCCAGTGGTGAAAAGCACTGCAGTAAATGTTATTACTGTATTTCTCTCTGGCTACTTTGTAGTTTGAGTGTCAAAGATATTAGCAGCCCAGCCTTTACTCTCTACTTGACTACATTTCTGAATAAGTATGTCTTTACTCCAGTACATTTTTGATGCGGTTACCCGTTACTGTTTTGCAAAGCCCCTGTCTTGTTCTGCAGCAGTTTATTCCTGCCAGAACAGAAGTGATGTCTCCATCTTCAGGGCACTGAAGGTACTGCATCTCGGCTGCTTTTCTTCCTGACGTCTATTTTCAAATAAACAACTCGAGTCGTAGAGTCGTAAGGTGACAGCTGTGGTCAGCTCGTGTAGTGTGTGACCCTCTGGTGCAGATCATTTACGCAGTGTCAAGCAGTGTGAACACCACAACAACTTCCAGACTCAGATTACAGACAGCGAGTCCTGTAGTCTGAACAGCACAGCGATCTGAAGATGTTTAGCGATCTGCAGACGTTTAAAGTCCTGTAGTCTGAACAGTTTAAAGTCCTGTAGTCCTGTGGTGAAACCTATTTTTTTAACCTCATCCTAGACTTTGCATCGTCCTTCACACAAATTGCCGTATATCATATAAAAGCTTTTTAGAGAGACCAAGCCTTAAATAATGATTCAACGAATTTGAGGCTGTAACTTGCTATGTGTCACAGCCTGAGGACTTTCACTGGAGAATTACTATTGTTGTGAACTACAAATACTTTCAGGTACTGCCATGAAACTGTATAAGTGTATTTGAACTGTGAAGCTACTTATGAAGCTTTGGGGTCAACAACACCTAGTGCTCAAAAGACATAAACTACACAAATAGGTTTATAGTTTTTGCTAAATTTGTGATGATGACCATAAATATCACCTCTTTCTATTCCTTGAGTCCTACAGAATCCAATGATACATAATCCTACTTTCCAACTCTTAGAACGGTTTGTCCAATCTTCACCAAATCTCACACAGATCATCAGATCAGACCATTCCAGAAAACGTTTTTAAAATGTTTTCTTATCTCAAACTCATGTCCTCGATGCTGTGATGTCCTCCTCTCTGAGCTCCTCATCTCAGCTCTGTTGTGCTTGTCCCAGTAACTGCATTTATAAATGTTGTTAGCCATCACCGCAGACACGTTATTTCTCAAACATACATCCAAAAACCTCAACATCATGACCTCTACTTGACATCTGTTCAGTCAGTGGTACTGGCGCTCTTAAGAGAAATGACCTCACATGAGACGAGCCTGAAAGTGGAAAATCTGTGGCGATTTGCCTCAGCACAAGCAGATTAGGCCGCATTAAGGCAATGCTTCACTCAAAAACGAAAATCTGTCATTATTTACTGCTTTAGCGCTTTCCATGTCGTCTGAGGACATGTGATTACTTGTGGAAACCAAATGAAACATGCATTATTATTCACTTTATTATTCACTGATGACTTTACACACAGGCTTCGGAATACTATCGTGTAACCTGGGTCTGTTCCTCACACCAAGCATCACATGACTTCAGAAGACTTGAGATGTAGAGCGTGAGTCATATAGACATCTGTTAATATGAAGCTGACAGTTGTGATGCTTCAAACAAATCTCCTTCTGTGTGAGTAAATTATGGTATTTGTGTGTGTATTTTCCTCCAGGGTGGTGATTGTTAGATGAGTGACTGCGGGTGTTGGAGCAGATCCCTGTTGGGCCGGTGAGGAGGACAGAGCTCGAGCCCAGAGATAACACTCATGACCTGATGGCTCTGTGACTGCGCAAACACACTTCAGATCTAAAGCAGATCCTGCAGTCATGATCGTTCCCTACACAGGACACAGATCCACAGACACTGATGCTGAGGAGACACCAGAAGATGCTGTAACAGATCCGTGCATTCATTCTTAAAGGGACAGCAGCCTCATAAACTGTTGCCGCCCATCCGCACAAAACAGTGCCTGGTGTCTCGAGAACGCACTCCCTGAAATAGATTCGAAGGTGCAAACGATTATCCATTATCTCTGCGCAAACCTCAAAAATGCAAACCTGCGAAATCGCTGATGGCGCATCACGTTCAGTCCATAGGTATGCGCGTTTGAATATATATGTGCGCAGGCGTGTAGTCCTTCTTCACAAATCAACCCTCAACAAACTACTTGTCTGGCCTTAAAAATTTATGATACAGAAATTGTCGCGTCTGCATAGCCATGCGAACCGGAATTATCCCGACAATGATTATCAGTACAGAGGTAAAGGGAAGGAGGCCTTCAGAGGGGAGAGACTAGTGACACTTCAGGACTGCGTTGTTGTCGTGTCCAGACGCAGGTCCTTCATCAGATCTGGATCCGGCGGACTGCAGTAAACCTCGGGATAAACAGAGAGACTAATATTATCGTAGACGCCATCTTTCATATGATGTAACAAGTACATAAAGATTTATTGGAAGTGTTCCCGGTTCCGGCTGACCTAATCTATGCAGCCTAACATTGAATTATTGAAGTCTATAATGTATTATGTGAATGCTAGGCCAAAGAGATGTGTTTTTAGTCTAGCTTTGAACTGACAGAGTGTGTCTGCTTCCCGGACAATGTTAGGAAGACTGTTCCAGAGTTTTGGTGCTAAATAGGAAAAGGATCTCCCAGCAGCAGTCGATTTTGATATTCTAGGTATTATCAACTGGCCGGAGTTTTGAGATCGCAATAGACGTGAAGGACTATAATGCTTTAAGAGCTCGCTCAAGTACTGCAGAGCTAAACCATTTAGTGCTTTCTAAGTAATCAGCAATATTTTAAAATGTATACGATGTTTAAAAGGAGGCCAATGCAGTTTTGACAGAACCGGGCTAATATGGTCATACTTCCTGGTTCTGGTAAGAACTCGAGCTGCGGCGTTTTGAACTAGCTGTAGTTTGTTTATTAAGCGTGCAGGGCAACCACCCAGTAGAGCATTACAATAATCTAGCCTTGATGTCATGAACCCATGAACTAATTGTTCTGCATTTGTTAATGAGAGCATATGACGTAATCTGGATATATTTTTAAGATGGAAAAATGCGGTTTTACAGATACTAGACACGTGACTTTCAAATGAAAGATTCCTATCAAAGAGAACACCCAAGTCGACCTAACCGACGACGAAGACTTGACAGAGGACCCATCAAGTGTTAGACAGTATTCTAGGTTATTACGTGAGGAAGTTTATTGTCCAATGATTATAATCTCTGTTTTTTCAGAATTAAGTAGTAGGAAATGACTAGTCATCCAGTTTTTTTTATCAGCTATGCATTCCGTTAATTTTGTGAATTGGTAAGTTTCGTTAGGTTTTGAAGAAATATACAGCTGAGTATCATCAGCATAACAGTGAAAACTAATTCCATGTTTCCTAATGATATCTCCTAATGGTAGCTTGTACAGAGTGAACAGCAGCGGTCCTAGTACTGAGTCATACTTCCTGGTTCTGGTAAGAACTCGAGCTGCGGCGTTTTGAACTAGCTGTAGTTTGTTTATTAAGCGTGCAGGGCAACCACCCAGTAGAGCATTACAATAATCTAGCCTTGAGGTCATGAACGCATGGACTAATTGTTCTGCATTTGTTAATGAGAGCATATGACGTAATCTGGATATATTTTTAAGATGGAAAAATGCGGTTTTACAGATACTAGACACGTGACTTTCAAATGAAAGGTTGGTATCAAAGAGCACACCCAGGTTCCTAACCGACGACGAAGACTTGACAGAGCAACCATCAAGTGTTAGACAGTATTCTAGGTTATTACGTGAGGAAGTTTATTGTCCAATGATTATAATCTGTTTTTTTCAGAATTAAAGGAGAACTCCGGCGCAAAATGAACCTTTGGTCTAATTACACATTGTTACCTAGTCAACCGTTATCTGAGATTTGTTTTCATGATTATCGAATGTAAATAGTTTTCTCTCTAAAAACAGTTTAGCCTATAAAGCTAGTATAACGCTAGTATATTGGGCATAGTGTAATGACAAATAAAAATAGCTTGTTAATACCACTAACAAGGCTGAAAATAGCCAGTAACAGTTTAACAGTTCTTCTTAACAGTTTAATAAGAAGATATTTTAAACATACAGTCAACTTCGCGAATACAGGCAGGAGCCATCTTTGAAATACAGTCTTTACCAGTCGATCTACGAACGCCGATCCAAGTGCGCTGGTGAGATGTGAACGAGCTATAAGTTGTGATAAGGTGAGCGCGAACAGCAGGCTTGGATCGGCGTTCGTAGATCGACTGGTAAAGGCTGTATTTCAAAGATGGCTCCTGCCTGTATACGCGAAGTTGACTGTATGTTTAAAATATCTTCTTATTAAACTGTCTGGACACTGACAAAGTTCTCAATGCTTCGGTTTGAAGGTAGGGACCCTCATTATGCTACCGTGTTAGTGTGGGGCTATTTTCAGCCTTGTTAGTGGTATTAACAAGCGATTTTTATTTGTCATTACACTATGCCCAATATACTAGCGTTATACTAGCTTTATAGGCTAAACTGTTTTTAGAGATAAAACTATTTACATTCGATAATCATGAAAACAAATCTCAGATAACGGATGACTAGGTAACAATGTGTAATTAGACCAAAGGTTCATTTTGCGCCGGAGTTCTCCTTTAAGTTGTAGGAAATGACTAGTCATCCAGTTTTTTTTTTTATCAGCTATGCATTCCGTTAATTTTGTGAATTGGTAAGTTTCGTTAGGTTTTGAGGAAATATACAGCTGAGTATCATCGGCATAACAGTGAAAGCTAACTCCATGTTCCCTAATGATATCTCCTAATGGTAGCATGTACAGAGTGAACAGCAGCGGTCCTAGTACTGAGCCTTGTGGTACGCCATACTGAAATTGTGATTGATAAGACATCTCTTCATTTATTGCTACAAACTGATAACGGTCAGAAAAGTATGATTTAAACCATGCTAGTGCAATTCCACTAATGCCAACATAATTTTAGAGTCTATTCAAAAGAATGTTGTGGTCAATAGTATCAAATGCAGCACTAAGATTGAGTAGCACTAATAATAATAATAATAATTCATTACATTTATATAGCGATTTTCTCGGCACTCAAAGCGCTTTACATAGAAGGGGGAATCTCCTCAACCACCACCAATGTGCAGCATCCACCTGGATGATGCGACAGCAGCCATATTGCGCCAGAACGCCCACCACACACCAGCTTACTGGTGGAGAGGAGACAGAGTGATGAAGCCAATTGGTATATAGGGATGATTAGGAGGCCATGATGGAAAGAGGCCACTGGGCAAATTTGGCCAGGATGCCGGGGTTACACCCCTACTCTTTCGAAAGACATCCTGGGATTTTTAATGACCACAGAGAGTCAGGACCTCGGTTTAACGTCTCATCCGAAGGACGGTGCTCTTTGACAGTATAGTGTCCCCATCACTATACTGGGGCGTTAGGACCCACACAGACCACAGGGTGAGCCCCCCCTGCTGGCCTCACTAACACCTCTTCCAGCAGACCTGGTTTTCCCAGAAGGTCTCCCATCCAGGTACTAACCAGAGATAATAGAGAAATACAACCATGATCGGATGATAAGAGCAAATCATTTGTGACTCTGATGAGAGCTGTCTCAGTACTATGGTACGGTCTAAATCCTGACTGGAAATCCTCGCAGATATCATTTCTTTCTAAAAAGGAACAGAGTTGTTAAGATACTGCCTTTTCTAGTATCTTTGACAGATGAAGTTTAGAAAATTCATCCTCTCCTATAGCAATGAATGATTCGAATTTTTCGTCAGGGAGACTACAATGCACTCCCTGATGCGATACTGTAGTAGACGGTTGCATAGTTATAATTTTCTCCCTGATATTATCAATCTTGTAAGTAAAGTAGCTAATAAAGTCATTACTGCTGTGTGGCTTGGAAACGTCTGGGCTTGAAGCTTAATTTTTTGTTAGTTTAGCCACTGTTTCAAATAAATACCTAGGGTTTTGTTTATTTTCTTCTAATATGGTTATTTTCTTTTAACCATGGCATTGGAATATTTTCTGTAATCTTTATTAAACGCAATGGAGCAACTGTGTCTAAAGTGCTGGAAAAGAGAGAGTTAAAAGTTTCTGTTGCAATATCGAGTTCTTCTAAGCTATCTGGGATGCTGAGATGATGAAACTGATCAGGAAGATTATTAATAAAGCAATCTTTAGTGGCAGAAGTGATAGATCTAACAAATTTATAACACTGAGTCGGCTTTGCAGCCTTGGCTAAATGATCTGAGATGTCAACGCTCTGCTGCAGAGTTTCAACGCCATCAACATTGATTCCATGTGATAATATTAGATCTAGAGTATGATTACGACAATGAGTAGGTCCTGACACGTGTTGTCTAACTCCAATAGAGTTAAGAATATCTTTAAAGGCCAATCCTAATGCATCTTTTTCGTTATCTACATTTATATTAAAATCACCAAAATTAGTACTTTATCTGCAGCCAATACTAACTCTGATAGAAAGTCAGCTAATTCTTTGATAAAGTCTGTATGGTGGCCTGGTGGCCTGTATACAGTAGCCAGCACAAATCTCAAATATGATTCATCATTTACACTATATATTGTTACATTAAGCACCAACACTTCAAAAGAATTATATTTGAAACTAGACTTCAGTAATTCTGAAGATATTACTATAAATTACAGCAACACCTCCCCCTTTGCCTTTCATACGAGGTTCATGTTTATAACTGTAATCTTGCGGGGTGGACTCGTTTAAAGTAATGTAATCGTTTGGTTTTAGTCAGGTTTCTGTCATACACAGCACATCTAGATTATAATCTGTAATCATATCATTAACAATAAGTGCTTTTGAAGTAGGGATTGAATATTCAGAAACCCAAGCTTTATCATTTGTTAATTTGTATTAAATCTGTTTTTTATTAGTTGAACATCAATTAAATGTTTTACCTTGGATGGGTTTGGAAGTTTTTTGTATTTCCTAATTCGGGGAACAGACAGAGTCTCTATATGATGATATCTAGGTGAAAGAGGCTCTATGTGATGGGATTTATCTGACCTTGGTGACGTGAGGCCGCTAGCAGACGGTCGGTTTAGCCAGTCTGTCTGCTTCCTGACCTGAGCCCCAGATTGTCATGTTTTAGCTCTAAGACTTTGAGCCAAATTACTAGAGAGAAGAGCAGCACCATCCCAGGAGGGATGAATACCATCTCTTTTCAACAGGTCAGGTCTGCCCCAAAAACTTTTCCAATTGTCTATGAATTCTATGTTATTTTGCGGACACCACTCAGACAGCCAGCCATTGAGTGAGGACAGTCTACTAACTATCTCATCACTCCTGCGTACAGGAAGGGGGCCAGAGCAAATTACACTGCTCGACATCGTACTTGCGAGTTCATACACCTCTTTAACGTTAATTTTAGTGGTCTCCGACTGGCAAAGTCGAACATCATTAGTGCCGACGTGAATAATAATCTTAGAGAATTTACGATTAGCATTAGCCAGCACTTTTAAATTTGCTTTGATGTCAGGCGCTCTGGCTCCTGGCAAACATGTGATTATGGTGGCTGGTGTCTCTATTTTCACGTTCTGTGTAATAGAATGGCCAATAACTAGGGCACAATCAACAGGATTCTCAGTGGGTGTTTCACTGAGTGGGGAGAACCTGTTTAATGTTGTAATCGGAACGGAAGAACGGTGTTTTGTCCCGCGATTACAACGTTTCACACGGTCTTGTTGTGTGATGATTGGATTTGCTGTATAAATATGATATAATAGCTCATGAAAACGGCATGTACAAGAATTATAGGCTTATACAATTAGTTCAAGGTGTTTTATATGGAGTTTAGTGTGTGTCACTGTGGGAGATCTCAAGGTATTTGAGCGTTCAATTGAATCATACTCAGTTTGATTTACATCTACACTACACATTTCTGTTGCTTAAAAAGACCATTTTAGAAACACATGTGCGTGCTGAAACGTTCATGTGTGTTGATCCCCGTTCCTCACTGA
The DNA here is from genome assembly GCA_029959095.1 of Rhinichthys osculus. Classification (NCBI taxonomy): domain Eukaryota; kingdom Metazoa; phylum Chordata; class Actinopteri; order Cypriniformes; family Leuciscidae; genus Rhinichthys; species Rhinichthys osculus. The sequence continues at coordinate 43,554,261 of JARWKJ010000012.1, forward strand.
AGACTGAGCTGTTCTCTAATAACACTGATGAGAGATAGTTGGCATGTTGCTTATAGATACTCCAATGTCTAAAGTGGACCATCGAAAGTGTTTCCAAATTACCAAACGTAAATGGGAACTCTGATTATGATCATAAAGGTTTTTGAGCTCAGGGCACCAGTAAAAACACTGGAGAAGGAATGCATAGAGCAAGTGATGTTTTTCCCACTCATCATCTCATGCCAACAGGCAGTTCTCCGTTCTCATCGTCAGATCCTCTATCATTCTGCTAATGAACGCAGTTGCCATGTGTCCTATAGAGATTCAGTGACAGAGGAAGATCCTCATCCTCATCACACAGACCCACACAGCATCTGCTGCAGAACACCCAGAAGATCTGCTCATCATGATCTGCTGTGTCAGTCAGCATCTAATATTCTACAATCACAGGTCAGAAACACACTGTGCACCAGCACTGACACTAATGCTCAGCAAGAGCATGTGACGTGAGCTTACGCTAGTCACAGTGTCATTAAACCACATGGGTCATTCACAGTAGACACATATATTCTTATAAGATCTAACTGGCTCTCTTCAAACCCTGGCTCTTAAAAGCAGAAGCCGGCCAAACCCTCTCTCTGTGAAACGCTCCAGTCCGAGGTGTTACGCATACACTTCTCCACAGCTCATCATCTTCACATGGGCATGTGTGCTGGTCTCAAACACACTAAACACAGATGAAGGATGAGATCAGTCTGACACAGTGTGCACAAGGATTCATGCACCACAAATACACCATAGACCAAAAACACCTTATCATACTTAAAGAAATACATCTTTATATTATGTTTCTGAAGATTAGCTTATGAAGATTTTTGCATCAAAATGTTGCATCCTCATTTTCAGTCTCCGTCACAAACACTTCATTTCAAGGGTCCTTTCGTCTTTCAGAAATGCCGGTAAACACCACCTGAATGTTCGACGATCACGTTACATCTTCGGTAATCATTCATCAATGGTTTAGTTCTTCATGAGTCACACATTAACTCATGATTATCTGTGCATTAGTGAAGCATGAATTACTGCATATTAGTGGATTAGTGTTGTAAGCCCGTCTAAATCGGTCCAATGGCGGTATCCGATAGAACGAGTGAAGGTCTCTGCGCGTTACGGTCTTTCCGCGTGGCAAAGTATTTTAATTCCATTTAAGCTTTTATCTGACTCCATTTTATCACAACCATGCCAATTGGTTAATGGTCATTTATATAATAGTTTAGCAGGATATTTGATTATTCTTTTCAACTCTTTACTTATATTTTACCCGTTCATATTAGGAATCTATGTGGCTTTGAGGTCCTCCGCCTTCTGTTTAGCGCGGGTCTCACGGTCACACACTCGCAGCTTCGGTCACTAAACAGAGGTAACTGGCTATATACCTGAGATGGTCGCATTCACGCTTACACAATCACAGATACTTTGGTACAGCCCCGTGGTTTTGCATACACTTGAATGTAAAGTAAGGTTTACTTCAGGCAGAGGAATGGCCACTACTACAGATATAAGCAGACCAACATTACTGCTCTTATAATAGCTGTGGATTGGCCATGCCGTGGTTTCCCACGTACACTTATCTAAAGTAACATAAAAGTTAGCATTTTTGCTGTTCTAAACGGAAATTCACTTCTTGTCTTTGCAAACACTTGAATTAGTGCCAAATATTAGTCGTCACTAATCTGACGCAGACTTGCGGTAACATACGAATCTGTTTAATCTACTTGGGAAAACAATTTCAGAGTCAGTCAGAATAAAATCAAATGTTTACAATTTATTATGTCAGGTAAATCTATCATGTCAATTTCATAATCAGTTCAAAGATAATAAATACAAAACATCAAATGCTCTGGAATAAAGAGAAAGGATGCAAACCTGACATCAGAAAATACATAATGCTGAGTGTCTTACACACACTCCACATCACGGGCTAATTTGAGCTACAAATCGCCCTGAGCCTCTCGTTGTAATTCATTATATAGACAGAATGTTCTTTCACATGGAAACATTTGCTAACAATGGGAATTTGCACTCAGAGTTTACACCTTTTGAGGGCCGATGCCATTTGCCTGGCAGACACACCCTCCTCTATTTCAAATGATACCAAACATGTGTAATACAGTATAATAATTATTTACATTAACCCCCTGGGGTCGGCGGTCGTGCCGGCAATACCAGCTCGCTTCTTTTCTTACTCTGACAATACTCTTTTGATTTTGATCTTACATATAAGTGTTATACATCATTCAAAACGGTTAAATGTCTTCTTTTATTTGTGTACACTCATAATAAAAACAAAATGTTGTGTTTTTCGTAAAATAAAGAAAATAAACGCGTTCCGCCGTCTCTCTCAATGTGAAGTTTAAATGATGTAAATGATATCAAAAACAAATATTCTCTGTTTAAGTAATCCGTATGAAAGCAACGACATGTATAGTTTCTCAAACGCATTCTCATTAACTCTAATGTGACCAGACCCACGGCCGCAAGAGTGATTCACATGCTGAAGGAACGCAGACCTGAAACGCCCTCATCACCTCAAAACAAAGAATCAGAGCCTTCAGTAACATACTCCTCTGCTTTACATCGAGTTTGGAAGACTGTGTTTGTGCTGTGCTGTTTACCTTGGATTTATGTCAGAAGAATTAGAAGAACGTGATTTGAAGATGAGAAAGATTTTTAAGGTACGACATCCACTCATAATAGTAAAAACATGAAGACTAATGCTAAATTTATATACATGTACATGAGGATGTTTTTATATTCAATAATAAAACACAGCATGATAAAAGTAGACTAGTATCAGTGTTTACTCTAATAAGGTGAATATTATAATGTTTAGACCCATGTTTACTGTTAAATACTGTGTTTGACCTGAGTAAATGGTCTCCGCACGCGCTGAGTTTGAAAAGCAAAACGCACCAAACATTAGGTTTCATGTTTTTACTCTGTTCTTATTTCATAAGGAATGGAAACATTTGAAGTAACATATGATAATCCATATATTTTTCTCTAGTGTAGTGTTACTGAATTTTAACCAGAAAGATCTAAAAAACATTCACATGAGTCTCTGTACATGAACATGGTAAAAGGAAACATCAAACATCTTGGAAATGACAGATATGTACTATGTTTCAGGAATGGCACAAAGGTGTGTGACTGTTCAAGCCTTTAGATCTGTCTCTGTTCAATAATGTGCTTTTTGTCATTTGTTGTGTATCTTTGGATTATGTTGTGTTGTAAATAAATCCAAACAATCTAAAAGCCATTGTTTTTTAAATCTCCTCATTCTTTGTGCAAGGCTCCTCCAGCTGTTCCAGTCTAGCGTTAGCCCATAAGATTTCAACAAAAGTGGAGAAGGGAGGAGTTCCCGTAGCGTTGCTCCTCCAGGGAAGCGAGGTTATGATAGTAACCAGAGGCGTCTCCTCATATTTATACTCCTGTGGAACAGGACGCCATGGCTGGACAATGGCATGTTCCTGGTCACCCTGGTGTGCTGAAAATGTCAATATTAATGGGAATATACTTCAGGGATATTTTACTCATAATAATTTCTAGTGGTGCCAATAATTGTGGCCAACATGCATTGGAGAAAAACATTTATTTCATATTGTGAGTTTCCTCCCACTTTCTTCTTTTACATTAATGAAAGGTTAGAATTTTGTGAATGTTTTTAATAAAAGACCAAAAGGATAAACCATGCAGATTTATTTCCCCAGCCGTGTTTGCTCATATTTACCAGTATTAGTGGAGGGCTGAGATGATGGAGGGTGAGTTTATTATATATACCTTTATTTAACCAGAAGAAAACTCGTTGAGATTAAAAATCTCTTTTCCAAGAGTGTCCTGGCCAAGACAGGCAGCAGCACAAATAACAAAGTTGCAGACATAAAAAACATATATATATATAACATATAATAACATATAGCATAAACATAAAACATAGAAGCAAGGATCATCCAAATAATTAATCATAACAACTACAGCCAGTATGTGTAGCCTCTATATCATTTAAAAGTATTTTAAAAGCAGCCAGTGAAACTGGTTCCTGAAGCTTTAAGACATTTTGCAGTTGATTCCATGCGCTGGGGGCCGCATACATAAACGACCCTTTTCCCATTTCAGTCCGGACATGACGGACGGACAACAACAATAAGTCCTCAGAACGAAGACAGTATTGTCCTGTGCCTTTCTTTTTAATATAAGATTGAAGGTATGGGGGAAGCAGACCAAGAATACCTTTATAAATAAGAATATGCCAGTGATTATGCCTACGGGTGGACAATGCCGACCAACCAACACGATCATACAGAGAGCAATGATGGGTAAGTGCTCTACAGTTTGTGATGAACCTAAGGGCTCCATGGTAAACAGTATCCAACAATTTCAAGCATTGAATGGATGCATGCATGTATATAACATCACCGTAGTCCAGCACTGACATGAAAGTGGCAGCAACAAGCCTTCTTTTTGCCTCAAAGGAGAAACATGACTTGTTTCTAAAATAAAAACCCAGTCTTAACTTCAGTTTTTTCACCAACTGCTGGATGTGAGGTTTAAAAGAGAGAGAATCATCAATTAGAATACCAAGGTATTTGTATTGGGATACAGTCTCAATCTCGAAGCCCTGAGAAGTCGTAATGGATGGAAGGTTTTGTAGCTTAGATTTCGCATTGGAAAACAACATAAGTTTAGTTTTGTCGTCATTCAAAACAAGTTTTAAGTCAGACAAGGTAAATTGTACAGTATCAAAAGCAAGTTGTAGCTGACAAAGAGCTTGGTTTGGAGTGGCAGCAGAGCAGTATATCACAGTATCATCGGCATAGAAATGAAAATTTGCGTTGGAGACATTTTGATCAAGAATGTTGATGTATAAAATAAATAGGAGTGGTCCCAGCACTGACCCCTGGGGCACACCCTTGGATATACTAAGAGTGCTGGAGGTGAGACCATCTACTTGTACGCTTTGTGTTCTACCTGATAGATAATTTTCAAACCAGCAAACTGTTTGTTCTGACAACCCGACACTGAAAAGTCTTTGTTTTAGTATTTGGTGATCCACAGTATCAAATGCTTTAGATAGATCAATAAAAAGAGCTGCGCAATGTTGTTTTTTATCTAAAGAGTCAATGAAATCATTTACTACTTTTAAGGCTGCTGTAGTTGTGCTGTGTCTTTTACGAAAACCTGATTGAAAGTTAGACAAAATATTGTTAGTAGCTAGAAACTCTTTCAATTGTTTATTTACCAGAGTTTCCATAACCTTAGCCAGGACGGACAATTTCGAGATGGGTCTGTAGTTGTTTAAATCTGTTGGGTCTCCCCCTTTTAACAGAGGAATAACAAATGCAGATTTCCATAAAAGAGGAATTTCGTTTGTGTCCAGAGAGAGATTAAAAAGATAAGTCAGAGGCTGTGCAATAAAATCTGATGCTAATTGTAGAAAGTAAGGCTCTAAGTTATCAGGACCAGGCGATTTTCTAGTGTCTAAAAGTGTAAGGGCTTTATGCACTTCTGAGACTAAAAATGGCTTAAAACTAAAGGAATTACAAACTGGATTATGTCCATGAGTAAGACCTTTAGAGTGATTCTGATGCGAAGTGTTGAGGGAGTCAAACAGTGAACCAGAGGCAATAAAATGCTCATTAAAACAGCCAAGAATTTCAGCCTTATCAGATATTTTACGTGAGTCCTTAAGAATACATGGTGGCAGCTCAATGCCAAATTTATTTCCAGCCAGTGATTTAATCGTCTTCCAAAATTTTAAGGGGTTATTTAGATTGTTTGAAGATTCTATTAGATAATGGTCTGCTTTAGCTTTTCTAATAGCAACTGTGCACAAATTGCGCAGTCTCCTGAACAGTAGCCAATCTGAGTCCAGGCCCGTTTTCCTGGCTTTTGCCCAGGCTTTATTGCGCTCGTGAAGAGAGTTGGCTAAGTCTACAGTGAACCATGCATTTTTACGGCCTTTTACTCTATATTTTTTGAGGGGTGCATGCTTGTCAACAATTTCTTTAAAACCATCATGAAAAAATCTCCAAGCATTTTCAACATCAGCAAAAAGATACATTTTATCCCAATCAAAATAAAATAGGTCATAGAAAAACCCTTGTTCCGTAAAATATTTCATGTCACGCTTAATGATGATATGTGGCTTGGTTTTGGGAATTTTGGTGTTTCTGACTGTAGCAACAACACAGTGGTCACTAATGTCGTTTGCAAATACCGAAGCTGCTGAGTATTTATAAGGAACATTGGTTATAATAAGATCAATTAAAGATGATTTTTCTGGACATTTCAGATTAGGTCTAGTAGGGCTATCGACGAGCTGAAAGAGGTTTAACGAGTCACAGTAAGCTTTAAAATCATCAGCTACTGGATGTAACCAGTTCCAATTTAGATCTCCAATGACTACAATCTCATTATAATTCAGACCTGATAAAAGCTGCATTAAAGAAGGCAGAGCATCCTTGACAGCTGAGGGTGTCCTATAGCAGCCAACTACTGTAATGTGAAGAGTCCTAGAGACCTCAAGATCAAAAGCTAAGAATTCAAATTGCTTACTCACTGATTTGGATACAAGCACATTTACACTAAACTTACTTTTGATATATACTGCGACACCACCACCCCTCTTGGGACGATCAGTCCTATATACAGTATAACCATCAATGCAGATATCCTTATTCAGAACAGATTTGTTTAGCCAAGTTTCTGATATAACAATTACATCAGCATCAGTTGAGAGTGCCCAAATACGAATCATATCCATCTTTGCGAGCAAGCTGCGTACGTTCAGGTGAATAAAACCAAGACCGGCCCTAGATTTAAAATCATCAGGGGTATTAAAACTTATAACAGAGTCTGGGCCTGGATTGGGTTGCACATTTCCTGAAATCAACAGCAACAGAACAATTAAACACCTCAACTTAATAGGTTTAAGTGATTGATTAGAGGATTCTTTCCTAGAATGTAATTCTAGTACAAAGCTGCGAAAGCAGCTTTCAGAAAAAATAAAATTATCTTGTAAGGCCATTACACTGATAAGACAGGCCAAGTCCACAGCGTCAGAGAAGAACAGAGGCAAGAGTAGTGATTTAGTGTCCGGCGCACAAACTGATGTGCACGTCCCCCAGCGTATTGTGGCGGTATTTAAAAGACCTGCATAGGAGTTGTTGGTCCTGTGAAGGCTTCCACACATCCCGCTCAAGGTTAGCAAACACAATACAAAAAAGGGCAGCGCCATTTCACGTTCCGCTTCTAGTTGATGCCTTAGTGATCCAGTCCAGGTTTTTCCAACCTCCTGAGACAGATGATATTGTGTCACGTCACATGTAAACAGGAAGTCAACCCAATGAAACAGTGCTGTGAAGAAAGTGATTCAAAATCAGAACCAGTCGGGGTTAAAAACAATAGGCATGCAATTTCAAGCACAAGTCCTGAAGGCAAGAAAAAAGCACTTCCCTTTGTCGTGAGACGTTTAGACTCATAAGACTCAAACGGCGTGTCTGCGATCTGGCTCCGTTGATAGGATACAAGTTCTTCAAACAGGGCGATCCAAGTCATCCAACACGGCAGAGAGTAAGTTTCAATTCAGTTGGATCCAAGTTCAATATATGATGGACTGGTTCCTTTATACACCATTGATTATGAATAAATGATGATTACAGAAGATGCCCAGTGTATGTTAGTCCCAGCACAGATTACTGTAAACCACCTGCAATGTTTGTCTGTCAGATTAACTATCGATTTACAGTTTAGAGACAATGACCTAGAGACAGCACTATTGAGAGACAATGACATTGATTACAAATCACACAGACAGAGCTGAAGACGAGTGGAGACATGCTGCCATCTTGGAGATGTTAGATAGAATATGATACAGCTGCTTCAGCTGTACTGTAGTAAACACAGGGTGTTATAATGAAATACAGCATGTGACAGCCACAAGTGTTTAGAGAATTAGCCTAACATTACAGATGTGCACACATCACACATCACACCCGACTGAAGGGGTCAGTGTGAATGAGTGAACTCAAATTACAGCAGCCTGACGTAATAGAGGAGGCAGAGCCGTCGGGTTCAGACAGGGCTGGGAATACATGTGTGATATACAGTGTGTGAGTGTGTGTAAGTGTGTGTGCTGTGTGTGGGTGTGTGAGTGTGTGATGTGATGTGTGTGGGTATGTGAGTGTGTGTGAACGCGTCCTACATGCAGTGTGTGATGTGATGTGTGTGTGTGTACGCGTCCTGCATGCAGTGTGTGATGTGATGTGATGTGTGTGTGTGTGTGTGTGTGTGTGTGAACGCGTCCTGCATGCAGTGTGTGATGTGTGTGAGTGTGTGTGGGTGTGAGAGTGTGTGTGAACGCGTCCTGCAGTGTGTTCTGTGTGTGAGTGTGTGAACGCGTCCTGCAGTGTGTGCTGTGTGTGAGTGTGTGTGTGTGTGTGTGTGTGTGTGTGTGTGTGAGAGTGTGTGTGAACGCGTTCTGCATGCAGTGTGTGATGTGTGTGTGGGTGTGTGAACGCGTCCTGCAGTGTGTGCTGTGTGTGAGTGCGTCCTGCAGTGTGTGCTGTGTGTGAGTGTGTGTGTGTGTGTGTGTGTGTGAGAGTGTGTGTGAACGCGTCCTGCATGCAGTGTGTGATGTGTGTGTGGGTGTGTGAACGCATCCTGCAGTGTGTGCTGTGTGTGTGGGTGTGTGAACGCATCCTGCAGTGTGTGATGTGTGTGAGTGTGTGTGAACGCATCCTGCAGTGTGTGCTGTGTGTGAGTGTGTGTGATCGCGTCCTGCATGCAGTGTGTGCTGTGTGTGTGGGTGTGATGTGTGTGATGTGTGTGTGATCGCGTCCTGCATGCAGTGTGTGATGTGTGTGTGTGTGTGTGTGTGAACGCGTCCTGCAGTGTGTGCTGTGTGTGAGTGTGTGTGATCGCGTCCTGCATGCAGTGTGTGCTGTGTGTGATGTGTGTGATGTGTGTGATGTGTGTGTGATCGCGTCCTGCATGCAGTGTGTGATGTGTGTGTGTGTGTGTGTGTGAACGCGTCCTGCAGTGTGTGATGTGTGTGTGGGTGTGTGTGTGTGTGTGTGTGAGTGTGTGTGAACGCGTCCTGCATGCAGTGTGTGCTGTGTGTGAGTGTGTGTGTGTGTGAGTGTGTGTGATCGCGTCCTGCATGCAGTGTGTGATGTGTGTGTGTGTGTGTGAACGCGTCCTGCAGTGTGTGATGTGTGTGTGGGTGTGTGTGTGTGTGTGTGTGAGTGTGTGTGAACGCGTCCTGCATGCAGTGTGTGCTGTGTGTGAGTGTGTGTGAACGCGTCCTGCATGCAGTGTGTGCTGTGTGTGGTGTGTGTGTGAACGCGTCCTGCATGCAGTGTGTGCTGTGTGTGAGTGTGTGTGTGTGTGAGTGTGTGTGAACGCGTCCTGCATGCAGTGTGTGCTGTGTGTGATGTGTGTGTGGGTGTGTGAACGCGTCCTGCATGCAGTGTGTGCTGTGTGTGAGTGTGTGTGTGTGTGAGTGTGTGTGAACGCGTCCTGCATGCAGTGTGTGCTGTGTGTGGTGTGTGTGTTAACGCGTCCTGCATGCAGTGTGTGCTGTGTGTGAGTGTGTGTGTGTGTGAGTGTGTGTGAACGCGTCCTGCATGCAGTGTGTGCTGTGTGTGAGTGTGTGTGTGTGTGAGTGTGTGTGAACGCGTCCTGCATGCAGTGTGTGCTGTGTGTGATGTGTGTGTGTGAACGCGTCCTGCAGTGTGTGCTGTGTGTGGGTGTGTGTGAACGCGTCCTGCAGTGTGTGCTGTGTGTGAGTGTGTGTAATCGCGTCCTGCAGTGTGTGCTGTGTGTGCTGTGTGTGAGTGTGTGTGATCGCGTCCTGCTGTGTGTGCAGTGTGTGAGTGTGTGGGTGTGTGAGTGTGTGTGAACGCGTCCTGCAGTGTGTGCTGTGTGTGAGTGTGTGTAATCGCGTCCTGCAGTGTGTGCTGTGTGTGAGTGTGTGTGGGTGTGTGAACGCGTCCTGCAGTGTGTGCAGTGTGTGAGTGTGTGGGTGTGTGAGTGTGTGTGAACGCGTCCTGCAGTGTGTGCTGTGTGTGAGTGTGTGTAATCGCGTCCTGCAGTGTGTGCTGTGTGTGTGAGTGTGAGTGTGTGTGTGTGTGAACGCATCCTGCAGTGTGTGCTGTGTGAGTGTGTGTAATCGCGTCCTGCAGTGTGTGCTGTGTGTGTGTGTGTGAGTGTGTGTGATCGCGTCCTGCAGTGTGTGCTGTGTGTGAGTGTGTGTGTGTGTGTGTGTGAGTGTGTGTGTGTGTGTGTGAGTGTGTGTGTGTGTGTGAGTGTGTGTAATCGCGTCCTGCATGCAGATGAAGCGCTGCGACTCAGAGCTGAACACGAGCACAGATTAAGGTCACGAAACCTCACATCTGCTGCTTTCCAGGAAGGAAACTCTCAAATCTTCCTGATCCTGATCCGGCTGATCACAGACGAGGAATCCCAGTAAGATATTCCTGTGCTGGATGTGCCTTTGCTGTCTGATCACAAAGAAAACTCAAACCGCAATCATAGCATCACTTCCACTGTTATCTAGAGGAGCTCTCAGCTCTGTGTGTGTGTGTGTGTGTGTGTGCATTCAGAAACAGAGGAAAATATCCCACAATCCTCAAGCTCTCAGCTCTCTCTCTCTCTCTCTCTCTCTCTCTCTCTCTCTCTGTGTGTGTGTGTGTGTGTGTGTGTGTGTGTGCATTCAGAAACAGAGGAAAATATCCCACAATCCTCAAGCTCTCAGCTCTCTCTCTCTCTCTCTCTCTCTCTCTCTCTCTCTCTCTCTCTCTGTGTGTGTGTGTGTGTGTGTGTGTGCATTCAGACACAGAGGAAAATATCCCACAATCCTCAAGCTCTCAGCTCTCTCTCTCTCTCTCTCTCTCTCTCTCTCTGTGTGTGTGTGTGTGTGTGTGCATTCAGACACAGAGGAAAATATCCCACAATCCTCAAGCTCTCAGCTCTCTCTCTCTCTCTCTCTCTCTCTCTCTCTCTCTGTGTGTGTGTGTGTGTGCATTCAGAAACAGAGAGGAAAATATCCCACAATCCTCAAGCGAAGAAGCAGCGCTGATAATAGTGTTTGGACGATGTTCACACTCACGGAGATGAGAAAAGGCGTGGATGAAGTGGCGGTACGCTTCCGTCAGCTCGCTTGCTAACCGGGTCTCGTTTCGTTCCACGTCACTCAGAGCTCGGGGTTCCTCACACACAACGGCCTTTCTGAGCGTTAATATTCAACATGTTTCAACATACTATTAAATTCTCTCTTGACTAATGTGTTGTCCCTTTCACCTACTCAGTGTTCACTGTGTTTTGGCTTTTCCAAGGAATTTGTTAATCATTTCATGAGGAACATGTGCTGTTGTTACTTGTGTTGTAAAATTGTGCTGTGTATGAAAACAGGAATTATCCCCAATTGGGGTAATTGGGGTTATTGGGGTAAACAAATAGCCTATTTGACCACTTCATGCTCTATGACGAAATTGTTTAATTATAAACCGATCCATAAGCATTATTTTGTTGTACATTATTCAACACGCCATTTTAGTTTAGGCTATAGAGATATTAAAAACTAGAAACTGCTATTTAGTTCCCTAAACCGCTTTTGAATTGAAACCGGTATTGTTCAATTCTATGACAGCTGTGTTGCGTTCAGTCCAAGATGGCGGAGCTGCGGCTCTACCCATGGGCGCGTTTGTTGCAATGGAACGCTCTATTGAGTTTCGCCTCTTGTTACTTCTATACTCTTTGACGTTAGTCCAACCTGGAAGAAACAAGGCAGCTGATTGGCCATTGAAACTGCGCTACAATGAAGCAGGTGTGTGTGTGATTACCAGCATGCAGAGAGATGGCATTAGCACACGATCTGTATCCGGATGTTGTCCACACACACTGAAAAGACAAGTGTAAACGCGCTTTTGATGGGAATGTTCTCCGATCAGCCTGTCCCGGTCTGGAGGGAGTCGAGGACGCATTGTGATCGGATCTCAATGTAATGTAAATGCGATCCAGCCGTCGTGTCTGCATTCACAGGTGGACGTCACACACACACACACACACACCCGCTGTCTTTATTCCCGTCGTCTCTCTGGGACCGAGAGCTATGTGGTTTAGAGAGACAGTCGAGTGCAAAGTACATCGCTAATATACTGAAACGTTTGCCTCCGCACCCAAAAGTTGCAGAACCGTTTATTTTCTGTAAAGAACACTTCCCCCCCACAGCTGCAGCGTTCCCAGACACACACGCTTCCCTGTAGAACCGTTTTCTGTAAAGGTCCGACTGAACCCACATTAACTCCACATTAACTCCACAGGAGCTGCTTCAGGAGAGCAGAGAGAGTGTGTGTGCTCCTGAACCAGGTCCGACTGAACCCACATTAACTCCACATGAGCTGCTTCAGGAGAGCAGAGAGAGTGTGTGTGCTCCTGAACCAGGTCCGACTGAACTCCACATTAACTCCACATGAGCTGCTTCAGGAGAGCAGAGAGAGTGTGTGTGCTCCTGAACCAGGTCCGACTGAACTCACATTAACTCCACATGAGCTGCTTCAGGAGAGCAGAGAGAGTGTGTGTGCTCCTGAACCAGGTCCGACTGAACCCACATTAACTCCACATGAGCTGCTTCAGGAGAGCAGAGAGAGTGTGTGTGCTCCTGAACCAGGTCCGACTGAACCCACATTAACTCCACATGAGCTGCTTCAGGAGAGCAGAGAGAGTGTGTGTGCTCCTGAACCAGGTCCGACTGAACCCACATTAACTCCACATGAGCTGCTTCAGGAGAGCAGAGAGAGTGTGTGTGCTCCTGAACCAGGTCCGACTGAACTCACATTAACTCCACATGAGCTGCTTCAGGAGAGCAGAGAGAGTGTGTGTGCTCCTGAACCAGGTCCGACTGAACCCACATTAACTCCACATGAGCTGCTTCAGGAGAGCAGAGAGAGTGTGTGTGCTCCTGAACCAGGTCCGACTGAACTCCATATTAACTCCACATGAGCTGCTTCAGGAGAGCAGAGAGAGTGTGTGTGCTCCTGAACCAGGTCCGACTGAACCCACATTAACTCCACATGAGCTGCTTCAGTAGAGCAGAGAGAGTGTGTGTGCTCCTGAACCAGGTCCGACTGAACTCACATTAACTCCACATGAGCTGCTTCAGGAGAGCAGAGAGAGTGTGTGTGCTCCTGAACCAGGTCCGACTGAACCCACATTAACTCCACATGAGCTGCTTCAGTAGAGCAGAGAGAGTGTGTGTGCTCCTGAACCAGGTCCGACTGAACTCACATTAACTCCACATGAGCTGCTTCAGGAGAGCAGAGAGAGTGTGTGTGCTCCTGAACCAGGTCCGACTGAACTCACATTAACTCCACATGAGCTGCTTCAGGAGAGCAGAGAGAGTGTGTGTGCTCCTGAACCAGGTCCGACTGAACTCACATTAACTCCACATGAGCTGCTTCAGGAGAGCAGAGAGAGTGTGTGTGCTCCTGAACCAGGTCCGACTGAACCCACATTAACTCCACATGAGCTGCTTCAGTAGAGCAGAGAGAGTGTGTGCGCTCCTGAACCAGGTCCGACTGAACCCACATTAACTCCACATGAGCTGCTTCAGGAGAGCAGAGAGAGTGTGTGTGCTCCCGAACCAGGTCCGACTGAACCCACATTAACTCCACATGAGCTGCTTCAGGAGAGCAGAGAGAGTGTGTGTGCTCCTGAACCAGGACCGACTGAACTCACATTAACTCCACATGAGCTGCTTCAGGAGAGCAGAGAAAGTGTGTGTGCTCCTGAACCAGGTCCGACTGAACCCACATTAACTCCACATGAGCTGCTTCAGGAGAGCAGAGAGAGTGTGTGCTCCCGAACCAGGTCCGACTGAACTCACATTAACTCCACATGAGCTGCTTCAGGAGAGCAGAGAAAGTGTGTGTGCTCCTGAACCAGGTCCGACTGAACTCACATTAACTCCACATGAGCTGCTTCAGGAGAGCAGAGAAAGTGTGTGTGCTCCTGAACCAGGTCCGACTGAACCCACATTAACTCCACATGAGCTGCTTCAGGAGAGCAGAGAGAGTGTGTGTGCTCCCGAACCAGGTCCGACTGAACCCACATTAACTCCACATGAGCTGTTTCAGGAGAGCAGAGAGAGTGTGTGTGCTCCTGAACCAGGTCCGACTGAACCCACATTAACTCCACATGAGCTGCTTCAGGAGAGCAGAGAGAGTGTGTGTGTGCTCCTGAACCAGGTCTGACTGAACACACATTAACTCCACATGAGCTGCTTCAGGAGAGCAGAGAGAGTGTGTGTGCTCCTGAACCAGGTCCGACTGAACCCACAGTAACTCCACATGAGCTGCTTCAGGAGAGCAGAGAGAGTGTGTGTGCTCCTGAACCAGGACCGACTGAACTCACATTAACTCCACATGAGCTGCTTCAGGAGAGCAGAGAGAGTGTGTGTGCTCCTGAACCAGGTCCGACTGAACCCACATTAACTCCACATGAGCTGCTTCAGGAGAGCAGAGAGAGTGTGTGTGCTCCTGAACCAGGTCCGACTGAACTCACATTAACTCCACATGAGCTGCTTCAGGAGAGCAGAGAGAGTGTGTGTGCTCCTGAACCAGGTCCGACTGAACCCACAGTAACTCCACATGAGCTGCTTCAGGAGAGCAGAGAGAGTGTGTGTGCTCCTGAACCAGGTCCGACTGAACTCCAAATTAACTCCACATGAGCTGCTTCAGGAGAGCAGAGAGAGTGTGTGTGCTCCTGAACCAGGTCCGACTGAACCCAGAGTAACTCCACATGAGCTGCTTCAGGAGAGCAGAGAGTGTGTGTGTGCTCCTGAACCAGGTCCGACTGAACCCACATTAACTCCACATGAGCTGCTTCAGGAGAGCAGAGAGAGTGTGTGTGCTCCTGAACCAGGTCCGACTGAACTCACATTAACTCCACATGAGCTGCTTCAGGAGAGCAGAGAAAGTGTGTGTGCTCCTGAACCAGGTCCGACTGAACCCACATTAACTCCACATGAGCTGCTTCAGGAGAGCAGAGAGAGTGTGTGTGCTCCTGAACCAGGTCCGACTGAACTCACATTAACTCCACATGAGCTGCTTCAGGAGAGCAGAGAGAGTGTGTGTGCTCCTGAACCAGGTACGACTGAACCCACATTAACTCCACATGAGCTGCTTCAGGAGAGCAGAGAGAGTGTGTGTGCTCCTGAACCAGGTCCGACTGAACTCACATTAACTCCACATGAGCTGCTTCAGGAGAGCAGAGAGAGTGTGTGTGCTCCCGAACCAGGTCCGACTGAACCCACATTAACTCCACATGAGCTGTTTCAGGAGAGCAGAGAGAGTGTGTGTGCTCCTGAACCAGGTCCGACTGAACTCACATTAAAGGGTCATGAAACCCTAAACCAAATTTTCTGAGATTTTAACAGAGGTATGTGTGTTGAACAACATTGAAGACAATGTTAGCATCTGTTAGATTTAATAGTAGGGCGAAAATGGTTAAATTTTAGTTTTTTCCAGCTATTTTCGTCTTCCGGGTTTAAAATCTTCATCGCAGGCTGTGACGTGGCAGTGCACAATGTAGTGCGTTGATGACTCATCGGTCTCTCATAATTATTAATGAGACTGAGTTTTTATATCCTATGAGAACACACGGTCTCTTAATTATTCATGACACCACGTGGATCTTTCCACAGACATGTCAAACTGTGATATCGCGTAGTAAAGGAGAGAGACCATCATGGGACGCAAGTGCCGCAAACATTTTACCCGAGAGAGCTTCGAGAATTGGAGAATGGTGGACTTCAGCCTTGTCGATGACCAATGCAAGTTACGTCTTGTGAGTAATGCGGTACCAAGTCCTGAGGACTTTTCTATCCCTTCAGAGTGTGTGTCTAAAATGTAACCCTGGTCATTTTACTTGCCTTTTGTTAAATAAGCGGTCGTTATGAACATTTTAGATATTTCGATAATATATCAATTGTATGCTTAATGCGGGAGACTTGTGAATGTGTAGTGTTGGCGTGCGGGCCGGGCGACACCGTGTTGTGTGTGTGTGTGTGTGTGTGTACGTGCAGGCAGGCGAGCCTGCGAAATGATTCGGGGTTAGAGAGAGAAGCGGTAGGATGTGTGTTTGGACGAACGACTGAAAACTCTGAGATTATTGTTCATTATTGATCGTACATTGTACAGAGGTCAAAATTATTGTACAAATACGATAATTATCGTACATCTGGCAACACTGCTGGCTGATGACAGTTCCCCCTCTCCCCTGCCGTGCCACACCCACTCCCTCCCTTCTTCTCACAGCCATCCACGCCCATTTAAGTTGCATTTTTCAAAAAGATTATGATCTAGACTTGAGCTGATAGAGGGGGGTTTCATGACCCTTTAACTCCACATGAGCTGCTTCAGGAGAGCAGAGAGAGTGTGTGTGCTCCTGAACCAGGTCCAACTGAACTCACATTAACTCCACATGAGCTGTTTCAGGAGAGCAGAGAGAGTGTGTGTGCTCCTGAACCAGATCCGAC
Source organism: Rhinichthys osculus (assembly GCA_029959095.1). NCBI lineage: Eukaryota > Metazoa > Chordata > Actinopteri > Cypriniformes > Leuciscidae > Rhinichthys > Rhinichthys osculus. The sequence continues at coordinate 43,570,837 of JARWKJ010000012.1, forward strand.
TGAACCCACATTAACTCCACATGAGCTGTTTCAGGAGAGCAGAGAGAGTGTGTGTGCTCCTGAACCAGGTCCGACTGAACCCACATTAACTCCACATGAGCTGTTTCAGGAGAGCAGAGAGAGTGTGTGTGCTCCTGAACCAGGTCCGACTGAACCCACATTAACTCCACATGAGCTGCTTCAGGAGAGCAGAGAGAGTGTGTGTGCTCCCGAACCAGGTCCGACTGATCTCCACATTAACTCCACATGAGCTGCTTCAGGAGAGCAGAGAGTGTGTGTGTGCTCCTGAACCAGGTCCGACTGAACCCACATTAACTCCACATGAGCTGCTTCAGGAGAGCAGAGAGAGTGTGTGTGCTCCTGAACCAGGTCCGACTGAACCCACATTAACTCCACATGAGCTGCTTCAGGAGAGCAGAGAGAGTGTGTGTGCTCCTGAACCAGGTCCAACTGAACTCACATTAACTCCACATGAGCTGTTTCAGGAGAGCAGAGAGAGTGTGTGTGCTCCTGAACCAGGTCCGACTGAACCCACATTAACTCCACATGAGCTGCTTCAGGAGAGCAGAGAGAGTGTGTGTGCTCCTGAACCAGGTCCGACTGAACCCACATTAACTCCACATGAGCTGTTTCAGGAGAGCAGAGAGAGTGTGTGTGCTCCTGAACCAGGTCCGACTGAACACACATTAACTCCACATGAGCTGCTTAAGAAGAGCAGAGAGAGTGTGTGTGCTCCTGAACCAGGTCCGACTGAACTCACATTAACTCCACATGAGCTGCTTCAGGAGAGCAGAGAGAGTGTGTGTGCTCCTGAACCAGGTCCGACTGAACTCACATTAACTCCACATGAGCTGCTTCAGGAGAGCAGAGAGAGTGTGTGTGCTCCTGAACCAGGTCCGACTGAACCCACATTAACTCCACATGAGCTGCTTCAGTAGAGCAGAGAGAGTGTGTGTGCTCCTGAACCAGGTCCGACTGAACCCACATTAACTCCACATGAGCTGCTTCAGGAGAGCAGAGAGAGTGTGTGTGCTCCCGAACCAGGTCCGACTGAACCCACATTAACTCCACATGAGCTGCTTCAGGAGAGCAGAGAAAGTGTGTGTGCTCCTGAACCAGGTCCGACTGAACCCAAATTAACTCCACATGAGCTGCTTCAGGAGAGCAGAGAGAGTGTGTGTGCTCCTGAACCAGGACCGACTGAACTCACATTAACTCCACATGAGCTGCTTCAGGAGAGCAGAGAAAGTGTGTGTGCTCCTGAACCAGGTCCGACTGAACCCACATTAACTCCACATGAGCTGCTTCAGGAGAGCAGAGAGAGTGTGTGCTCCCGAACCAGGTCCGACTGAACTCACATTAACTCCACATGAGCTGCTTCAGGAGAGCAGAGAAAGTGTGTGTGCTCCTGAACCAGGTCCGACTGAACCCACATTAACTCCACATGAGCTGCTTCAGGAGAGCAGAGAGAGTGTGTGTGCTCCTGAACCAGGACCGACTGAACTCACATTAACTCCACATGAGCTGCTTCAGGAGAGCAGAGAAAGTGTGTGTGCTCCCGAACCAGGTCCGACTGAACCCACATTAACTCCACATGAGCTGCTTAAGGAGAGCAGAGAAAGTGTGTGTGCTCCTGAACCAGGTCCGACTGAACCCACATTAACTCCACATGAGCTGCTTCAGGAGAGCAGAGAGAGTGTGTGTGCTCCTGAACCAGGTCCGACTGAACCCACAGTAACTCCACATGAGCTGCTTCAGGAGAGCAGAGAGAGTGTGTGTGCTCCTGAACCAGGTCCGACTGAACCCACATTAACTCCACATGAGCTGCTTCAGGAGAGCAGAGAGAGTGTGTGTGCTCCCAAACCAGGTCCGACTGAACCCACATTAACTCCACATGAGCTGTTTCAGGAGAGCAGAGAGAGTGTGTGTGCTCCTGAACCAGGTCCGACTGAACCCACAGTAACTCCACATGAGCTGCTTCAGGAGAGCAGAGAGAGTGTGTGTGCTCCTGAACCAGGACCGACTGAACTCACATTAACTCCACATGAGCTGCTTCAGGAGAGCAGAGAGAGTGTGTGTGCTCCTGAACCAGGTCCGACTGAACCCACATTAACTCCACATGAGCTGCTTCAGGAGAGCAGAGAGAGTGTGTGTGCTCCTGAACCAGGTCCGACTGAACTCACATTAACTCCACATGAGCTGCTTCAGGAGAGCAGAGAAAGTGTGTGTGCTCCTGAACCAGGTCCGACTGAACCCACATTAACTCCACATGAGCTGCTTCAGGAGAGCAGAGAGAGTGTGTGTGCTCCCGAACCAGGTCCGACTGAACCCACATTAACTCCACATGAGCTGTTTCAGGAGAGCAGAGAGAGTGTGTGTGCTCCTGAACCAGGTCCGACTGAACCCACATTAACTCCACATGAGCTGCTTCAGGAGAGCAGAGAGAGTGTGTGTGCTCCTGAACCAGGTCCGACTGAACTCACATTAACTCCACATGAGCTGCTTCAGGAGAGCAGAGAGAGTGTGTGTGCTCCTGAACCAGGTCCGACTGAACCCACATTAACTCCACATGAGCTGCTTCAGGAGAGCAGAGAGAGTGTGTGTGCTCCTGAACCAGGTCCGACTGAACTCACATTAACTCCACATGAGCTGCTTCAGGAGAGCAGAGAAAGTGTGTGTGCTCCTGAACCAGGTCCGACTGAACCCACATTAACTCCACATGAGCTGCTTCAGGAGAGCAGAGAGAGTGTGTGTGCTCCTGAACCAGGTCCGACTGAACTCACATTAACTCCACATGAGCTGCTTCAGGAGAGCAGAGAGAGTGTGTGTGCTCCTGAACCAGGTACGACTGAACCCACATTAACTCCACATGAGCTGCTTCAGGAGAGCAGAGAGAGTGTGTGTGCTCCTGAACCAGGTCCGACTGAACTCACATTAACTCCACATGAGCTGCTTCAGGAGAGCAGAGAGAGTGTGTGTGCTCCCGAACCAGGTCCGACTGAACCCACATTAACTCCACATGAGCTGTTTCAGGAGAGCAGAGAGAGTGTGTGTGCTCCTGAACCAGGTCCGACTGAACTCACATTAAAGGGTCATGAAACCCTAAACCAAATTTTCTGAGATTTTAACAGAGGTATGTGTGTTGAACAACATTGAAGACAATGTTAGCATCTGTTAGATTTAATAGTAGGGCGAAAATGGTTAAATTTTAGTTTTTTCCAGCTATTTTCGTCTTCCGGGTTTAAAATCTTCATCGCAGGCTGTGACGTGGCAGTGCACAATGTAGTGCGTTGATGACTCATCGGTCTCTCATAATTATTAATGAGACTGAGTTTTTATATCCTATGAGAACACACGGTCTCTTAATTATTCATGACACCACGTGGATCTTTCCACAGACATGTCAAACTGTGATATCGCGTAGTAAAGGAGAGAGACCATCATGGGACGCAAGTGCCGCAAACATTTTACCCGAGAGAGCTTCGAGAATTGGAGAATGGTGGACTTCAGCCTTGTCGATGACCAATGCAAGTTACGTCTTGTGAGTAATGCGGTACCAAGTCCTGAGGACTTTTCTATCCCTTCAGAGTGTGTGTCTAAAATGTAACCCTGGTCATTTTACTTGCCTTTTGTTAAATAAGCGGTCGTTATGAACATTTTAGATATTTCGATAATATATCAATTGTATGCTTAATGCGGGAGACTTGTGAATGTGTAGTGTTGGCGTGCGGGCCGGGCGACACCGTGTTGTGTGTGTGTGTGTGTGTGTGTACGTGCAGGCAGGCGAGCCTGCGAAATGATTCGGGGTTAGAGAGAGAAGCGGTAGGATGTGTGTTTGGACGAACGACTGAAAACTCTGAGATTATTGTTCATTATTGATCGTACATTGTACAGAGGTCAAAATTATTGTACAAATACGATAATTATCGTACATCTGGCAACACTGCTGGCTGATGACAGTTCCCCCTCTCCCCTGCCGTGCCACACCCACTCCCTCCCTTCTTCTCACAGCCATCCACGCCCATTTAAGTTGCATTTTTCAAAAAGATTATGATCTAGACTTGAGCTGATAGAGGGGGGTTTCATGACCCTTTAACTCCACATGAGCTGCTTCAGGAGAGCAGAGAGAGTGTGTGTGCTCCTGAACCAGGTCCAACTGAACTCACATTAACTCCACATGAGCTGTTTCAGGAGAGCAGAGAGAGTGTGTGTGCTCCTGAACCAGGTCCGACTGAACCCACATTAACTCCACATGAGCTGATTCAGGAGAGCAGAGAGAGTGTGTGTGCTCCCGAACCAGGTCCGACTGATCTCCACATTAACTCCACATGAGCTGCTTCAGGAGAGCAGAGAGTGTGTGTGTGCTCCTGAACCAGGTCCGACTGAACCCACATTAACTCCACATGAGCTGCTTCAGGAGAGCAGAGAGAGTGTGTGTGCTCCTGAACCAGGTCCGACTGAACCCACATTAACTCCACATGAGCTGCTTCAGGAGAGCAGAGAGAGTGTGTGTGCTCCTGAACCAGGTCCAACTGAACTCACATTAACTCCACATGAGCTGTTTCAGGAGAGCAGAGAGAGTGTGTGTGCTCCTGAACCAGGTCCGACTGATCTCCACATTAACTCCACATGAGCTGCTTCAGGAGAGCAGAGAGTGTGTGTGTGCTCCCGAACCAGGTCCGACTGATCTCCACATTAACTCCACATGAGCTGCTTCAGGAGAGCAGAGAGTGTGTGTGTGCTCCTGAACCAGGTCCGACTGAACCCACATTAACTCCACATGAGCTGCTTCAGGAGAGCAGAGAGAGTGTGTGTGCTCCTGAACCAGGTCCGACTGAACCCACATTAACTCCACATGAGCTGCTTCAGGAGAGCAGAGAGAGTGTGTGTGCTCCCGAACCAGGTCCGACTGAACCCACATTAACTCCACATGAGCTGCTTTAGGAGAGCAGAGAAAGTGTGTGTGCTCCTGAACCAGGTCCGACTGAACCCACATTAACTCCACATGAGCTGTTTCAGGAGAGCAGAGAGAGTGTGTGTGCTCCTGAACCAGGTCCGACTGAACACACATTAACTCCACATGAGCTGCTTAAGAAGAGCAGAGAGAGTGTGTGTGCTCCTGAACCAGGTCCGACTGAACTCACATTAACTCCACATGAGCTGCTTCAGGAGAGCAGAGAGAGTGTGTGTGCTCCTGAACCAGGTCCGACTGAACTCCACATTAACTCCACATGAGCTGCTTCAGGAGAGCAGAAAGAGTGTGTGTGCTCCTGAACCAGGTCCGACTGAACTCCACATTAACTCCACATGAGCTGCTTAAGGAGAGCAGAGAGAGTGTGTGTGCTCCCGAACCAGGTCCGACTGAACCCACATTAACTCCACATGAGCTGCTTCAGGAGAGCAGAGAGAGTGTGTGTGCTCCTGAACCAGGTCCGACTGAACCCACATTAACTCCACATGAGCTGCTTCAGGAGAGCAGAGAGAGTGTGTGTGCTCCTGAACCAGGTCCGACTGAACCCACATTAACTCCACATGAGCTGCTTCAGGAGAGCAGAGAGAGTGTGTGTGCTCCCGAACCAGGTCCGACTGAACCCACATTAACTCCACATGAGCTGCTTCAGGAGAGCAGAGAGAGTGTGTGTGCTCCTGAACCAGGTCCGACTGAACTCACATTAACTCCACATGAGCTGCTTCAGGAGAGCAGAGAGAGTGTGTGTGCTCCTGAACCAGGTCCGACTGAACCCACATTAACTCCACATGAGCTGCTTCAGGAGAGCAGAGAGAGTGTGTGTGCTCCTGAACCAGGACCGACTGAACTCACATTAACTCCACATGAGCTGCTTCAGGAGAGCAGAGAGAGTGTGTGTGCTCCCGAACCAGGTCCGACTGAACCCACATTAACTCCACATGAGCTGCTTCAGGAGAGCAGAGAGAGTGTGTGTGCTCCTGAACCAGGTCCGACTGAACCCACATTAACTCCACATGAGCTGCTTCAGGAGAGCAGAGAGAGTGTGTGTGCTCCTGAACCAGGTCCGACTGAACCCACATTAACTCCACATGAGCTGCTTCAGGAGAGCAGAGAGAGTGTGTGTGTGCTCCTGAACCAGGTCCGACTGAACCCACATTAACTCCACATGAGCTGTTTCAGGAGAGCAGAGAGAGTGTGTGTGCTCCTGAACCAGGTCCGACTGAACTCACATTAACTCCACATGAGCTGCTTCAGGAGAGCAGAGAGAGTGTGTGTGCTCCTGAACCAGGTCCGACTGAACTCCACATTAACTCCACATGAGCTGCTTCAGGAGAGCAGAAAGAGTGTGTGTGCTCCTGAACCAGGTCCGACTGAACTCCACATTAACTCCACATGAGCTGCTTAAGGAGAGCAGAGAGAGTGTGTGTGCTCCCGAACCAGGTCCGACTGAACTCACATTAACTCCACATGAGCTGCTTCAGGAGAGCAGAGAGAGTGTGTGTGCTCCTGAACCAGGTCCGACTGAACCCACATTAACTCCACATGAGCTGCTTCAGGAGAGCAGAGAGAGTGTGTGTGCTCCTGAACCAGGTCCGACTGAACCCACATTAACTCCACATGAGCTGCTTCAGGAGAGCAGAGAGAGTGTGTGTGCTCCTGAACCAGGTCCGACTGAACCCACATTAACTCCACATGAGCTGCTTCAGGAGAGCAGAAAGAGTGTGTGTGCTCCTGAACCAGGTCCGACTGAACTCCACATTAACTCCACATGAGCTGCTTAAGGAGAGCAGAGAGAGTGTGTGTGCTCCCGAACCAGGTCCGACTGAACCCACATTAACTCCACATGAGCTGCTTCAGGAGAGCAGAGAGAGTGTGTGTGCTCCCGAACCAGGTCCGACTGAACCCACATTAACTCCACATGAGCTGGTTCAGGAGAGCAGAAAGAGTGTGTGTGCTCCTGAACCAGGTCCGACTGAACTCCACATTAACTCCACATGAGCTGCTTAAGGAGAGCAGAGAGAGTGTGTGTGCTCCCGAACCAGGTCCGACTGAACCCACATTAACTCCACATGAGCTGCTTCAGGAGAGCAGAGAGAGTGTGTGTGTGCTCCTGAACCAGGTCCGACTGAACCCACATTAACTCCACATGAGCTGTTTCAGGAGAGCAGAGAGAGTGTGTGTGCTCCTGAACCAGGTCCGACTGAACCCACATTAACTCCACATGAGCTGCTTCAGGAGAGCAGAGAGAGTGTGTGTGCTCCTGAACCAGGTCCGACTGAACTCCACATTAACTCCACATGAGCTGCTTCAGGAGAGCAGAGAGAGTGTGTGTGCTCCTGAACCAGGTCCGACTGAACTCACATTAAAGGGTCATGAAACCCTAAACCAAATTTTCTGAGATTTTAACAGAGGTATGTGTGTTGAACAACATTGAAGACAATGTTAGCATCTGTTAGATTTAATAGTAGGGCGAAAATGGTTAAATTTTAGTTTTTTCCAGCTATTTTCGTCTTCCGGGTTTAAAATCTTCATCGCAGGCTGTGACGTGGCAGTGCACAGTGTAGTGCGTTGATGACTCATCGGTCTCTCATAATTATTAATGAGACTGAGTTTTTATATCCTATGAGAACACACGGTCTCTTAATTATTCATGACACCACGTGGATCTTTCCACAGACATGTCAAACTGTGATATCGCGTAGTAAAGGAGAGAGACCATCATGGGACGCAAGTGCCGCAAACATTTTACCCGAGAGAGCTTCGAGAATTGGAGAATGGTGGACTTCGGCCTTGTCGATGACCAATGCAAGTTACGTCTTGTGAGTAATGCGGTACCAAGTCCTGAGGACTTTTCTATCCCTTCAGAGTGTGTCTAAAATGTAACCCTGGTCATTTTACTTGCCTTTTGTTAAATAAGCGGTCGTTATGAACATTTTAGATATTTCGATAATATATCAATTGTATGCTTAATGCGGGAGACTTGTGAATATGTAGTGTTGGCGTGCGGGCCGGGCGACACCGTGTTGTGTGTGTGTGTGTGTGTGTGTGTGTACATGCAGGCAGGCGAGCCTGCGAAATGATTCGGGGTTAGAGAGAGAAGCGGTAGGATGTGTGTTTGGACGAACGACTGAAAACTCTGAGATTATTGTTCATTATTGATCGTACATTGTACAGAGGTCAAAATTATTGTACAAATACGATAATTATCGTACATCTGGCAACACTGCTGGCTGATGACAGTTCCCCCTCTCCCCTGCCGTGCCACACCCACTCCCTCCCTTCTTCTCACAGCCATCCACGCCCACTTAAGTTGCATTTTTCAAAAAGATTATGAGCTAGACTTGAGCTGATAGAGGGGGGTTTCATGACCCTTTAACTCCACATGAGCTGCTTCAGGAGAGCAGAGAGAGTGTGTGTGCTCCTGAACCAGGTCCGACTGAACCCACATTAACTCCACATGAGCTGCTTCAGTAGAGCAGAGAGAGTGTGTGTGCTCCTGAACCAGGTCCGACTGAACTCACATTAACTCCACATGAGCTGTTTCAGGAGAGCAGAGAGAGTGTGTGTGCTCCTGAACCAGGTCCGACTGATCTCCACATTAACTCCACATGAGCTGCTTCAGGAGAGCAGAGAGTGTGTGTGTGCTCCTGAACCAGGTCCGACTGAACCCACATTAACTCCACATGAGCTGCTTCAGGAGAGCAGAGAGAGTGTGTGTGCTCCTGAACCAGGTCCGACTGAACCCACATTAACTCCACATGAGCTGCTTCAGGAGAGCAGAGAGAGTGTGTGTGCTCCTGAACCAGGTCCGACTGAACCCACATTAACTCCACATGAGCTGCTTCAGGAGAGCAGAGAGAGTGTGTGTGCTCCCGAACCAGGTCCGACTGAACCCACATTAACTCCACATGAGCTGCTTCAGGAGAGCAGAGAAAGTGTGTGTGCTCCTGAACCAGGTCCGACTGAACCCACATTAACTCCACATGAGCTGTTTCAGTAGAGCAGAGAGAGTGTGTGTGCTCCTGAACCAGGTATGACTGAACCCACATTAACTCCACATGAGCTGCTTCAGGAGAGCAGAGAGAGTGTGTGTGCTCCTGAACCAGGTCTGACTGAACTCACATTAACTCCACATGAGCTGCTTAAGAAGAGCAGAGAGAGTGTGTGTGCTCCTGAACCAGGTCCGACTGAACTCACATTAACTCCACATGAGCTGCTTCAGGAGAGCAGAGAGAGTGTGTGTGCTCCTGAACCAGGTCCGACTGAACTCCACATTAACTCCACATGAGCTGCTTCAGGAGAGCAGAAAGAGTGTGTGTGCTCCTGAACCAGGTCCGACTGAACTCCACATTAACTCCACATGAGCTGCTTAAGGAGAGCAGAGAGAGTGTGTGTGCTCCCGAACCAGGTCCGACTGAACCCACATTAACTCCACATGAGCTGCTTCAGGAGAGCAGAGAGAGTGTGTGTGCTCCTGAACCAGGACCGACTGAACTCACATTAACTCCACATGAGCTGCTTCAGGAGAGCAGAGAGAGTGTGTGCTCCCGAACCAGGTCCGACTGAACCCACATTAACTCCACATGAGCTGCTTCAGGAGAGCAGAGAGAGTGTGTGTGCTCCTGAACCAGGTCCGACTGAACCCACATTAACTCCACATGAGCTGCTTCAGGAGAGCAGAGAGAGTGTGTGTGCTCCTGAACCAGGTCCGACTGAACCCACATTAACTCCACATGAGCTGCTTCAGGAGAGCAGAGAGAGTGTGTGTGTGCTCCTGAACCAGGTCCGACTGAACCCACATTAACTCCACATGAGCTGTTTCAGGAGAGCAGAGAGAGTGTGTGTGCTCCTGAACCAGGTCCGACTGAACTCACATTAACTCCACATGAGCTGCTTCAGGAGAGCAGAGAGAGTGTGTGTGCTCCTGAACCAGGTCCGACTGAACTCCACATTAACTCCACATGAGCTGCTTCAGGAGAGCAGAAAGAGTGTGTGTGCTCCTGAACCAGGTCCGACTGAACTCCATATTAACTCCACATGAGCTGCTTAAGGAGAGCAGAGAGAGTGTGTGTGCTCCCGAACCAGGTCCCTCTGAACTCACATTAACTCCACATGAGCTGCTTCAGGAGAGCAGAGAGAGTGTGTGTGCTCCTGAACCAGGTCCGACTGAACCCACATTAACTTCACATGAGCTGCTTCAGGAGAGCAGAGAGAGTGTGTGTGCTCCCGAACCAGGTCCGACTGAACCCACATTAACTCCACATGAGCTGCTTCAGGAGAGCAGAAAGAGTGTGTGTGCTCCTGAACCAGGTCCGACTGAACTCCACATTAACTCCACATGAGCTGCTTAAGGAGAGCAGAGAGAGTGTGTGTGCTCCCGAACCAGGTCCGACTGAACCCACATTAACTCCACATGAGCTGCTTCAGGAGAGCAGAGAGAGTGTGTGTGCTCCCGAACCAGGTCCGACTGAACCCACATTAACTCCACATGAGCTGGTTCAGGAGAGCAGAAAGAGTGTGTGTGCTCCTGAACCAGGTCCGACTGAACTCCACATTAACTCCACATGAGCTGCTTAAGGAGAGCAGAGAGAGTGTGTGTGCTCCCGAACCAGGTCCGACTGAACCCACATTAACTCCACATGAGCTGCTTCAGGAGAGCAGAGAGAGTGTGTGTGTGCTCCTGAACCAGGTCCGACTGAACCCACATTAACTCCACATGAGCTGTTTCAGGAGAGCAGAGAGAGTGTGTGTGCTCCTGAACCAGGTCCGACTGAACTCCACATTAACTCCACATGAGCTGCTTCAGGAGAGCAGAGAGTGTGTGTGTGCTCCTGAACCAGGTCCGACTGAACCCACATTAACTCCACATGAGCTGCTTCAGGAGAGCAGAGAGTGTGTGTGCTCCTGAACCAGGTCCGACTGAACTCACATTAACTCCACATGAGCTGCTTCAGGAGAGCAGAGAGTGTGTGTGTGCTCCTGAACCAGGTCCGACTGAACCCACATTAACTCCACATGAGCTGCTTCAGGAGAGCAGAGAGAGTGTGTGTGCTCCTGAACCAGGTCCGACTGAACCCACATTAACTCCACATGAGCTGCTTCAGGAGAGCAGAGAGAGTGTGTGTGCTCCTGAACCAGGTCCGACTGAACCCACATTAACTCCACATGAGCTGCTTCAGGAGAGCAGAGAGAGTGTGTGTGCTCCCGAACCAGGTCCGACTGAACCCACATTAACTCCACATGAGCTGCTTCAGGAGAGCAGAGAAAGTGTGTGTGCTCCTGAACCAGGTCCGACTGAACCCACATTAACTCCACATGAGCTGTTTCAGTAGAGCAGAGAGAGTGTGTGTGCTCCTGAACCAGGTCTGACTGAACTCACATTAACTCCACATGAGCTGCTTAAGAAGAGCAGAGAGAGTGTGTGTGCTCCTGAACCAGGTCCGACTGAACTCACATTAACTCCACATGAGCTGCTTCAGGAGAGCAGAGAGAGTGTGTGTGTTCCTGAACCAGGTCCGACTGAACTCCACATTAACTCCACATGAGCTGCTTCAGGAGAGCAGAAAGAGTGTGTGTGCTCCTGAACCAGGTCCGACTGAACTCCACATTAACTCCACATGAGCTGCTTAAGGAGAGCAGAGAGAGTGTGTGTGCTCCCGAACCAGGTCCGACTGAACCCACATTAACTCCACATGAGCTGCTTCAGGAGAGCAGAGAGAGTGTGTGTGCTCCTGAACCAGGTCCGACTGAACCCACATTAACTCCACATGAGCTGCTTCAGGAGAGCAGAGAGAGTGTGTGTGCTCCTGAACCAGGTCCGACTGAACTCACATTAACTCCACATGAGCTGCTTCAGGAGAGCAGAGAGAGTGTGTGTGCTCCCAAACCAGGTCCGACTGAACCCACAGTAACTCCACATGAGCTGCTTCAGGAGAGCAGAGAGAGTGTGTGTGCTCCTGAACCAGGTCCGACTGAACCCACATTAACTCCACATGAGCTGCTTCAGGAGAGCAGAGAGTGTGTGTGCTCCTGAACCAGGTCCGACTGAACTCACATTAACTCCACATGAGCTGCTTCAGGAGAGCAGAGAGAGTGTGTGTGCTCCTGAACCAGGTCCGACTGAACTCACATTAACTCCACATGAGCATCTTCAGGAGAGCAGAGAGAGTGTGTGTGCTCCCGAACCAGGTCCGACTGAACTCCAAATTAACTCCACATGAGCTGCTTCAGGAGAGCAGAAAGAGTGTGTGTGCTCCTGAACCAGGTACGACTGAACCCACATTAACTCCACATGAGCTGCTTCAGGAGAGCAGAGAGAGTGTGTGTGCTCCCGAACCAGGTCCGACTGAACTAGGGTGACCAGATTTCTCGGAGTTGAATACGGGACCGACACAGAACCGGGGACGGGGGGGACGGGGGGGGGGGACGGGGGGGGGGGGGGGGGGACGGGGGGGGGGGGGGGACGCATGCGTATTAATGCGTACTATAGCACACACACGCAAGGTCTCTCGCTCTCTCTCTCTATCATTCGCGCGCTACACGGGCACACACACACACGCAAGGTCTTTCGCTCTCTCCCTCTCCCTCATGCGCGCGCTACACGGTTTTGAACATAACATACATACATATTCACGTAGCCTTTCGAAAACGAAACCTATAATATATATTAACGATGAAATACGGGACAAAACATGATTTTTTCATAATAAGTCGGGACACTAAAATTAGAGTTGAAATACGGGACTGTCCCGGGAAAAACGGGACGTCTGGTCACCCTAGACTGAACCCACATTAACTCCACATGAGCTGCTTCAGGAGAGCAGAGAGAGTGTGTGTGCTCCCGAACCAGGTCCGACTGAACCCACATTAACTCCACATGAGCTGTTTCAGGAGAGCAGAGAGTGTGTGTGTGCTCCTGAACCAGGTCCGACTGAACCCACATTAACTCCACATGAGCTGCTTCAGGAGAGCAGAGAGTGTGTGTGCTCCTGAACCAGGTCCGACTGAACCCACATTAACTCCACATGAGCTGCTTCAGGAGAGCAGAGAGAGTGTGTGTGCTCCTGAACCAGGTCCGACTGAACCCACATTAACTCCACATGAGCTGTTTCAGGAGAGCAGAGAGAGTGTGTGTGCTCCTGAACCAGGTCCGACTGAACTCACATTAACTCCACATGAGCTGCTTCAGGAGAGCAGAGAGAGTGTGTGTGCTCCTGAACCAGGACCGACTGAAGGAGAGCAGATCTGGATATAGGTCAGGTTAGGATCTGTCGTTTACCCACATGTCGTTTCCTCTGTGCACAACACACATCTCACTGGTTCTGGAAATGCTGGGAATTCTAGGTCATGCGCATATTTCCATTTTATAAAATAGTAATCAGGAGAAATGGAAAAGTTAAATACTTGGTGAACTTCAAATTTATAATTTATAAGAGTAACAGTAACTAATGGGATCTTAATAAAGAATTCCTTACATTTACAAATTAATGAACAGGGGAGTGAACATTGACCTTTGACCTGTTAACATCACAGTAACAGCATTCAGTGACTGACCCGACTCCAGCGCTGTGAGAAAAACACCAGCGTGCTTCTGTTCAAGCGTCTGACGCACACGCTTTCCCCTTTCTCTGTTTGCAGAGATAGAGATGGACACTGTCCACAGAGACTCAGCAGAACACAGCCCAGTATATGATGCAGATGAGATCTTAACCGGAGCAGAACGAGTGTGAGACGACGTGAGGATATTCTCACCACCATCACCATCACCATCACCATCACCATCACCATCACCATCGCTGGCTGGTTCTCTCAGCAGATCGAGCGGATCATGTGATCAGCAGCATTATGATGAATCAGCAGATCGAGCGGGTCATGTGACGTCTACACGTTTGTTCTCCTCCGTTTCATTCCCACCCCCAGGAGCTGCTGCTGTGTGTGTGTGTGTGTGTGTGTGTCAGCGGGACTCTAGCGCTGGACGACTCTAGCACAGACCGGTGTGTGTGTGTGTGTGTGTGTGTGTGTCGGCGGGACTCTAGCGCTGGACGACTCTAGCACAGACAGATGTGTGTGTGTGTGTGTGTGTGTGTGTGTGTGTGTGTGTCGGCGGGACTCTAGCGCTGGACGACTCTAGCACAGACAGATGTGTGTGTGTGTGTGTGCGTGTGTGTGTGTGTGTGTCACTGCCCGTGGCAGGTGTGTGTGTGTGTGTGTCACTGCCCGTGGCAGGTGTGTGTGTGTCAGCGGGACTCTAGTGCTGGACGACTCTAGCACAGACCGGTGTGTGTGTGTGTGTGTGTGTGTGTGTGTGTGCGTGTGTGTGTGTGTCAGCGGGACTCTAGTGCTGGACGACTCTAGCACAGACCGGTGTGTGTGTGTGTGTGTGTGTGTGTGTGTGTGTGTGTCGGCGGGACTCTAGCGCTGGACGACTCTAGCACAGACAGATGTGTGTGTGTGTGTGCGTGTGTGTGTGTGTGTGTGTGTCACTGCCCGTGGCAGGTGTGTGTGTGTGTGTGTGTGTCAGCGGGACTCTAGTGCTGGACGACTCTAGCACAGACCGGTGTGTGTGTGTGTGTGTGTGTGTGTGTCGGCGGGACTCTAGCGCTGGACGACTCTAGCACAGACCGGTGTGTGTGTGTGTGTGTGTGTGTGTGTGCGTGTGTGTGTGTGTCAGCGGGACTCTAGTGCTGGACGACTCTAGCACAGACCGGTGTGTGTGTGTGTGTGTGTGTGTGTGTGTGTGTGTGCGTGTGTGTGTGTGTCAGCGGGACTCTAGTGCTGGACGACTCTAGCACAGACCGGTGTGTGTGTGTGTGTGTGTGTGTGTGTGTGTGTGTGTGTCGGCGGGACTCTAGCGCTGGACGACTCTAGCACAGACAGATGTGTGTGTGTGTGTGCGTGTGTGTGTGTGTGTGTGTGTCACTGCCCGTGGCAGGTGTGTGTGTGTGTGTGTGTGTCAGCGGGACTCTAGTGCTGGACGACTCTAGCACAGACCGGTGTGTGTGTGTGTGTGTGTGTGTGTGTCGGCGGGACTCTAGCGCTGGACGACTCTAGCACAGACAGATGTGTGTGTGTGTGTGCGTGTGTGTGTGTGTGTGTGTCACTGCCCGTGGCAGGTGTGTGTGTGTGTGTGTCACTGCCCGTGGCAGGTGTGTGTGAGTGTGTGTGTCACTGCCCGTGGCAGGTGTGTGTGTGTGTGTGTGTCACTGCCCGTGGCAGGTGTGTGTGTGTGTGTGTCACTGCCCGTGGCAGGTGTGTGTGTGTGTGTGTCACTGCCCGTGGCAGGTGTGTGTGAGTGTGTGTGTCACTGCCCGTGGCAGGTGTGTGTGTGTGTGTGTGTCACTGCCCGTGGCAGGTGTGTGTGTGTGTGTGTCACTGCCCGTGGCAGGTGTGTGTGAGTGTGTGTGTCACTGCCCGTGGCAGGTGTGTGTGTGTGTGTGTCACTGCCCGTGGCAGGTGTGTGTGTGTGTGTGTGTCTGCCCGTGGCAGGTGTGTGTGTGTGTGGTGTAGAGCTGCTGATCAGACCGGCTCTACTGTGTCTTATGACCAACACCTGCCAACCGTAAACCACCAATCCTCCTCAAACTAGGCCGGCACCAGCAACATCACTGCGGAAAGTGCTGGAAGTAAATGTGTATTCTGCAGTTTGCAGTGGACTGGACGGCTTAAAGCTACTGGCACCTTAGATAAACACGCATGAATGAATGAGGAAATAAAGAGTGGCTTATATTAGAAACAGAACTTCATTTAGCACTTGCACACTGATGTGCTGCGATATACCTCAAATAAATACTCAAATAAATTATGTTTCAGTGAGTATTCTGCCCTACAAAGGCTAAGAGCAGTATCAGCAAAAACGCCAAACTGAGAAAAACAGCTTTTTGTGTTTTTCTTACACCAAATATAAGCATCCAATTAAATTTAACAACAAAGGGTACAATTAGATAGATCAAAGGGAGGTGAATATTAAACATTTCGTTTTTTGACAGTCAGGCAAAATTTGGTAGTTTTATAGGCTATACTGCGCTTTGCCTTTGCATTACTGCGTATACTTACATGGCCATACAATAACATATAGCAGTAAGTGTAGCAAGTGATCATAATCACTTGCTTATATCATAAATCACCAAAACCTTTGCACACAGCTGCAGCAGCTGCCTATAGTTGTCAAAAGTACAGTATATGTTAATTATAACCAAAATATTAAAATTATGTGGCATATTATGTAAACCCCCTTTTTCTTGTTATTTTTTTATTGACCGCTTTCTCCATCTTCATTCTTTCTGCTAAGCTGTGACTTTCCATCCCCTTTAGCATTATAATCTTATTTTTCAAAAAGCAAACAAACAAAAAACACGCGTTATTAGATTCATATATTTTAATTGTATCACAAAAGTGCTGTTTTTTTATGGCAATCATTAACGTATTGCTTGTATTTCAGTTTGGGATAGGTCTTCACATGTAATTACAAACAGTTTAAGTTTAATCATTCAGGGAATCAATATATCAATAAATGAAATATGAGCTATATATACAGTATGCTATAAAACCTGACTCATGCCACACAAAGGCAAACTGCAGTATCATAGTGAAACACTGCAGAACGGGCAGATACTGCATTCTGCCTTGGATTCACTCTACTTTTCTATACAATACTGCAACTAAAAATGTAAATTTATAGAAGAAATGTATTAGGTAGCTATATGAAATTTTAACAGATTGTAGAGCACTTTTTATTTGTGCAAAAAAAAAATTTGTGAAAAATTGAAGATACTGCTCTTAGCCTTTGTAGGGCAGTATTGACAAACAGTGGAATAAGACTCAAGTGAATGTAACCAGTTGGGAAAGAAAAAGCATGTGTATCATAGCATCATGCGTCTGGTATTAAAGAGACATTAGCCTAATAACCGTAATAACCCGGCTGCCATCTGCCAGTCGAGAGAACCTCTCTCTGCTCCTGTCTGGATCAGCTAATACAAGTACAAGTATATTTAATCCATACAGTGAAGACTATGCAGGGTTTTATTTCACATTTGATTAATTTATTCCATTTCTGTAGTATTTCTTACTTCTGATAAATCGCACTTCACTTGGTTTATCTTTGATCTATTTTGATAATGTGTCGTATTGCATCTCACTTTATTATTGGCTTACAGTATCTTCAATATTTCCTTGAGAACTGTATTTATACGAGACAGCCGTCTATAAGGATGAAAGGAAAGAGCCCAGTGTTGTGTCTCGGCTCTTTATAGCAGGATAAAGCCTCAGTCCTCAGCCACATAAAGCTTGTACCGCCACCGTTCCCGCGGCACGTGTGTGTATTAGCGGCCTCTCACCACTAGCGGCGCTGCAATCGCAGACTCTGAGAAGTGTCCGTTTATCCTCTCTATTGCGTAATCTGCGACTCGTTAAGAACTGTAGCGGGTAAACTTGAGTTAAACATTGCAGTTAAATGCCTTCATAATCACAGTACTGAACACATTTAGAACTGAAAATAAATGTATAGGCTTTTATTATTTGCATCGAATGTAAGCAAAGTACACGACTCTGTGAGCCCAGTTTGTCTATAATTAGAAAGCTATGTGTGTCAATAGGTAATGTGTCGTCGTGTTCTTTTAATATGTAGTAGTATTTCTTAACTGAAACATAGCAGTGAAATTTAAATGAAATTAAATGATAGTAAAATGAAAACATCATCAGGACTTGCTAACGATGTTTGTCGGACTCGGCAGCGTTTGTGTTTTTGCATTCTGATGTTAAGAAGGAAATAGCCTACAGTAGGTTGATATGATTTTGTTTGATAATGAAATTTTCTTTAATAAATAACAAAAACATTGAAGTAAAAAATAACATTTCAATAGAAAACTGCTACATTAATGAGGCTTTGCATGAGTGTTATAGTCTGGCGGACAGCACTTCGACCTGAGCTTCGCGTCCCGGCTCTATAAACTAACTTGATCATTTTGTCTCTAGTTTAATATTTATCATAAATAAAAACATTTGAAATGTACATTTATTGGTTCAAAACACTTTTAGGAGTTCTGTCATTTTAATTAGAAGGCGTTTATTAAGACGATAACATTGCACATGCTGTTAACCGATGTTGAGCGACAGCGTTTATGTTTTTACCGTTCTTGATGCTTAGAATTATTATTAAGGTCAAGCGTTTTGTTTAAGTATTAATGGCACATTCCAGCATAAATCTGCTCTGTTTCGCTGCACAGACGCCAGAACCCGAAGCTGCTGTCGAGGGAGAAATGAAGATGATGAAGCTCGCCTTTGATTTGCTAGATTATTGTTTTGTGGATCACTCACGATTCACGAAATGGAGATGACTGACAGTGATACCCATACAACACATCTCAAACCAGATCCATACATTGAACAAATCAGAAAAATACTCTAAAAATGACTAGGCTAGACAAAGGTGAAAAAACAATAGCCTACTACCTAAATAGTATTACTTGAGATATAAAAACTAATACAAAATTTAAAAGCACACTAACATTTAACTTTAGTTTAAAACCCCATCGCACACTTCAAGGTTTAAATAAAATGTCGGGACAATTTTATTTATTTAAAACAGGTTTGCATCGAGTTTAGCGTTTATTCCCTGTGTGATGCAAAATGAGGAATAGCCTAATGAAACGTATTCTTATTCTTGCAAAGAAATAATCCATTTGAAACAATTAGATTGAAGGTGTGATCCACAGCTCATTGCCCTGCGCCCCCAGAGGAGCGTCTGACTGACCTACAGCAAAGAGAACTCGCACTTCACACTCAAATCGCTATTCTAGACATTAGCATTATTCTAGGGTTGATAATGAAGGAATTATATGATTTAGCTAATCCGTTTTACAAGGCCAGCTTTTTCCAAGCAAAACGAAATTGTAAAAACTTCAAAATCATGTTCATTTGTCGCACAAAATGTTCAACTCGATATTAAATTCCACAGGGGTCCTTACAACCATGTTTTTAAACTCTTTCTGTATAGGGAACCCCATAAAGGTTTTGTTTTTTAACAGAACTGCTGTTGATATTACGATTGGGATTGTACAGGTGTAAATTCAGTCATAGGCCACTGCTGGATAATAGCCTATTTGTTCCTTAGTGTAAACTGGAAATGCATGGTCATTTTATTTTATAAATGTAAGCAAAAAACAATATGGTGTGACAAAGTTTTAGAAATGCAGGAGACAAATCTCTCTGCGTTAATCAAAAAAGAAAAGTCTTACAAATACTGGACAATGTTTGGTGAAGGAAACCGTGACGGTGAGCGCTCCAGCTCGACTAGCCCTGATCCACTCTGAAGTTTACCTTTCCAACAGTGTCCGCACACAAGCCTTATTCCGCAACAGTGCAAACAATCAGCTTCCCTGAACCAGTGTTTTCCACTGACTGCGAGATAGGATGGTGTTGTGCTCGGCTGTGTTAGTTTGTTAACCCTGATCAGGGATCGCGCCGCCATCTACAATATTAATAGCCTATTGTTGTCGTCTCCATTTTAAACTTTTGATTCTATTTTTCTGTTCTAAAAGTTTGTTCTATTCTGTTTAAAATAACTTTTACATATGTAATTTTTGCTTTCGTTAACTTTAACCAATTCTGTAATATTTTAAAAAGTTAATTCTTTTTTCTGTTGTAAAAGTTTGATTTATTCTGTTTTGTTTATTTTTTACATATCAGTCTCATTCTTGTCGAAATAATAACACGTTTTTTTAAGACCTTGTGCAGTGTGTTATGCATGATAATAAGCAACTTATTAACAGTGAGAATTGAACCCTGTCTCCTCTGCGTCTCCTATATGTCTCCTCTACTTCTCCTCCGCCGCGTCTCCTCTACTTCTCCTCCGCCGCGTCTCCTCTACTTCTCCTCCGCCGCGTCTCCTCTACTTCTCCTCCGCCGCGTCTCCTCTACTTCTCCTCCGCCGCGTCTCCTCTACTTCTCCTCCGCCGCGTCTCCTCTACTTCTCATCCGCCGCGTCTACTCTACTTCTCCTCCGCCGCGTCTCCTCTACTTCTCATCCGCCGCGTCTCCTCTACTTCTCCTCCGCCGCGTCTCCTCTACTTCTCATCCGCCGCGTCTCCTCTACTTCTCCTCCGCCGCGTCTCCTCTACTTCTCCTCCGCGTCTCCTATGTCTCCTCTACTACTCCTCCGCGTCTCCTCTACTTCTCCTCCGCCGCGTCTACTCTACTTCTCCTCCGCCGCGTCTCCTCTACTTCTCATCTGCCGCGTCTACTCTACTTCTCATCCGCCGCGTCTCCTCTACTTCTCATCCGCCGCGTCTCCTCTACTTCTCCTCCGCCGCGTCTCCTCTACTTCTCCTCCGCGTCTCCTATGTCTCCTCTACTTCTCCTCCGCGTCTCCTCTACTTCTCCTCCGCCGCGTCTACTCTACTTCTCCTCCGCCTCTCCTCTGTCTCCTCCGCATCTTCTATATGTCTCCTCTACTTCTCCTCCGCGTCTCCTCTACTTCTCCTCCGCCGCGTCTCCTCTACTTCTCCTCCGCCACGTCTCCTCTACTTCTCCTCCACCGCGTCTCCTCTACTTCTCATCTGCCGCGTCTACTCTACTTCTCATCCGCCGCGTCTCCTCTACTTCTCATCCGCCGCGTCTCCTCTACTTCTCCTCCGCCGCGTCTCCTCTACTTCTCCTCCGCGTCTCCTATGTCTCCTCTACTACTCCTCCGCGTCTCCTCTACTTCTCCTCCGCCGCGTCTACTCTACTTCTCCTCCGCCGCGTCTCCTCTACTTCTCATCTGCCGCGTCTACTCTACTTCTCATCCGCCGCGTCTCCTCTACTTCTCATCCGCCGCGTCTCCTCTACTTCTCCTCCGCCGCGTCTCCTCTACTTCTCCTCCGCGTCTCCTATGTCTCCTCTACTTCTCCTCCGCGTCTCCTCTACTTCTCCTCCGCCGCGTCTACTCTACTTCTCCTCCGCCTCTCCTCTGTCTCCTCCGCATCTTCTATATGTCTCCTCTACTTCTCCTCCGCGTCTCCTCTACTTCTCCTCCGCCGCGTCTCCTCTACTTCTCCTCCGCCACGTCTCCTCTACTTCTCCTCCACCGCGTCTCCTCTACTTATCCTCTGCCGCGTCTCCTCTACTTATCCTCCTCTGCGTCTCCTCTACGTCTCCTCCGCGTCTCCTCTACTTCTCCTCCGTGTCTCCTCTACTTCTCCTCCGTGTCTCCTCTACTTCTTTTCCGAGCCTCTTCTACTTCTCCACGTCTCCTCTACTTCTCCTCCTCTGCGTCTCCTCTACTTCTCCTCTGCCGCGTCTCCTCTACTTCTCCTCCGCCGCGTCTCCTCTACTTCTCCTCCGCCGCGTCTCCTCTACTTCTCATCCGCCGCGTCTCCTCTACTTCTCCTCCGCCGCGTCTCCTCTACTTCTCATCCGCCGCGTCTACTCTACTTCTCATCCGCCGCGTCTCCTCTACTTCTCCTCCGCCGCGTCTCCTCTACTTCTCCTCCGCCGCGTCTACTCTACTTCTCATCCGCCGCGTCTACTCTACTTCTCATCCGCCGCGTCTCCTCTACTTCTCATCCGCCGCGTCTCCTCTACTTCTCCTCCGCGTCTCCTATGTCTCCTCTACTTCTCCTCCGCGTCTCCTCTACTTCTCCTCCGCCGCGTCTCCTCTACTTCTCCTCCGCCTCTCCTCTGTCTCCTCCGCATCTTCTATATGTCTCCTCTACTTCTCCTCCGCGTCTCCTCTACTTCTCCTCCGCCGCGTCTCCTCTACTTCTCCTCCGCCACGTCTCCTCTACTTCTCCTCCACCGCGTCTCCTCTACTTATCCTCTGCCGCGTCTCCTCTACTTCTCCTCCTCTGCGTCTCCTCTACGTCTCCTCCGCGTCTCCTCTACTTCTCCTCCGTGTCTCCTCTACTTCTCCTCCGTGTCTCCTCTACTTCTTTTCCGAGCCTCTTCTACTTCTCCACGTCTCCTCTACTTCTCCTCCTCTGCGTCTCCTCTACTTCTCCTCTGCCGCGTCTCCTCTACTTCTCCTCCTCCGCGTCTCCTCTACTTCTCCGCCGTGTCTCCTCTACTTCTCCTCCGCATCTCCTCTACTTCTCCGCCGTGTCTCCTCTACTTCTCCTCCGCGTCTCCTCTACTTCTCCGCCGTGTCTCCTCTACTTCTCCTCCGCGTCTCCTCTACTTCTCCTCAGCCGCGTCTCCTCTACTTCTCCTCCTCCGCGTCTCCTCTACTTCTCCTCCGCGTCTCCTCTACTTCTCCTCCGCGTCTCCTCTACTTCTTTTCCGAGTCTCTTCTACTTCTCCGCGTCTCTTCTACTTCTCCGCGTCTCCTCTACTTCTTTTCCGAGTCTCCTCTGTCTCCTCTACTTTTCCACGTCTCCTCCGCGTCTCCTCTACTTCTCCTCCGTGTCTCCTCTACTTCTCCTCCGTGTCTCCTCTACTTCTTTTCCGAGCCTCTTCTACTTCTCCACGTCTCCTCTACTTATCCTCTGCCGCGTCTCCTCTACTTCTCCTCTGCCGCGTCTCCTCTACTTCTCCTCTGCCGCGTCTCCTCTACTTCTCCTCCGCGTCTCCTCTACTTCTCATCCGCGTCTCCTCTACTTCTCCTCCGCGTCTCCTCTACTTCTCCTCCGCGTCTCCTCTACTTCTTTTCCGAGTCTCTTCTACTTCTCCGCGTCTCTTCTACTTCTCCGCGTCTCCTCTACTTCTCCTCCGCGTCTCCTCTACTTCTTTTCCGAGTCTCTTCTACTTCTCCGCGTCTCTTCTACTTCTCCGCGTCTCCTCTACTTCTCCTCCGCGTCTCCTCTACTTCTTTTCCGAGTCTCTTCTACTTCTCCGAGTCTCTTCTACTTCTCCGCGTCTCCTCTACTTCTTTTCCGAGTCTCCAATACTTTTCCACGTCTCCTCCGCGTCTCCTCTACTTCTCCTCCGTGTCTCCTCTACTTCTCCTCCGTGTCTCCTCTACTTCTTTTCCGAGCCTCTTCTACTTCTCCACGTCTCCTCTACTTATCCTCTGCCGTGTCTCCTCTACTTCTCCTCTGCCGCGTCTCCTCTACTTCTCCTCTGCCGCGTCTCCTCTACTTCTCCTCCGCGTCTCCTCTACTTCTCATCCGCCGCGTCTCCTCTACTTCTCCTCTGCCGCGTCTCCTCTACTTCTCCTCTGCCGCGTCTCCTCTACTTCTCCTCCTCTGCGTCTCCTCTACTTCTCCTCCGCGTCTCCTCTACTTCTCCTCCGCGTCTCCTCTACTTCTTTTCCGAGTCTCTTCTACTTCTCCGCGTCTCTTCTACTTCTCCGCGTCTCCTCTACTTCTTTTCCGAGTCTCCTCTGTCTCCTCTACTTTTCCACGTCTCCTCTGCGTCTCCTCTACTTCTCCTCCGTGTCTCCTCTACTTCTTTTCCGAGCCTCTTCTACTTCTCCACGTCTCCTCTACTTCTCCTCTGCCGCGTCTCCTCTACTTCTCCTCTGCCGCGTCTCCTCTACTTCTCCTCTGCCGCGTCTCCTCTACTTCTCCTCCGCGTCTCCTCTACTTCTCCTCCGCGTCTCCTCTACTTCTTTTCCGAGTCTCTTCTACTTCTCCGCGTCTCTTCTACTTCTCCGCGTCTCCTCTACTTCTCTTCCACGTCTCCTCTGTCTCCTCTACTTTTCCACGTCTCCTCTACTTTTCCACGTCTCCTCTATGTCTCCTCCGCATCTCCTCTATATGTCTCCTCTATATGTCTCCTCTATGTCTCCTCAAATTCTCCTCTGCGTCTCCTCCACTTCTCCTCCGGGTCTCCTCCACTTCTCCTCTATATGTCTCCTCTATATGTCTCCTCTGCATCTCCTCCGCTTCCTCTGGGATAAATGTGCTGTTGTGCACGTAGCTAATGTAACGCTGTTTGCCTGATTTAAAGTAAAGAAATTACGTGCAATAGTTTTAACAGCTCGCATCCAATAGAAATAAACATTGTGTCAGCGGACCTGAATGTGTGTTCGTAAAGTTCTGTTGGCGTGGAAAACATCTCTATCTCCAGACTACAGAGTACATGCCTGAATGTGCCGAGTGTATCGATCCTGATCCAGCCTTTCCCAATGCTATCCATAAAACAGCTTCACTACTGACTAGCTGTGCTGTGTCAATTTGTTTATTTATTATATGTGTATAGTATGTGTTGTGTGTACTGGGAGTACTTTACTGTCTTCATGTATTGCTGCTAATGCACTTTAATTCCACAACTGGGATCAATAAAGTACTACTACTACTACAGTAATTTGAATTGACAAAATAATAAAAAATAAATCAAATGAAAAAAGTTTACATTTTTTGGAAGCAAGTAAAACTCAAAAAAGCCCATACAGAAAGCATTGAGTTGCTTGTGAAAAGGACAAACCTGTCAGGACAGCTGGAAAGGAAACAGTTGACATCAGCGCTAGTACTGGAAGAATGATTAAATAACTGACGTAGTTTATTGTTTGTGCATGTGTTCCTGTTTCCAGCACCGAGACTCATAATCCTGAGCTGCTGATCCGACACCAAACATCACGTGACCCAGAAAACCAAAGCGGATGGAGAATTCATAAATGCAATAAAGCTGATGAGTGCAGTCATGAAATAATCCTCTTGAGTTAGTGCAGGTCTGCAGTGCATACAGAAGAGCCGAGATCACACACACACACACAGAGCAGCTTCTGTGTGAAAGAGCTGGTAGAGAAGAACACACGCACACACACACACCTCATGAGGACGTCACGCAGCGACGGGTCTGAGGAAGCCTGTGCCTGGGGCTCATACAACACTGACTCACACACACACTCATAAATACACACAATCAGCACGCTCTGCCCCGGAGCCGGGAGACCCGGTCGATCGTATAAAGATGTATGACCTGTGATCACTGAACGACTCCTCGAAGATGAAGAGCGCCGCTCGTCTTCACTGTACTCTGATTCTTCAGCTTTAGCAGGTAGTGTGTTTCTCTCTCCGGCACACACTCCTCTGCGGTGTTAGATCTCGCGGATGTGGAGCGAACCATGAACATCTGGGAGATTCTCACCGGTCAACAGATGCATCTGTAAAAACCATTCAACGTTTGGTCTAAAGTTGTCAAAATACTGGTACTCTGCGAATATTGCGAAGGTGTTAGAACGCAGTCTCGCTAATAGAACTTACATGAGATTGAAATGTAAGAATCAAATATTACACAGTATGAGATGGAATTAATGTGGACCCATCAATAGATAAACTCAGTTCAGAGACTTTTTTTAAACGGATGCTGGAGCAAAAACAATAACCTCAGTTGTATCATTATTACACTTTAGGAAGTTGCTATGTAACCAGATTTTAATGTTAGCAACACAGGTATTCAGTAAGCCCAGATGAAGAGCAGAGACGGAGCGAGCTGATGTGTGAATTTGCAGGTAATGAGACCATGACTACAGATAATGTGGCCAACAGGTAATAGATCAATATTGAAGAGAAGTGGTCCAAGAACAGAGCCTTGAGGCACACCTTAGAGAGAGGACAGAAGATCTGAAGTTATGGACTGTGATACAACTGTCTATCAGTGAGATATGATAACCAAGCTAGCCGATAGCTGAGAGCTAAGTGATCAAAGGCTGCTGTTGAGTCAAGCATGATGAGAACAGTGAGACGGCCAGAACCAGCAGATGTCAGGAGGTCATGTGTCATTACCGGTGCTGTGGCCTGAGCGAAAGAAGATGACAGCAAAGATGAGCTTGTAGCTGCGAGACAACTACTATTTCAAGCAGCTTAGAAACCAAAGGAAGTACTGAGCAGTGCTAAAAAAAACTATAACAATAGTTACAATAGTGTTGCAGAGAACCATGAAAGTGTCCTGGTATTGGTAAGGACTGCTGAAGTCTTGCTACAG
The DNA here is from genome assembly GCA_029959095.1 of Rhinichthys osculus. Lineage (NCBI taxonomy): Eukaryota > Metazoa > Chordata > Actinopteri > Cypriniformes > Leuciscidae > Rhinichthys > Rhinichthys osculus. The sequence goes on from JARWKJ010000012.1 coordinate 43,596,644, forward strand.
CACTAGTTTGCTGGCATGACTTGTTTGGCACAGTGTTTTTCCTTGATGACCGTGTGACACATCATCCCTTCATGAGATCAGCACATTCCCAGCGTCATCTTTATGTGTAGCGGTCTGAAAACTTTCTGACAGGCTAAGCCTTCACGGGAAGAGAAAACATGTTTCCTCCATCCGCATTAGTCCATTCACCACTAAATCACTGAGACTTTGCTCCGTCAAGGAAAAAAGTCCCTTCTGTCAGCTAAACAGCTGAAAAGTGAGAGAAATGCTGAAGTTTAGTTTGCTTAATCAGGGCTTAGGTGACCTGGTTTTCCTCAGACTCGTGAGGTCCGGCTCTCGGAGAGAAGGGATTATAGTTGAGATGGCCTCAGACGCTCTCCACAACGCTTGGTTCAGGTGTTCAGGGTTAGAGGCTTCCGTCAACACATCCACCATTCCTGAGATCCCTAACCCGCTCTCATCCGCAATCCCTCACACACTCACACTTTACTGTGCGTTCTAGCGAACCGTGGCTCTCTCGGTCAGCTTAGGGATTCGACTCAGATCCACTCGTCAACAGAGGAGAGAAACACGGCTCACTTTAGAAGATTTCTGCGCAAACCTACATCACTCTCTATGAGCATGGCACACTGACTAGGGCTCTGGACCGGCTCAAGGAACAAAACCAGAAACAAACTAAATTTAACAGGAACATAAAGAAAGCTAAATCTTTTTAATCATTCTAAACAGAAACACTTATTCGAAATGACCATTAATGTTAGTAATGTTAGTACGGCCCATGTGGATGTGGCGTTGAATGAAACGCCCGCGCTCAGCTGGAATCATCATAGGGAATCACACTGGCAAATTTTTCTTTTTTCAGTTTTTCAGACACTTACACTGTATGTCGCTGTATTATTAACATTTTCCCAAAATCAAGCTCAAGTTTTCTACCAGCAAATGTCGGAGATTTGAATTTGTCCGTCATTAGAACGGCAGTAAGTGCATCGCATTAATGTTTTATTAACTTGCAGGTTACAAAGGTTGTTGCAGATATGTAGAAGCTCGTTTATATATTTTTTTATATTAAGCGCGTGTTATAAGATGAAGTGTTACACACAGGCTGTATTAGCTGTGTACCAGACTAACACTCTTCTCTGTGCCTTGGAAAACATTAGCCTTTACACACATCGTGATTTCTGAGTAAAGACAATGCTGTAATTATCGCATAACCAGTTCTTTATTCACGACCATCTCCACAAAGCGTTCCACTGTTGATTCACGACTGAGGCGGTGGAGCTTCAGTGTTTGAGGATCCACTGGAGTTACCAGCTTCAGCCACTAGCTCTATTCTAGCTCTATTCTAGCTCTATTCTAGCTCTATTCAAGCTCTATCCAAGCTCTATCCAAGCTCTATCCAAGCTCTATTCAAGCTCTATTCTAGCTCTATTCTAGCTCTATCCAAGCTCTATTCTAGATATATTCTAGCTCTATTCAAGCTCTATTCAAGCTCTATTCTAGCTCTATTCTAGCTCTATTCAAGCTCTATTCTAGCTCTATCCAAGCTCTATTCAAGCTCTATTCTAGATATATTCTAGCTCTATTCAAGCTCTATTCTAGCTCTATTCTAGCTCTATTCAAGCTCTATTCAAGCTCTATTCTAGCTCTATTCTAGCTCTATCCAAGCTCTATTCAAGCTCTATTCTAGATATATTCTAGCTCTATTCAAGCTCTATTCTAGCTCTATCCAAGCTCTATTCAAGCTCTATTCTAGATATATTCTAGCTCTATTCTAGCTCTTGTATAAAGTATAGGGAGGAAATTAAATAAGAAAACAAGGTTATTAACGGTTACTTTACTCAAACTGTTTACAGAACGGTAATGTTACAGAGGAACACATGCACAGTTAAAGTGCTGATGCTGCTCGCAGTGTTTAAGCCCTGCCCATGACTTATGACTATATGTTTGATATACTATTATCTAATGCACAATGAAAACTAGCATTAAAAGTAAGTCATTTTTGAAGACATCAAAAGTGTGTATCTTACAATAGTGATCTTGGCCTATCTCGCCTCAGAGGTTTTGACCTCCCTTAACTAATAAAATCATGTCATTTTGAATTTATATTCACTGTATTAATAACTATTTTAAATGCACATTCATTTAACAAAAGAAAAGACACATTTTAACATGAAATTGTTTGCAATTGTTTTAAAAATACTAATATCCTTTTTTTGTTGTATCATTCACACATTTTAAACATTGTCCATTTTATTTGTAGGTGTCACAGGCTTTTTTATATTGGTAAAAAATGTCCTGTCACCTTCTGTAGCTTTTTCATTGTTTAACTTGTTTTAGTTCCACAAGGGTTGAGGTCAGGAATGTAATTGTTCATGATTTAATGGTTAATAACCACCTCTCACTGAACGCGTGTTGAAACTTGACAATAGTAAATGACATCCGCTCATCATTTACTGGTCTCATTCCTAACCTGTACGGTTCACGGACTGGTTTCTGTTTCTGCGATGAGAGTTAATGTGCAAACACTGCGTGAGACGCCTCGTGTTGAGCCTGGCTATTTCTGTCCTCTCTGTACGCCACGGTTCAGAGCTCGATAACAACTCGCTTCTGCATTATTCAAAACATCAGGAACTAAACATAGCCATCATTATAGTCTGTGCTTCCACAAGCTGCTTGCTCATTCCTGCATGGGAAGGTGTGTGTGTGTGTGTGTGTGTGATGATGATGATGATGATGGTGTTGAGGATGATGTGTTGACTATAAGCTCAATTTAACAACACAAGCACCTATTAAATATATTGCCATATTATTATCATTAATTATTGCCATATATTTGCGCAACTTGCATCATTAAGCCAGTAGGTGGCGACAAGTGACTGTCTTCATGAGTGAACAACTGAACCATTACATGAACAGATTAGTCCAAAAACATTGATTAATTCAGGAAAGAAAGGTAGGCTGACTGAAACTGATCTTTGACACTCATACTGCTCATTTCCTCTGGACACAGGAGGATTGCATTGGCATTTGATTGAAATTTAACATCTATGCAAAATGATCCTTGAATCATTTATTTAAGGCTATTCCCGTTTCGAATATGTGATTGTGTATTGTCAACAGTAAGCATAAAAAAATTCTGCATTTCCATTTTGTAGTGTGGATCATTCATCTCTTGTTTAAGAGTCTGTTTTCTGCTTGACAACATCATTTATGCTGCTCCCCCGACATGCTTTTAAAGCTACTGTGGTCAAACACCTTAAAAGGCACATGTGGAGATCAGGCAAATCTGCATGTCATGTCCCCGGACCCCCAGCAAGATCAGTTCGGGACCTCAGTATATAACCCTGCGTACGGCCCTGGCTGTCAGGGGTCAGGCACTGACTAACTTTCATGGCACCCACAATATCTTGAATATCTGAACATACAAGATTTCAAAATAAAGAACAGATCCTCTGCTTTTAAACAAAACAAAAATAAAAAACATTTAATTTTAGCTTCATGCCTTCTTTTTTTTATCAACACTTGAATGTGGGCAAGTTTCATAAAACCGCAACATTTGGAAAAAACCCTCTGAATGTTTTTAATAATAATCCACATAATTTTGTAAATTGAGTATTATGATAACGCCATCAGCGTACAGATAAACAGAAAGTGCTTCTGTCCATGACAGTCTCACACCACGACATACTTTATAAACAGCACACAAGCCACCGTTAGCTTCCAGTAAACCCTCAAAGTCATTGTGTAAAATTATAATATAACCTATAAAATCAGAACTAAAACCAAATGCCTGCCCAGTTTTCCACAGGTTTAATGTTCTACACGATCAAACGCTTTCTCCTGATCTAAGGAACTTTAAATCAAATAAATGTGTATTAAAATGCCAGTAAGCACTTTTCAGCTTGACGGAGATTAAAAGTTACTGTACATATGACTAGATTAAGATCTGAAAACCCAACTGGGATTATGAAACAGTTCTTAAAAACACTAAATTGGTGTTTAAAGCAAGATAATCTAGTCTTGCTAATGACAGCCTGTCATCACGGGCATGTGTCCATGTGCTCTGCTTTACATCCCCAGTAAACTCCTCCATACGGCACACACATCACTTGTGTCGAGTCGCGACATGTGGCTCTACATGATTTCTGTTCATATTACTTTCCACAGTTAAAGTCCCCGCATAAAAACAAATGCTCTTCCCATTACATTTGTCCAACGTTTCACAAAGCGTATGCTATGTGGAAACACCATTGCTTCTGCTGGTAGAGTTGGAGCATATGCACAGAAACAGTCATTAGCAATCCACCGTTCACAACCTCTTCCATCTCAATAGAAGAGGCAGGAACAATATTAGCAAATAAAATGGCAACACCTCCACTAAGTGAGATTTATGACCTTCAAATTCTTTCGTCCATTCAACAGCATTTGTTATATCACTATGTGACGTTTCTTGCTAAAATAAAACATCAAGTTGTTTCTGATTCATGGTTTCATATATCGCTGTAAGTCTTATACATTCTCTTGCTCCATTCACATTTAAGGATGCATGCAAATGTCAGCCATGTGAAAATAAAACAAAAAGCTTAGACCATAAAGACAAAAGCAGCCCACAAGGCCAAAGGATTACGCCGGTTTCAGTGCGGAGTTTAGCCTGGGAACGCAGTTATGCATTATTTACACATCTGCTTAGTCGATAGCTACAGTACTTCACTAGATTTGTAATGAGACGTGTTTGTAAACTTGTTTCCCAACCAAATAACAGCTCACAGGTTTATTTCTTGCAGAAATTAGGACAAAATCAATGATGAAAGTTTCATGTATTTTTCAGTGTGTTTGCTTTACCATATATGGCTATTGCTGTCTAAGGAATAATATTATATTATTATCAGGGCTTGACATTAACTTATAGCCACTGTGGCTAGTGGTTTTCCAAAGTTGCTACCCATTCAGCATTTTCACTGGCCACAACTTTGACAGTGATATATGTAGATAATATGTATAGATATATGTAGATAAATACTATCTCATAATTTGTCAGCTGGTATATTAGGCTGCTGTCACTTTAAGAGCTGGCGCACAGACCCATTATACGGTTTGATATCGCCAATATTGTCTTTATGTGACTTTGAGTGTGAGCACAAAATCTGCGGAAATTAGTCAAATTATGCTCAATAATCCTGAAACTCAAGCCCTGTAACAGCAACAACATTCATCCGGAGCAAATGAAACGAGTGAGTAAAGGGTTTGTGTGTCACTCGCTGTCGGAGAGATTAGAGAGAGACTTGTCAGTGTGTAATAATATTTCTTGCATGCCAGGGTTTCCACGCTGAGAGTCAGCTTGGCTCTGATGAAGAGATCGTAGACCCAGTGCCACTTGTTGTGGGATCAGAAGGAAAAAATGGTAAAAATGGTAAATGGACTGCATTTATATAGCGCTTTCACAGACCCAATGGCCACCAAAGCGCTTTACAATTTTGCCTCACATTCACCCATTCACTCTCTCATTCATACACCGACGGGCGACGGCAGCCATGCAAGGCGCCATCCAGCTCATCGGGAGCAGCTGGGGTTAGGTGTCTTGCTCATGGACACCTCGACACTTGGTCAGGTGGAACCGAGGATTGAACCACCAACCTTCCGGTTTGTAGACAACCAACATGAACCACTGAGCCACTGCCGCCCACAATCTAGCAGCTTTTAAAGCAGCTGTTCTTTTTTCAACAGAACAGAAAGTTCTGTTGTTGCTGCACAGCGTATGTGAACGCGCTGATGACGAATGATGTGTGTGTGAACAGCCAGCGCAGATGTTGATGCCGTTGAAATTCTGCAGCAGAGCGATGACATCTCAGATCATTATCTAGTCTCATGTAAATTACATTTAGCCAAGGCTGCAAAGCCGACTCCGTGTTATAAATACGTTAGACCCATAACTTCTGCCACTAAAGATTGCTTTATCAATAATCTTCCTAATCAGTTTCATCATCTCAGCATCCCGGATAGCTTAGAAGAACTCGATATTGCAACAGAAACGTTTAACTCTCTCTTTTCCAGCACTTTAGACGCAGTTGCTCCGTTGCGGTTAAAGAAGATTAAAGAAAATAGTCCAACGCCGTGGTACAACGAGCACACCCAGGCCCTTAAGAGAGCAGCCAGAAAAATGGAGCGCAACTGGAAGAAAACTAAACTAGAGGTATTTCGGATTTCATGGAAAGAGAGCTCGATTGCTTACAGAGAGGCTTTAAAAGCTGCTAGATCTGCTTATTTTTCAACCCTATTGGAAGAAAATAAACATAATCCTAGGTATTTATTTGAAACAGTGGCTAAACTAACGAGTGATGACTTTATGAACTTCTTTACTTATAAGATTGATAATATCAGGGACAAAATTATAACTATGCAACCGTCTACCACAGTATCGCATCAGGAAGTGCAGTGTAGTCTCCCTGAGGAAAAATTTGATTTATTTGTTGCTATAGGAGAGGAAGAATTCTGCAAACTCGTTAATTCATCTAAATCGACAACTTGTATGTTAGATCCTATACCGACTAAGCTACTGAAAGAGATGTTTCCAGAGGTCATATATCCTCTTCTTAATATCATTAATTCGTCTTTGTCTCTAGGATACGTACCAAAAACCTTTAAACTGGCTATGATTAAACCGCTTGTTAAAAAACCACAACTTGATCCTACAGAATTAGTCAATTACAGGTCGATCTCGAATCTGCCTTTTCTGTCAAAGAGTGGATTATTTTTTATTTTTAACAACAGATTCGAGTGACTCAAAGTGCACCAGATTTAATGAATTTATCTTTAAAATGTACACATTTTTCTCCCGGGGGGGCATGCCCCCGGACCCCCCTAGTGTTACGATTTTACCACCTCCGCCTCATTTTGAGCCAGAAAAACCCTGTATTGGCTAGTGTTAAAAGGAGATCTGTGTTTTATGTTGTTGGAAAAGGGAAAGAGAATCAGTGCTGTACATGACTGTTTTAGGCCTGTAATTGATTGATTATTGAGGTAATGAATAGTAGGTCTGTAATTTGTGTGAAAATATTTTTGAAGAATTGAAGGATGACTGTTGTCATAATATTTTGTATGCTCGTTGCACTTACCATTTTGATTTGAAATAGCCTATGTTTTAAAAGGGAAAATGAAACAGTACATTATTGGCTTAGGCCTGTAATTGACTGATTATTTTGTTTATATATGAGTAATAAGCCTGTGGATATATACTTAACAATGTTATATTACTGTTGAAAATGTTGAATTATAGTTGACAGTTTGTATAGTTATATACTATTTGTATAGTTAAATAAATATTTTGCTAGTGACTAACAGGCAACAAAGAATGTCAAAGTAGAACTACATTGTGGCCTTGTTTTTTCATAATTTTCTGCAAGTGGTAGATCTTGGTTTACATTTGGACTTGGGATGTGATCTTAGGCTTGAAAAGGTTGGTGACCACTGGTTTAAATCATACTTATCCGACCGATATCAGTTTGTAGCAATAAATGAAGAGATGTCTTATCGATCACAAGTTCAGTATGGCGTACCACAAGGCTCAGTACTAGGACCGCTGCTGTTCACTCTGTACATGCTACCATTAGGAGATATCATTAGGGAACATGGAGTTAGCTTTCACTGTTATGCTGATGATACTCAGCTGTATATTTCTTCAAAACCCAACGAAACTTACCAATTCACAAAATTAACGGAATGCATAGCTGTTATAAAAAATTGGATGACTAGTAATTTCCTACTACTAAATTCTGAAAAGACAGAGATTCTAATTATTGGACAAAAAACTTCCACACGTAATAACCCAGAATACTGTCTAACACTTAGCCTAATGGCTGCTCTGTCAAGTCTTCGTCGTCGGTTAGGAACCTGGGTGTGCTCTTTGATACCAATCTCTCATTTGAAAGTCAGTTGATAATACCTAGAATATCTAAATCGACTGCTGGCGGTAGATCCTTTTCCTATTTAGCACCAAAACTCTGGAACAGTCTTCCTACCATTGTCCGGGAAGCAGACACACTCTGTCAGTTCAAAGCTAGACTAAAAACACTTCTCTTTGACCTAGCATACACATAATACATTATAGACTTCTATAATTCAATGTTAGGCTGCATAGATTAGGTCAGCCGGAACTGGGAACTCTTCCCTTAAATCCAGATGTACTCGTTACATCATAAGAAGAATGGCATCTACGCTAATATTAGTGTCTTTGTTTATCCCGAGGTTTTCCCGCAGCCTGCCGGATCCAGGCCGTGTCCAGATCTGACGAAGGAGATTCGCCTGGACACACACACACACACACACACACACACACACACACTCCAGATCTGACGAAGGAGATTCGCCTGGACCCGATGACAATGCAGTGCTGAAGTGTCCACTATCCTCTCCCTATGGAGGATCCCTTTCCCACTCTACAGATAAAGCGCTGTTGAAAATCCGGTTCGCGTACGCCGCAGTGATAAAATAAAACAAAATTCTTTATCAAATGTATAGGCAAAGTAGTTTGTTTAGGCATGGTTGGTAGGGAAATTACAAACCTGCGCACACATATTCAAACGAATATAACTATAGAATACATTTTTAATGCGCATGTGAACGCCATCAGGTCACAGGTTTGCGTTTAAAGTCTGTTTAGAGAGAACGCCGTGTAACGTGGTGCGGTGAAGGCAGATAGGAGGCTGGATCCAAACGCAGTTTACACGCTTTATTTAAATAAACTCAAACAGAAACTCAGAACGCGGAACAAGAATCTTAACACTGGGAAACCAACACTCACGTTAATCCTGAAACATATAACAACTCACAAAGACAGGGCAGAAACACAGGGCTTAAATAATCAAGTACAAACGAGCTAACAGGATAACAAGGGGGCGTGGGAAAATCAGAAACACCTGGGAGAACTAATGAACAAGACAGTGAACCAAAGAACATGACAGGACACAAACCCACATCGTGACACGCCGTCGTCTTAGTGGCCCCTAATGTAATAACAAATGATAATTTTGCTGGAAGTGAATCAATCAAAATCAACTTTAGCTGGAAATAACATTATTCAAAATCGCTATAAAGCCAAAACAATCTGTTACCGTAAATTATATGTTTATCTCTGTAAAGCTGCTTTGAAACAATCCATTGTTAAAAGCGCTATATAAATGAAGATGACTTGACTTAATACTCGGATAACGGGTGGTGGTTGTCGGTCGGGAAAATTAACCGAAATGAGCATCTCTAGTCGCCACACTAGACGTCTAAGTATAGAGACGACCACATCAGCTGTGACCAGGCCTGCCACCGTAACCTCAAATATCTAAATGTCGAGATGCTGCCGGTCATTCTCTGAAACTCTGCCTTTTCTAGTGTGATGTAAGTCAACGTTTCTACATTTTAAACATTCTGCCAGACAAATAATGTTTAAGTGTTAATGAATTATGCTGTGCTATTAATTGTGTATATATATCTTGGGATATAACAGACTGCCGTCTGCCTTCAGAAATGTAAAATGTGAGAAAGATTAATTTTACCTTACCAGCCATGAACCTACAACGTGGGTTTTAGAAAATACAATACTTTTATTGCTACAAATATCCACTTTTCAATATGTATATCATAACATACATTATAGGCTTTATGTTCAAATCTACAGCATTTAAACAGCTGGAATATATAGTCCATTCACAAGTCCAGAGAGTAATATTCTTCGGTCTACCATTTGCAGAATAAAGCTAGCTCTTAATTTTGCAACTGATAAACCGTGTGAATGTTTAATGGGCTGTGCTTAAGGACTGACACATATTCCAGTCCAGACCATCATTCCTCAACAGAGCAAACGCTCAACGGCCTGTGATTCAGAAGCGTTTTTCTCATTCAATATCGCCACAGGGAGTTAAAAAATCCTTCAAAACAAGAGTTTGCATGAGATCCATGTACTATAAACAATTTCCAGATAAAACACAACATTACACATTACTGATTTGATGCAAAGTATCAAGGCAGAGGCTTGTGGACTCCATGAGCAGCAGGTGAAGGGGCAGGTGAGAGGAGGCGGAGCTTGCTCTGTGATTGGCTGATGATCACACACCTGTCTATGACACTCAGAAATGAAATCAGAGTCAGACCGGCTCATCCTGATGACATCAGAGTCAGACCGGCTCATCCTGATGACATCAGAGTCAGACCGGCTCATCCTGATGACATCAGAGTCAGACCGGCTCATCCTGATGACATCAGAGTCAGACCGGCTCATCCTGATGACATCAGAGTCAGACCGGCTCATCCTGATGACATCAGAGTCAGACCGGCTCATCCTGATGACATCAGAGTCAGACCGGCTCATCCTGATGACATCAGAGTCAGACCGGCTCATCCTGACGACATCAGAGTCAGACCGGCTCATCCTGATGACATCAGAGTCAGACCGGCTCATCCTGACGACATCAGAGTCAGACCGGCTCATCCTGATGACATCAGAGTCAGACCGGCTCATCCTGATGACATCAGAGTCAGACTGGCTCATCCTGATGACATCAGAGTCAGACCGGCTCATCCTGACGACATCAGAGTCAGACTGGCTCATCCTGATGACATCAGAGTCAGACTGGCTCATCCTGATGACATCAGAGTCAGACCGGCTCATCCTGATGACATCAGAGTCAGACCGGCTCATCCTGACGACATCAGAGTCAGACTGGCTCATCCTGATGACATCAGAGTCAGACCGGCTCATCCTGATGACATCAGAGTCAGACCGGCTCATCCTGACGACATCAGAGTCAGACCGGCTCATCCTGACGACATCAGAGTCAGACTGGCTCATCCTGATGACATCAGAGTCAGACCGGCTCATCCTGATGACATCAGAGTCAGACCGGCTCATCCTGACGACATCAGAGTCAGACCGGCTCATCCTGATGACATCAGAGTCAGACCGGCTCATCCTGATGACATCAGAGTCAGACCGGCTCATCCTGACGACATCAGAGTCAGACTGGCTCATCCTGATGACATCAGAGTCAGACCGGCTCATCCTGATGACATCAGAGTCAGACCGGCTCATCCTGACGACATCAGAGTCAGACTGGCTCATCCTGATGACATCAGAGTCAGACCGGCTCATCCTGATGACATCAGAGTCAGACCGGCTCATCCTGATGACATCAGAGTCAGACCGGCTCATCCTGACGACATCAGAGTCAGACCGGCTCATCCTGATGACATCAGAGTCAGACCGGCTCATCCTGATGACATCAGAGTCAGACCGGCTCATCCTGATGACATCAGAGTCAGACTGGCTCATCCTGATGACATCAGAGTCAGACCGGCTCATCCTGATGACATCAGAGTCAGACCGGCTCATCCTGATGACATCAGAGTCAGACCGGCTCATCCTGATGACATCAGAGTCAGACCGGCTCATCCTGATGACATCAGAGTCAGACCGGCTCATCCTGACGACATCAGAGTCAGACCGGCTCATCCTGACGACATCAGAGTCAGACCGGCTCATCCTGACGACATCAGAGTCAGACCGGCTCATCCTGATGACATCAGAGTCAGACCGGCTCATCCTGATGACATCAGAGTCAGACCGGCTCATCCTGATGACATCAGAGTCAGACCGGCTCATCCTGACGACATCAGAGTCAGACCGGCTCATCCTGACGACATCAGAGTCAGACCGGCTCATCCTGATGACATCAGAGTCAGACCGGCTCATCCTGATGACATCAGAGTCAGACCGGCTCATCCTGACGACATCAGAGTCAGACCGGCTCATCCTGATGACATCAGAGTCAGACCGGCTCATCCTGATGACATCAGAGTCAGACCGGCTCATCCTGATGACATCAGAGTCAGACCGGCTCATCCTGACGACATCAGAGTCAGACCGGCTCATCCTGATGACATCAGAGTCAGACCGGCTCATCCTGACGACATCAGAGTCAGACCGGCTCATCCTGATGACATCAGAGTCAGACCGGCTCATCCTGATGACATCAGAGTCAGACCGGCTCATCCTGATGACATCAGAGTCAGACCGGCTCATCCTGATGACATCAGAGTCTGGAGTTCCGGCAAGATGGCGGGCTGAACACACGCGCTCTCTTTACGCGGCTTAGTTATCTCCCGTTTCCTATCATGAAAATAGTTTGTTTCTCAATTACACCTGCCCAGAGTGACTTTAAAGTTCTGTGATATTGTTGCTGACCTCAAAAATGCGAAAATCTCAACAAACTACTCATCCCAAGATTGTTATTCCTCCGGCTCATCGCGTGGCTCAAACTGCAGTTTCAGAAATGGAAACCGAGACTGATCCTTTAGAGAAACGTCGTGATTCCTCTCACTTTACACCCACTAAGGTACATACGTCGAAAAAGTTAAAATCTCAAGAAGAGGAAATAACAAACGCTACTCTGCTGCAAGCCATTACTTCCCTAACTGCCCGCTTCGATTCACAAGACGTAAAGTTAGAAGAAATGGCGAATCAAATGCGAAACAACAGCATCATGATTGCAGAGATTTCCAAAGCTAACGAATTTAACTCAGCTGAAATTAAAGACTGCAAAGAAAAGTGCAAAGAGTTGAGCAAATCGGTCATGGGTTTAACCACCGCACGCAATGACCTGGAAAGCAGAACATCTGATCTTGAACGATATAAGAGAAGATGGAATCTCCGGATTAACGGCATGAAGGAGAAGTCTGAAGAGGACCCCCGCAGGGAAGTGGTCGACCTGATTGCCGAAATTGCTCCACACTTGATACAGAAACTAGACGATATTATTGACACAGTGCATCGGATCGGTAAGAAGGAACCAGGAAGACCAAGACAGATGATCGTCCAATTCACAATGCGGAAATACAGGGACGAAATATGGAAGTCAACGAAAAGCTCTTCTGTCTGCCTAAACCAGGGAGTCAGATTTGTGGAAGATTTCACGAAGGAAGACCGTAACGCTCGCGCCGCTCTGTGGCCTCTGATTGATAAAGCGCGTAAAGAAGGGAAAAAGGCGTATTACAGAGGGCCGTTTGGTTTTATTGAAGGAAGACGCATTGATCCAACGAAAACCTGCACTTGAACTTTTTATTTTTATTCATTTTAAGGGTAGGATGGTGTGAGATGTGATTATTTGGAGAAACGCTAAGTTGCGAGGTATGTAGTCTACTCGGTTAATTGTCATCCAGTCACTACATATCTGTTTCTAGTTAGCAATCTGTGTTTATTGTTTTTATATTTTTTTATTTTATTTTGTTCTTCGTATGTTTCCAGTTAAGCTACCGTTTTCATTACTCTCTTTAAATGTTCGGGGCATTCAAAATAAGGTCAAAAGAAAGGCTATGTTTTTATTTTGTAAAGGAACTGGTTCGCATTGTATTTTTTTACAAGAGACACACTCCACAGCGACTGATGCTGCTTTCTGGGCGAGTCAATGGGGAGATAAAATGTTATTAAGCCACGGATCCTCCCACTCTGCAGGGACTGCGATTATATTTAACAACTGTCCAGGTAAAGTGATCTCTGTTAAAACTGATTCAAATGGACATTGGGTTGCAATTGTTCTGGATATTGAATCTATCTTTTTCATTTTGGTTAATGTATATGGTCATAATAATGCAAAACATAATCAACAGCTTTTTGCTGAGGTTTCTTCTTTAATTTGTAATCTCAAGAGGTTATTTCCAACGGATAATATTGTTATAGGTGGAGACTTTAATGTCACACCAGATGAAACTTTTGACAGGCATCCACCAAAAAGTAGTACCCCTCAGCCAAACTCTATGATTACTCATCTTTGCAACCATCTTAAAGTTTTGGATGTATGGAGACATCTTAACCCTAACACCAAAAAGTTTTCTTGGTTTAGACCTAATGCTTCTAGCAAATCGAGAATCGATTATTGGTTAATTTCAGATAATTTGTTACAGTTTGTTAAGGATTGCACTATCTCACCAGCGCCTCTAACAGATCACTGCGCTATTGTCTTGGTAGTTAAGCCAAATTGTAAAATGTCATATAATAAGGGTTATTGGAAATTTAATTCTGATTTGCTTGAAAATGTAGGATATTGTGCAAAGGTAAAGGATTTAATTAAAGCAATTGAGAATAGTAATGATTTTAGTTCTCATAAAGCCAGATGGGAGTTTCTTAAATTCAAAATTTGTGAAGTTTCTATAAACTATAGTAAAATGCTTGCCAAAATAAGAAGACAACATGAAAACAAAATTATATTTGAGATCAATAAGTACTGCAATAAAAGTGCCCTGAGTAGCACTGAAAAAAGTAATTTTATTTCTCTTCAAACACAATTGGATCACTTGTACATTAAAAAAGCTAAAGGTGCATACATTCGCTCTAAGGCCAAATGGATAGAGGAGGGAGAGAAAAGCACGTCCTATTTTTGTAGGTTAGAAAAAAGACGGCAGTCTAAAAACAGTATTGTTTCCCTAATGGTGAATAATATTGAAAATACTGACCCTACAACCATAAGCAAAGAAATTCATAATTTCTACAGTGACTTGTATTTGTCTAATTTTTCTCCAAAAGAGTGTGATGACTTCTTTGGAAAAATTATTAATTTTATTCCTAGGATTGACAATAAATTAAGGGATCTTTGTGATGCACGGTTAGGTATAGAAGAACTCGATTTAGCAGTTCAGAAACTTAAGTCAAATAAATCCCCTGGTCCCGACGGCCTCACAGGAAATTTTTATAAATTTTTTTGGAATGATTTGAAAATGTTACTGTTTAATGCTCTTATTGAATCTATTGAAGATGGATCCTTGGGCCCCACAATGAGTCAAGGCTTGATTATACTAATCCCCAAACCAGATAAAGATCATAGATATTTAGATAATCTCCGACCAATCACTTTGCTTAACAATGACTATAAAATTTTTACACACGTTCTTGTCAATAGATTGAAAGAGGGCCTTAATGGGGTTATTAATGAGGTTCAATCGGGATTCCTTAAAGGAAGATCTATTCACAACAATGTAAGACTAGTATTGGATATGGTTGAATACAATCATTTGATTAAGGATGATGGATATATTCTTTTCTTAGACTTTAAGAAAGCCTTCGACACGTTAGAACATAGGTTTTTATTCAAATCTTTAGAGCACTTTGGTTTTGGTGAGCACTTTGTCAATATTATAAAAATGATTTATAAAGATATGAACAGTTCCATTTCTCTTCCTTACGGTACTTCACAAAGATTTCCTATTAGTCGTGGAATAAGACAGGGCTGCCCCTTATCCCCTCTTTTATTCATTTTGGCTGCAGACATGTTGTCTACTTTAGTTATCCATGATCGAACAGTACAGAAATTAAATGTATTTGATAAAAGCATAGCAATCAGTCAATTGGCAGATGATACTACGTTATTTTTAAAAAACAAGGATCAAATTCCTCTGGCTATTTCATTAGTTAATACTTTTTCTAAGGCATCAGGACTCCAACTAAATTTAAACAAATGTGAACTTTTTGCCCTTCACCAGAGTGATTTCACTTGTCTGCATAATATTCCGGTAAATAATAAGGTGAAATATTTAGGCATTACAATTTCCAAAGATCAGAATATTTGTACGAAAGACAATTTTGAAAATAATCTACAAAAAGCAAACCGAATTTTAAATTGCTGGTTACAGAGAGACCTTTCAATTTTTGGTCGAATCTTATTAACCAAAGTCGAATATTTATCCAGATTAGTTTACCCCGCTCTTTCTTTAGCTCCCCCTGCAAAGTTTATTAAAACATGCTCCCGTAAAATGTATAATTTTATTTGGAGGCACAAAGCTCATTATATTAAAAAAGCGGACATCATTAAATCTTACGAACAAGGTGGTTTGAATGTGATTGAATTTGAAAACATGAATATTTTGTTAAAACTCAAATGGCTAAAAATGTTTGTATGTAATGAAGATAGTTTTTGGTTTACAGTTCCTTCAGCTTTATTTCAAGAATTTGGTGGAATTCAATATTTTCTCAAATGTGATTTTGATTTATCCAAACTACCGGTGAAACTATCAACATTCCATCAACAAGTTCTCTTATTTTGGAAATTAGCACATACGCACAATTTTACACCTCATAGTGTTTCTATTTGGAACAACAAATATATTTTGCACAGGAACAAATCTTTATGCTTTAAGAATTGGCTAAGCAGAAGCATATGGTCAGTGAGGGATCTAATGGATGGAAAGGGTAACCTTTTAGACTATAATGCTTTTACATTAAAGCATGGATTTACTTGTCACCCGAAAGAGTTCTTCACTGTCATTAATGCAATACCCTCTGGCATAAAAATGCTGATGAGATACGCTCTTTCTTATGCTGAAGTTAATCCAGCTCTTC
The DNA here is from genome assembly GCA_029959095.1 of Rhinichthys osculus. Taxonomy (NCBI): domain Eukaryota; kingdom Metazoa; phylum Chordata; class Actinopteri; order Cypriniformes; family Leuciscidae; genus Rhinichthys; species Rhinichthys osculus. Next base: position 43,613,013 of record JARWKJ010000012.1, read on the forward strand.
CCAATTTATTCATTGGAGATATTCATTTTAAAAGTGCTCATTGTACTAACAAGTATATAAGACAGGTTGTATTAAAAACGTGTTATCCCTGTCAAATTAAAAGAAATAAGTTGGATCACATGTTTAATGAGACTACTGTAAAATATCTTAGAACAGCTTATTTAAGTTTTCCTATTCCCCCTAAAGCAAAAGAAACACACTTCAAAATCTTAAATGAAATTTATCCTTCTAACAAACTCTTAAATCAAAAATTTAATATAGATATTGTCCCCTGTTCTTTCTGTAATAACCTTTCTGAAGACACAGTCCATATCTTCTTTACATGCAATTTGTCCAAAATCTTCTGGATATCAATTCAGAACTGGTTGATAGAAAAGGAGGTGGTTGTTGATGGTTTTACTTTTACTTTACAACATATTTTATTTGGAATTCCCAAAGACTGCTGTGCTAATTTTTATTTGATTAATAACATTGTAATAATGGCAAAATATTTCATTCACAAATGTAGATTTTTTAAATCCCTTCCACTACTTGTTGTGTTCAAAAATGATTTCAAGTGTTTTTCTAGAGCCCTTGAAGGAATGAGAGGTGGGAGTGCGATAAAGCTACTTGATCTTTTAATTTCATATGATTTGGTGTGATATTGCCCCTTAATTTTTAATTTTAAATTTTTAACTTTATTTTTATTTTATTTACCTTTATTTGTTTATTTAATTTTACCCTAAGTTAATGTAAGATATGATTTCCAAGTTTGTATTTATTTTTGTTATACTGTGTTGAGCCTTTCATGCGATATTATTACACACTGTAGAAAGAATGCATTTGCCTTGGTTGTATGTATTTTTTTTGTATTCAATTAAAAAAAAAAAAAAAAAAAAAAAAAAAAAAAAAAAAAAAAAAAAAAAAAAAAATGACATCAGAGTCAGACCGGCTCATCCTGACGACATCAGAGTCAGACCGGCTCATCCTGATGACATCAGAGTCAGACCGGCTCATCCTGATGACATCAGAGTCAGACCGGCTCATCCTGATGACATCAGAGTCAGACCGGCTCATCCTGACGACATCAGAGTCAGACTGGCTCATCCTGATGACATCAGAGTCAGACCGGCTCATCCTGATGACATCAGAGTCAGACTGGCTCATCCTGATGACATCAGAGTCAGACCGGCTCATCCTGATGACATCAGAGTCAGACTGGCTCATCCTGATGACATCAGAGTCAGACCGGCTCATCCTGATGACATCAGAGTCAGACTGGCTCATCCTGATGACATCAGAGTCAGACCGGCTCATCCTGATGACATCAGAGTCAGACCGGCTCATCCTGACGACATCAGAGTCAGACCGGCTCATCCTGATGACATCAGAGTCAGACCGGCTCATCCTGATGACATCAGAGTCAGACCGGCTCATCCTGATGACATCAGAGTCAGACCGGCTCATCCTGACGACATCAGAGTCAGACTGGCTCATCCTGATGACATCAGAGTCAGACCGGCTCATCCTGATGACATCAGAGTCAGACCGGCTCATCCTGACGACATCAGAGTCAGACCGGCTCATCCTGATGACATCAGAGTCAGACCGGCTCATCCTGATGACATCAGAGTCAGACCGGCTCATCCTGATGACATCAGAGTCAGACTGGCTCATCCTGATGACATCAGAGTCAGACCGGCTCATCCTGATGACATCAGAGTCAGACCGGCTCATCCTGACGACATCAGAGTCAGACTGGCTCATCCTGATGACATCAGAGTCAGACCGGCTCATCCTGATGACATCAGAGTCAGACCGGCTCATCCTGACGACATCAGAGTCAGACCGGCTCATCCTGACGACATCAGAGTCAGACTGGCTCATCCTGATGACATCAGAGTCAGACCGGCTCATCCTGATGACATCAGAGTCAGACCGGCTCATCCTGATGACATCAGAGTCAGACCGGCTCATCCTGACGACATCAGAGTCAGACTGGCTCATCCTGATGACATCAGAGTCAGACCGGCTCATCCTGATGACATCAGAGTCAGACCGGCTCATCCTGACGACATCAGAGTCAGACCGGCTCATCCTGATGACATCAGAGTCAGACTGGCTCATCCTGATGACATCAGAGTCAGACCGGCTCATCCTGACGACATCAGAGTCAGACCGGCTCATCCTGATGACATCAGAGTCAGACTGGCTCATCCTGACGACATCAGAGTCAGACCGGCTCATCCTGACGACATCAGAGTCAGACCGGCTCATCCTGATGGCTGATCTTGTGCTGTCAGAGCGGAGCCTGCAGTCGTACAGGACAGAGACGGCAGTGAGGACTGAAGGAGAACAGCGTCAGCTGAGGAACAGTAGGAGAGAGAGAGCGCTGAGCTGAGAGAAACAGATCCAGGAGCTCAGAGGGAGATTAGCTCACGTCACAGACATATGCTCTTATTTATAGCAGCAGATCCTCTGAGGCCCGGGCTGCTTACTGAGGTATTACTGAAGACCTGGCCATTCACTGCGCTCCTTCCTCATGAACACACATCTACACACTGATCAACACAAACCCGATGTCTTCCATGAACACACATCTACACACTGATCAACACAAACCCGATGTCTTCCATGAACACACATCTACACACTGATCAACACAAACCCGATGTCTTCCATGAACACACATCTACACACTGATCAACACAAACCCGATGTCTTTCATGAACACACATCTACACACTGATCAACACAAACCCGATGTCTTCCATGAACACACATCTACACACTGATCAACACAAACCCGATGTCTTCCATGAACACACATCTACACACTGATCAACACAAACCCGATGTCTTCCATGAACACACATCTACACACTGATCAACACAAACCCGATGTCTTCCATGAACACACATCTACACACTGATCAACACAAACCCGATGTCTTCCATGAACACACATCTACACACTGCTCAACACAAACCCGATGTCTTCCATGAACACACATCTACACACTGATCAACACAAACCCGATGTCTTCCATGAACACACATCTACACACTGATCAACACAAACCCGATGTCTTTCATGAACACACATCTACACACTGATCAACACAAACCCGATGTCTTCCATGAACACACATCTACACACTGATCAACACAAACCCGATGTCTTCCATGAACACACATCTACACACTGATCAACACAAACCCGATGTCTTCCATGAACACACATCTACACACTGATCAACACAAACCCGATGTCTTCCATGAACACACATCTACACACTGATCAACACAAACCCGATGTCTTCCATGAACACACATCTACACACTGATCAACACAAACCCGATGTCTTCCATGAACACACATCTACACACTGATCAACACAAACCCGATGTCTTCCATGAACACACATCTACACACTGATCAACACAAACCCGATGTTTTCCATGAACACACATCTACACACTGATCAACACAAACCCGATGTCTTCCATGAACACACATCTACACACTGATCAACACAAACCCGATGTCTTCCATGAACACACATCTACACACTGATCAACACAAACCCGATGTCTTCCATGAACACACATCTACACACTGCTCAACACAAACCCGATGTTTTCCATGAACACACATCTACACACTGATCAACACAAACCCGATGTCTTCCATGAACACACATCTACACACTGATCAACACAAACCCGATGTCTTCCATGAACACACATCTACACACTGATCAACACAAACCCGATGTCTTCCATGAACACACATCTACACACTGATCAACACAAACCCGATGTCTTCCATGAACACACATCTACACACTGATCAACACAAACCCGATGTCTTCCATGAACACACATCTACACACTGATCAACACAAACCCGATGTCTTCCATGAACACACATCTACACACTGATCAACACAAACCCGATGTCTTCCAAGAACACACATCTACACACTGCTCAGCACAAACCCGATGTCTTCCATGAACACACATCTACACACTGCTCAACACAAACCCGATGTCTTCCATGAACACACATCTACACACTGCTCAACACAAACCCGATGTTTTCCATGAACACACATCTACACACTGCTCAACACAAACCCGATGTTTTCCATGAACACACATCTACACACTGATCAACACAAACCCGATGTCTTCCATGAACACACATCTACACACTGATCAACACAAACCCGATGTCTTCCATGAACACACATCTACACACTGATCAACACAAACCCGATGTCTTCCATGAACACACATCTACACACTGCTCAACACAAACCCGATGTCTTCCATGAACACACATCTACACACTGATCAACACAAACCCGATGTCTTCCATGAACACACATCTACACACTGCTCAACACAAACCCGATGTCTTCCATGAACACACATCTACACACTGCTCAACACAAACCCGATGTCTTCCATGAACACACATCTACACACTGCTCAACACAAACCCGATGTCTTCCATGAACACACATCTACACACTGCTCAACACAAACCCGATGTCTTCCATGAACACACATCTACACACTGCTCAACACAAACCCGATGTCTTCCATGAACACACATCTACACACTGATCAACACAAACCCGATGTCTTCCATGAACACACATCTACACACTGCTCAACACAAACCCGATGTCTTCCATGAACACACATCTACACACTGATCAACACAAACCCGATGTCTTCCATGAACACACATCTACACACTGCTCAACACAAACCCGATGTCTTCCAAGAACACACATCTACACACTGCTCAACACAAACCCGATGTCTTCCATGAACACACATCTACACACTGATCAACACAAACCTGATGTCTTCCATGAACACACATCTACACACTGCTCAACACAAACCCGATGTTTTCCATGAACACACATCTACACACTGCTCAACACAAACCCGATGTTTTCCATGAACACACATCTACACACTGCTCAACACAAACCCGATGTCTTCCATGAACACACATCTACACACTGCTCAACACAAACCCGATGTCTTCCATGAACACACATCTACACACTGCTCAACACAAACCCGATGTCTTCCATGAACACACATCTACACACTGCTCAACACAAACCCGATGTCTTCCATGAACACACATCTACACACTGCTCAACACAAACCCGATGTCTTCCATGAACACACATCTACACACTGCTCAACACAAACCCGATGTCTTCCATGAACACACATCTACACACTGATCAACACAAACCCGATGTCTTCCATGAACACACATCTACACACTGCTCAACACAAACCCGATGTTTTCCATGAACACACATCTACACACTGCTCAACACAAACCCGATGTCTTCCATGAACACACATCTACACACTGCTCAACACAAACCCGATGTTTTCCATGAACACACATCTACACACTGCTCAACACAAACCCGATGTTTTCCATGAACACACATCTACACACTGCTCAACACAAACCCGATATCTTCCATGAACACACATCTACACACTGATCAACACAAACCCGATGTCTTCCATGAACACACATCTACACACTGCTCAACACAAACCCGATGTCTTCCATGAACACACATCTACACACTGCTCAACACAAACCCGATGTCTTCCATGAACACACATCTACACACTGATCAACACAAACCCGATGTCTTCCATGAACACACATCTACACACTGCTCAACACAAACCCGATGTCTTCCATGAACACACATCTACACACTGCTCAACACAAACCCGATGTCTTCCATGAACACACATCTACACACTGATCAACACAAACCCGATGTCTTCCATGAACACACATCTACACACTGCTCAACACAAACCCGATGTCTTTCATGAACACACATCTACACACTGATCAACACAAACCCGATGTCTTCCATGAACACACATCTACACACTGCTCAACACAAACCCGATGTCTTCCATGAACACACATCTACACACTGCTCAACACAAACCCGATGTCTTTCATGAACACACATCTACACACTGATCAACACAAACCCGATGTCTTCCATGAACACACATCTACACACTGATCAACACAAACCCGATGTCTTCCATGAACACACATCTACACACTGCTCAACACAAACCCGATGTCTTCCATGAACACACATCTACACACTGCTCAACACAAACCCGATGTCTTCCATGAACACACATCTACACACTGCTCAACACAAACCCGATGTCTTCCATGAACACACATCTACACACTGATCAACACAAACCCGATGTCTTCCATGAACACACATCTACACACTGATCAACACAAACCCGATGTCTTTCATGAACACACATCTACACACTGATCAACACAAACCCGATGTCTTCCATGAACACACATCTACACACTGATCAACACAAACCCGATGTCTTCCATGAACACACATCTACACACTGCTCAACACAAACCCGATGTCTTCCATGAACACACATCTACACACTGCTCAACACAAACCCGATGTCTTCCATGAACACACATCTACACACTGATCAACACAAACCCGATGTCTTCCATGAACACACATCTACACACTGCTCAACACAAACCCGATGTCTTCCATGAACACACATCTACACACTGCTCAACACAAACCCGATGTCTTCCATGAACACACATCTACACACTGCTCAACACAAACCCGATGTCTTCCATGAACACACATCTACACACTGCTCAACACAAACCCGATGTCTTCCATGAACACACATCTACACACTGCTCAACACAAACCCGATGTCTTCCATGAACACACATCTACACACTGCTCAACACAAACCCGATGTCTTCCATGAACACACATCTACACACTGCTCAACACAAACCCGATGTCTTCCATGAACACACATCTACACACTGATCAACACAAACCCGATGTCTTCCATGAACACACATCTACACACTGCTCAACACAAACCCGATGTTTTCCATGAACACACATCTACACACTGCTCAACACAAACCCGATGTCTTCCATGAACACACATCTACACACTGCTCAACACAAACCCGATGTTTTCCATGAACACACATCTACACACTGCTCAACACAAACCCGATGTTTTCCATGAACACACATCTACACACTGCTCAACACAAACCCGATGTCTTCCATGAACACACATCTACACACTGATCAACACAAACCCGATGTCTTCCATGAACACACATCTACACACTGATCAACACAAACCCGATATCTTCCATGAACACACATCTACACACTGATCAACACAAACCCGATGTCTTCCATGAACACACATCTACACACTGCTCAACACAAACCCGATGTTTTCCATGAACACACATCTACACACTGCTCAACACAAACCCGATGTCTTCCATGAACACACATCTACACACTGATCAACACAAACCCGATATCTTCCATGAACACACATCTACACACTGATCAACACAAACCCGATGTCTTCCATGAACACACATCTACACACTGCTCAACACAAACCCGATGTCTTCCATGAACACACATCTACACACTGATCAACACAAACCCGATGTCTTCCATGAACACACATCTACACACTGCTCAACACAAACCCGATGTCTTCCATGAACACACATCTACACACTGCTCAACACAAACCCGATGTCTTCCATGAACACACATCTACACACTGATCAACACAAACCCGATGTCTTCCATGAACACACATCTACACACTGCTCAACACAAACCCGATGTCTTCCATGAACACACATCTACACACTGCTCAACACAAACCCGATGTCTTCCATGAACACACATCTACACACTGATCAACACAAACCCGATGTCTTCCATGAACACACATCTACACACTGCTCAACACAAACCCGATGTCTTTCATGAACACACATCTACACACTGATCAACACAAACCCGATGTCTTCCATGAACACACATCTACACACTGCTCAACACAAACCCGATGTCTTCCATGAACACACATCTACACACTGCTCAACACAAACCCGATGTCTTTCATGAACACACATCTACACACTGATCAACACAAACCCGATGTCTTCCATGAACACACATCTACACACTGATCAACACAAACCCGATGTCTTCCATGAACACACATCTACACACTGCTCAACACAAACCCGATGTCTTCCATGAACACACATCTACACACTGCTCAACACAAACCCGATGTCTTCCATGAACACACATCTACACACTGATCAACACAAACCCGATGTCTTCCATGAACACACATCTACACACTGATCAACACAAACCCGATGTCTTTCATGAACACACATCTACACACTGATCAACACAAACCCGATGTCTTCCATGAACACACATCTACACACTGATCAACACAAACCCGATGTCTTCCATGAACACACATCTACACACTGCTCAACACAAACCCGATGTCTTCCATGAACACACATCTACACACTGATCAACACAAACCCGATGTCTTCCATGAACACACATCTACACACTGATCAACACAAACCCGATGTCTTTCATGAACACACATCTACACACTGATCAACACAAACCCGATGTCTTCCATGAACACACATCTACACACTGATCAACACAAACCCGATGTCTTCCATGAACACACATCTACACACTGCTCAACACAAACCCGATGTCTTTCATGAACACACATCTACACACTGATCAACACAAACCCGATGTCTTCCATGAACACACATCTACACACTGATCAACACAAACCCGATGTCTTCCATGAACACACATCTACACACTGATCAACACAAACCCGATGTCTTTCATGAACACACATCTACACACTGATCAACACAAACCCGATGTCTTCCATGAACACACATCTACACACTGCTCAACACAAACCCGATGTCTTCCATGAACACACATCTACACACTGCTCAACACAAACCTGATGTCTTCCATGAACACACATCTACACACTGCTCAACACAAACCCGATGTCTTTCATGAACACACATCTACACACTGATCAACACAAACCCGATGTCTTCCATGAACACACATCTACACACTGATCAACACAAACCCGATGTCTTCCATGAACACACATCTACACACTGATCAACACAAACCCGATGTTTTCCATGAACACACATCTACACACTGATCAACACAAACCCGATGTCTTCCATGAACACACATCTACACACTGATCAACACAAACCCGATGTCTTCCATGAACACACATCTACACACTGATCAACACAAACCCGATGTCTTTCATGAACACACATCTACACACTGATCAACACAAACCCGATGTCTTCCATGAACACACATCTACACACTGATCAACACAAACCCGATGTCTTCCATGAACACACATCTACACACTGCTCAACACAAACCCGATGTCTTCCATGAACACACATCTACACACTGATCAACACAAACCCGATGTCTTCCATGAACACACATCTACACACTGATCAACACAAACCCGATGTCTTTCATGAACACACATCTACACACTGATCAACACAAACCCGATGTCTTCCATGAACACACATCTACACACTGATCAACACAAACCCGATGTCTTCCATGAACACACATCTACACACTGCTCAACACAAACCCGATGTCTTTCATGAACACACATCTACACACTGATCAACACAAACCCGATGTCTTCCATGAACACACATCTACACACTGATCAACACAAACCCGATGTCTTCCATGAACACACATCTACACACTGATCAACACAAACCCGATGTCTTTCATGAACACACATCTACACACTGATCAACACAAACCCGATGTCTTCCATGAACACACATCTACACACTGCTCAACACAAACCCGATGTCTTCCATGAACACACATCTACACACTGCTCAACACAAACCTGATGTCTTCCATGAACACACATCTACACACTGCTCAACACAAACCCGATGTCTTTCATGAACACACATCTACACACTGATCAACACAAACCCGATGTCTTCCATGAACACACATCTACACACTGATCAACACAAACCCGATGTTTTCCATGAACACACATCTACACACTGATCAACACAAACCCGATGTCTTCCATGAACACACATCTACACACTGATCAACACAAACCCGATGTCTTCCATGAACACACATCTACACACTGATCAACACAAACCCGATGTTTTCCATGAACACACATCTACACACTGATCAACACAAACCCGATGTTTTCCATGAACACACATCTACACACTGCTCAACACAAACCCGATGTCTTCCATGAACACACATCTACACACTGCTCAGCACAAACCCGATGTCTTCCATGAACACACATCTACACACTGCTCAGCACAAACCCGATGTCTTCCATGAACACACATCTACACACTGATCAACACAAACCCGATGTCTTCCATGAACACACATCTACACACGGATGAATAAAACAGCCTAGTGTGTTTCTGCGGTATCGTAGTAGCTCGACAGCTCATCACAGTTAGCAGGACATCACAAAGACTAGCTGTATTACAGTAGCTTGTTTATTTACACGATAACTAATAACTCATGTTCAGGATGACTTTGCCGTTGCAGTTGTTCATTGGCTGTAGTGTTCAGTAGTGATGTTTGTGGCAGTCATCGGTGCTATCTGGAGCGGTCAGTCACATCCACACGACCTCATGTTCATCTCCAGCAGACCTCCACACACTCATGCTTCAGCAAGGCTTCAGCAGAATCAGCTTCATAATGTTGATAATGTTTTAAAAACAGCTGTTTCGGTGTCATCAGGGGCACATGTAGCTGTGTGTGTGTGTTATGGTGTGATGTTGAGCGCTCAGATGAGGTGAAATGCAGTGTTTCTGAAGCCCAGGTCTGACACTGACTACACCTCTGAACAGAGGACTGAGCATTCATGTATTAAACTATCATTATTATTATTATGCTAGTATTATTATTATTTTTAAATTAATATTAGGACCTATTCATTTGACTTTCCTAATTTCATAACGACATCACCGCATAACCACCGTTACAACACAGACACGTGCGATTGAGGATTGAGACTCGATGCAAATGTACAAAACTACATCCCACATCATAAGTTGAATATGAAGCTGATCCATTCACTGCTCACCAAGAGTGCTGGTTATTAAAGACACGCATTATTCCCATACGGCAGCTGTTTGAGCCGAGAGGAAAACCGCATCGCTGTTCGTCAGCATAGATTGATGGATGCCAACAGCTCGGTCAGGTTTCACTCTGATGCCACGTTCACACCGGACGCGAATAGCGCGTCAAATTCGCGCCTACCGCGTCTAGTTATACGCTTGACCACTTTGAATCCATTCGCGCATCAAGAGCGAAATTGACGCGCGTAAAAAACAAAACTTTGAAGCAAAATTTACGCGCGTCTGAATCGAAACTCGTTGGCGGCCATCTTTTTCTATGTTGATCGAGCATTCATCGAGAGAGTCACCGCTCTGTATTTGCTCTGAATAGCATATATTCTGAATACGAGAGCAGAACAGTAGGGCCCTATGATTTCCGTGATGCGGAAAACGCGGACGGAATCACGGAATTTACACATGAAAACGGAATTCTCTTATACACGTGGAATCGCATGGAATTTGCATATATTTTGTTGCCATATTAAATAAACAATTTTTTTGGACTTCCTTTTTCCTTTTTCAGTTTAAAACAACAAACGTAGGAAGGTTTCTACATAACCCATGGCCAAATGGCATTGTTTTAAACATGTTGCCTAGTAACCATAACCATACGTCCTCAAGTTCCCGCGTAGGGGAAAAAATGTCGAAGCGAGTGGCTCCTGATAAGGTAACGGTGTCGAAAAAATTAAGAAACTCTCAATTGACTGCTAAATACCGGGCTGAACAATACCCCAACGACTACTATGAGTCTGGACAACAACTGTTTTGTAAGTTTTGTCAACATACTGTTGACTGGACCCGCAAAGACACATGTAACGACCATTTGATATCAAAAGTTCATCTCAAGAACAAAGCTAAATCCACAGAGGGCAAATCCCTCCAGGTTACCATTGATGCAACGACAAAAACAACAGAAGCAAGGCGTGAGTTTGTGGAAGATTTTGTTGCATTGTGTGCTGAAGCTGACATACCGCTTGAGAAAATGAAGAGGATACGTCCGTTTCTTGTTAAACATTGCAAGCAGGGAGGCGCACTCCCAGAACACCCCAGCAGCCTCAGGCAGACCCACCTGCCGCGGGTCTTTGACCAGCACATGCAAAAGGTCCTGCGAGAGATCCGTGGAAAGAAATTCTTCGTTGTTGTCGACGAAACCTCTGACAACCGAGATCGAAGTGTCCTCAACATTGTTATAGGTGAGCATCCAATTAGTTTTAATCAGCATATGAGCCTATTTTAACTAGGGTTTATATACAAATTTTAATATACAGGGATGCAAACAGCGCACTTCTTCTTGGTGCGTATCTTTTACTCTGATGGCTGGGGTCTCCAACACGTCGCTCGCGAGCTACTACCAGTAGCCTGATTGGAGGTAACTAGCTCATCAAGCTAGTCGTTGTTCACATGTCGTGTCTTTTGCGCGCTCAAGTTCGTTATTTCAAATGTAGGCGCACGGCAAGCGCGCTCATAATCGCTCATTTTTTCCAGGCGCAGCGAGATGAAAACACCTCAACTCTTCAGAATGCCGCAAGCGCACCGCAGGTCATGTGACAAGAACCAACATATCAGCTTCTCCCTTTCCGTAACAACATTGAAAGCTCAGTCAACATAAAGGACAGGGGTGCACCCATCTCTTCTCTGTAAATAAATCTTGTAGCAGAGCTACAGCAAGCGTTTTTCGGTGGTGGAAATCTATTAGCTACTAAAACTTTGTCGTTGTGGAGAGCGCAGTGCATGGTTGCATAGCAACGACAGACACCACGGGAACATCGGACCGAATTTTACTATTCATAATAAAAGATAAGCTAATGTGCATTGTAAATGTCAGTAATTTATCTTTTTTGACTCATTATTTTTATAAAAAATATTTTAAGGCTTAAATACGTGAGGTTTATCTTTTTATAAAACCTTTTTTGTCAAAACTTTATTTGAATTTAATTTTACCAAATGTGCCTGTGTAAGTATCTAGATATTTGCCACGGGGCGAGGGCTTCGATTACCTCTCTTTTTTGACCATACATGTGTTTGCATCCCTAAATATAGTAATATAATATTTATATATATTCTACTAGCCTAACCTACTACATTCATAATTGATAGATAGATAGATAGATAGATAGATAGATAGATAGATAGATAGATAGATAGATAGATAGATAGATAGATAGATAGATAGATAGATAGATAGATAGATAGATAGATAGATAGATAGATAGATAGATAGATAGATAGATAGATAGATAGATAGATAGACAGACAGACAGACAGACAGACAGACAGACAGACAGACAGACAGACAGACAGACAGACAGACAGACAGACAGACAGACAGACAGACAGATAGATAGATAGATAGATAGATAGATAGATAGATAGATAACTTTTGTTTCCCTTTTCAATTCAACAGGCACTGAGGGAAAATACTTTCTAACTGATGTCATCTTCATGGAAAGCTGCAATTTTTCGACATTTTCACAGGCAGTACTGCAGTCACTTCATACCAGTCAGTTGGACTTGAATGACATTCTGGCAGTGGTGACTGATAATGCATCATACTGTCTGAAAGCCTGCAGAGAAGTACTGAAGGGAGTCATGCCTCACAGTGTCCATACAACCTGCTTATGTCATGTCATCAATTTGGTGGGAGAGACCTGGCAACACTACAAATACTTCAGTGAGGTTACAGCTCTTGTGATGTGGGTTAAGTCTGCCTTCTTCAAAAAGCCTGCAAGGAAGAGAAGATGGTTGTACTTCTTGACCATGAAGGAGGCTGAGAAACCCAAGGTACGCCCTGAGCCTGTAGGCACAAGGTGGAATAGCTGGTTTAAAGCAGTTCAATTCCATGCTGAACATGTCCACCTGTACAAGGACTTCTTCTTAGCTGAGAAGTCTTCTGCTCAGGCAGTAAGAAACATCATTGAGCTGGTTACAACGGATGAAAAACAAGAGGCCCTCCACTTCAAGCTGACCTTCATCTCTGAAGGGTGTGGGAAACTGGTTACAGCTCTGACAGAGGGAGCCCATACTCCTGTAGCAGTCTCTGCATACAACATCATGGAAGATCTTGGTTCCTTTTTAGTCAGTAGAAGAGCCAAAACCATTGGCTTTGGGGTCAAAACTGATGAGCTGCTGAACCAAATGAGAATGCCAAAGAAAAGGGATATGTTGGATTACCTTCACGATGGATTTCACATTGCATTTGAAAAATGTTCAAAGCACTAGGATGCCAAAAACATATACAAGATGATCAGAGCGTTTGATCCCAGACAGGCTCCTGCTATGGAAAGGCAGATTGAAGCCTATGGCACACTGTGGGAATTGAGGACCCCGGCATCTCCAGAGCTCAGTGAGCAGTGGGCCGCATATCAACACTGTGTCAGAAATGAAGGCATCTCAGCTTCCTTGGACCTGGCTGACTACTGGAAAGGAACAAGCCAAAGATTTCCAGGCATTGCAAACATTGCCATGTCCTACATATACTTCCCAGTCAGTTCTGTTGACTGTGAGAGGAGTTTCAGCAAGTACAAGACACTGCTCACTGACAAGAGAGAGTCTCTTACTGAGCTCAACACCAAGTGCCTTCCCATCATGCACTTCAATGGAGATGTGTGCAAAAGATGGGAAATGAGTTAGAAAGCAACACATGCCTGCTTGTATCTACAAGTACTTTTACGTTATGAAAAATTCTATTTTGCCTGTGTTCTTTGGACATCGATCTGCACATACATGAAAAAAGTACTTTGCTAAATGTTAGTACACGTAAAATCAATATGTACTTATTCCGCTGTGTAATCCGGCCTCTTTCCCCTGATGCCCAGTTACAGAGAGCCATGTTGGAGCACTAATGTAATGGAAAATGCCAGCTGATTCAAATATGATTTGATTTTTTTTGTAGATAAAAAAATACAGTGTTCCGCTTAAATGCAGGATTAATATTCAGCAATTTGTTTAGAATTAATATTCATCAATCTTACCCTGTAACTGTTCATGTTGCTGTTATTTTTGGCCAGAGATTTGTTGAAGGTTCGGCTGAATTTTGAATGTGTTTTAATGAATATATTAAGTTTAAATAAAAAAGCTGAATTGTGAGTTTATGTAACTTCACATCTAAGCAGTATTGACCTTTAAAAATTGAAAGAAAACAAGCAAATCCGAAAAATCCGAAAGGGCTAAAAATAAATCCAAAAAAACGGAATTTGAAAAAAAATAAAACGGAATTTGAGAAAAAATAAAACGGATTTCATAGGGCCCTAGAACAGCGGCGTAGGGATCATCGTCGCCGTATTTGTGTGCACCAGACCCTTCGGAGGCGAACCCAGTGTGGCGAGTTTCACCCTTTGCTCGCTCCAGGAGCTGCGCCTGGATGACGGCCGCTGTCAGCGGTACTTCCGCCTGTCCCGCGCCCAGCTTGATGACCTGTTGTCCCGCATCGGAGCGAGGATCACCCTCGGCCTCACCAACCTAATCTGTCATTTATTTTTGTGTTGATGATAAATGGAGCCAGCCTCCAAAAGTGATTAATCTGTCCTGTGATTTTTTTCTCTCTCACACACATCACTGCCCAGACACGAATGTTGGTTATCTTTACATTATAATAATATTTCATGTAAGCCTAATCTAGATATGGAATAAATAGCATTCAATACAAAATGAATGTCTCATAGGCCTATATTGAAATCAAGTTTTATGTGATAAAATATTTGCTTTGTTGTGCATTAGAACTACATTAGAACCACCGTCAAATTACAAAATAACTTATTGAAGCATCCAGATACTTCACGTGACAGCAGCAAGGAGCTAGGCTCCTGATTGGTTAACGCGGCGCAAATTGACGCAGAAGTTCAAATTTTTCCACTCGGGCGGCAGACGCGAATTCGCGTCAAACGCGTGAATGCACAAAATGCACCATTCGCGCGTAACGCGCCAGACGCTCAATTCGCGCCATTCGCGCAAATGAGGCGTATTAGCGTCTACCGCGCCGCGCTCTACGCCTCATTCGCACCGCAGGAATTTTTTTACGCGCGTAACGCGTCTTTGCATTGACTTAACATTGAAATCACTCGCGCCTGATGCGCTATTCGCGTCCGGTGTGAACGTAGCATCAGGGAGTAAGTGAGCGTGTGTATGTGCTCATTCTTAAAGGCTCTGAAACCCCCCTCTATCAGCTCAAGTCTAGCTCACAATCTTTTTGAAAAATGCAACTTAAATGGGCGTGGATGGCTGTAAGAAGAAGGGAGGGTGTGGGTGTGGCACGGCAGGAGAGAGGGGGAGGGGGGACTGTCATCGCCAGTGGCCCATGCAAATCAACTGACACTAAAAATCAGTGGTAAGCGTGAGGAAATGCTATATATGCTTATTTTTGTCCTTTCAAAAGTAACTGAATGCCCTGCTACATATATTAGCCTACAGTAATCGTAATTCTATTTAAAACATATTAATGTACATGTACAATTATAATGTCATTATAAAATATATATTTGTGTATATACACACTATAAATGCATATATTTTAAAATAATTCATTTTAAATTATTATAAAGATATATAGCTCATGGCTGGGAGAATAGTATTCGCTAGGGCTGCAACTAACGATTATTTTAATAATCGATTAATCTGTCGATTATTTTTCCAATTAATCGGTGAATCGAATTAAAAAAAATCAAAACAAAAAAGCATTAATTTCCAACCCTTTATTCAAAAACAGAACTGACAGTGCAAATTCACAGAGCAAAAAATCTTTTAAAAAATCAGAAAGTGCACAAACGGGTTGCTCCTTGAACATCCCTGAGCTGTTGAAGTAATAATAATAAAATAAAATAAAATGGACTGCCACAAAAACCATACACATGTATGCTTTACATAGGCATTTTTAAAATTAAGTGCTCAAAAAGATTTTTGTTTAAAGTGACCTGAGCTGTCAGAACAATAAAAGATAAATACAAATCAGAAACCTTAACAGGATTTGTTTGAGCGTCAGAACTTGTTCTCTACACTACACTCACTCTCACACTCACAGACGCACATGCTCACAAACTCTCACACTCACACTCACAGACGCACATGCTCACAAACTCTCACACTCACACTCACAGACGCACACGCTCACAAACTCTCACACTCACACTCACAGACGCACATGCTCACAAACTCTCACTCTCACACTCACAGACGCACACGCTCACAAACTCTCACTCTCACACTCACAAACTCTCACACTCACACTCACAGACGCACATGCTCACAAACTCTCACACTCACACTCACAGACGCACATGCTCACAAACTCTCACACTCACACTCACAGACGCACACGCTCACAAACTCTCACACTCACACTCACAGACGCACATGCTCACAAACTCTCACTCTCACACTCACAGACGCACACGCTCACAAACTCTCACTCTCACACTCACAAACTCTCACACTCACACTCACAGACGCACATGCTCACAAACTCTCACACTCACACTCACAGACGCACACGCTCACAAACTCTCACACTCACACTCACAGACGCACATGCTCACAAACTCTCACACTCACACTCACAGACGCACATGCTCACAAACTCTCACACTCACACTCACAGACGCGCATGCTCACAAACTCTCACACTCACACTCACAGACGCACACGCTCACAAACTCTCACACTCACACTCACAGACGCACATGCTCACAAACTCTCACACTCACACTCACAGACGCACATGCTCACAAACTCTCACTCTCACACTCACAGACGCACATGCTCACAAACTCTCACACTCACACTCACAGACGCACATGCTCACAAACTCTCACACACACACTCACAGACGCACATGCTCACAAACTCTCACTCTCACACTCACAGACGCACATGCTCACAAACTCTCACACTCACACTCACAGACGCACATGCTCACAAACTCTCACACTCACACTCACAGACGCACATGCTCACAAACTCTCACACTCACACTCACAGACGCACATGCTCACAAACTCTCACACTCACACTCACAGACGCACATGCTCACAAACTCTCACACTCACACTCACAGACGCACATGCTCACAAACTCTCACACTCACACTCACAGACGCACATGCTCACAAACTCTCACACTCACACTCACAGACGCACATGCTCACAAACTCTCACACTCACACTCACAGACGCACATGCTCACAAACTCTCACACTCACACTCACAGACGCACACGCTCACAAACTCTCACACTCTCACTCACAGACGCACATGCTCACAAACTCTCACACTCACACTCACAGACGCACATGCTCACAAACTCTCACACTCACACTCACAGACGCACATGCTCACAAACTCTCACACTCACACTCACAGACGCAGACACTCACAAACTCTCACACTCACACTCACAGACGCACACGCTCACAAACTCTCACACTCACACTCACAGACGCACATGCTCACAAACTCTCACACTCACACTCACAGACGCACATGCTCACAAACTCTCACACTCACACTCACAGACGCAGACACTCACAAACTCTCACACTCACACTCACAGACGCACACGCTCACAAACTCTCACACTCACACTCACAGACGCACATGCTCACAAACTCTCACACTCACACTCACAGACGCACATGCTCACAAACTCTCACACTCACACTCACAGACGCACATGCTCACAAACTCTCACACTCACACTCACAGACGCACATGCTCACAAACTCTCACACTCACACTCACAGACGCACATGCTCACAAACTCTCACTCTCACACTCACAGACGCACATGCTCACAAACTCTCACACTCACACTCACAGACGCACACGCTCACAAACTCTCACACTCACACTCACAGACGCACATGCTCACAAACTCTCACACTCACACTCACAGACGCACATGCTCACAAACTCTCACACTCACACTCACAGACGCACATGCTCACAAACTCTCACACTCACACTCACAGACGCACATGCTCACAAACTCTCACACTCACACTCACAGACGCACATGCTCACAAACTCTCACACTCACACTCACAGACGCACATGCTCACAAACTCTCACACTCACACTCACAGACGCACACGCTCACAAACTCTCACACTCACACTCACAGACGCACATGCTCACAAACTCTCACACTCACACTCACAGACGCACATGCTCACAAACTCTCACACTCACACTCACAGACGCACATGCTCACAAACTCTCACACTCACACTCACAGACGCACATGCTCACAAACTCTCACACTCACACTCACAGACGCACATGCTCACAAACTCTCACACTCACACTCACAGACGCACACGCTCACAAACTCTCACACTCTCACTCACAGACGCACATGCTCACAAACTCTCACACTCACACTCACAGACGCACATGCTCACAAACTCTCACACTCACACTCACAGACGCACATGCTCACAAACTCTCACACTCACACTCACAGACGCAGACACTCACAAACTCTCACACTCACACTCACAGACGCACACGCTCACAAACTCTCACACTCACACTCACAGACGCACATGCTCACAAACTCTCACACTCACACTCACAGACGCACACGCTCACAAACTCTCACACTCTCACTCACAGACGCACATGCTCACAAACTCTCACACTCACACTCACAGACGCACATGCTCACAAACTCTCACACTCACACTCACAGACGCACACGCTCACAAACTCTCACACTCACACTCACAGACGCACATGCTCACAAACTCTCACACTCACACTCACAGACGCACACGCTCACAAACTCTCACACTCACACTCACAGACGCACATGCTCACAAACTCTCACACTCACACTCACAGACGCACATGCTCACAAACTCTCACTCTCACACTCACAGACGCACACGCTCACAAACTCTCACACACACACTCACAGACGCACACGCTCACAAACTCTCACACTCACACTCACAGACGCACATGCTCACAAACTCTCACACTCACACTCACAGACGCACATGCTCACAAACTCTCACACTCACACTCACAGACGCACATGCTCACAAACTCTCACACTCACACTCACAGACGCACATGCTCACAAACTCTCACACTCACACTCACAGACGCAGACACTCACAAACTCTCACACTCACACTCACACTCACAGACGCACATGCTCACAAACTCTCACACTCACACTCACACTCACAGACGCAGACACTCACAAACTCTCACACTCTCACTCACAGACGCAGACACTCACAAACTCTCACACTCTCACTCACAGACGCAGACACTCACAAACTCTCACACTCTCACTCACAGACGCAGACACTCACAAACTCTCACACTCACACTCACAGACGCACATGCTCACAAACTCTCACACTCACACTCACAGACGCACATGCTCACAAACTCTCACACTCACACTCACAGACGCACACGCTCACAAACTCTCACACTCACACTCACACTCACAGACGCACATGCTCACAAACTCTCACACTCACACTCACACTCACAGACGCAGACACTCACAAACTCTCACACTCACACTCACAGACGCAGACACTCACAAACTCTCACACTCACACTCACAGACGCACACGCTCACAAACTCTCACACTCACACTCACAGACGCAGACACTCACAAACTCTCACACTCACACTCACAGACGCACACGCTCACAAACTCTCACACTCTCACTCACAGACGCACACGCTCACAAACTCTCACACACACACTCACAGACGCACACGCTCACAAACTCTCACACTCACACTCACACTCACAGACGCAGACACTCACAAACTCTCACACTCTCACTCACAGACGCACACGCTCACAAACTCTCACACTCACACTCACAGACGCAGACACTCACAAACTCTCACACTCACACTCACAGACGCACACGCTCACAAACTCTCACACTCTCACTCACAGACGCACACGCTCACAAACTCTCACACACACACTCACAGACGCACACGCTCACAAACTCTCACACTCACACTCACAGACGCACATGCTCACAAACTCTCACTCTCACACTCACAGACGCACATGCTCACAAACTCTCACACTCACACTCACAGACGCACACGCTCACAAACTCTCACACTCACACTCACAGACGCACATGCTCACAAACTCTCACACTCACACTCACAGACGCACATGCTCACAAACTCTCACACACACACTCACAGACGCACACGCTCACAAACTCTCACACTCACACTCACAGACGCAGACACTCACAAACTCTCACACTCACACTCACAGACGCACATGCTCACAAACTCTCACACACACACTCACAGACGCACACGCTCACAAACTCTCACACTCACACTCACAGACGCACATGCTCACAAACTCTCACACACACACTCACAGACGCACACGCTCACAAACTCTCACACTCACACTCACAGACGCACACGCTCACAAACTCTCACACTCTCACTCACAGACGCACACGCTCACAAACTCTCACACACACACTCACAGACGCACACGCTCACAAACTCTCACACTCACACTCACAGACGCACATGCTCACAAACTCTCACACTCACACTCACAGACGCACATGCTCACAAACTCTCACACTCACACTCACAGACGCACACGCTCACAAACTCTCACACTCACACTCACAGACGCACATGCTCACAAACTCTCACACTCACACTCACAGACGCACATGCTCACAAACTCTCACACTCACACTCACAGACGCACATGCTCACAAACTCTCACACTCACACTCACAGACGCACATGCTCACAAACTCTCACACACACACTCACAGACGCACATGCTCACAAACTCTCACTCTCACACTCACAGACGCACATGCTCACAAACTCTCACACTCACACTCACAGACGCACATGCTCACAAACTCTCACACTCACACTCACAGACGCACATGCTCACAAACTCTCACTCTCACACTCACAGACGCACATGCTCACAAACTCTCACACTCACACTCACAGACGCACATGCTCACAAACTCTCACACTCACACTCACAGACGCACACGCTCACAAACTCTCACACTCACACTCACAGACGCACATGCTCACAAACTCTCACACTCACACTCACAGACGCACTTGCTCACAAACTCTCACACTCACACTCACAGACGCACATGCTCACAAACTCTCACACTCACACTCACAGACGCACATGCTCACAAACTCTCACACTCACACTCACAGACGCACATGCTCACAAACTCTCACACTCACACTCACAGACGCACACGCTCACAAACTCTCACACTCACACTCACAGACGCACTTGCTCACAAACTCTCACACTCACACTCACAGACGCACATGCTCACAAACTCTCACACTCACACTCACAGACGCACATGCTCACAAACTCTCACACTCACACTCACAGACGCACATGCTCACAAACTCTCACACTCACACTCACAGACGCACACGCTCACAAACTCTCACACTCACACTCACAGACGCACATGCTCACAAACTCTCACACTCACACTCACAGACGCACATGCTCACAAACTCTCACACTCACACTCACAGACGCACATGCTCACAAACTCTCACACTCACACTCACAGATGCACATGCTCACAAACTCTCACTCACAGACGCACACGCTCACAAACTCTCACACACACACTCACAGACGCACATGCTCACAAACTCTCACTCTCACACTCACAGACGCACATGCTCACAAACTCTCACACTCACACTCACAGACGCAGACACTCACAAACTCTCACACTCACACTCACAGACGCACACGCTCACAAACTCTCACACTCACACTCACAGACGCACATGCTCACAAACTCTCACTCTCACACTCACAGACGCACACGCTCACAAACTCTCACACTCACACTCACAGACGCACATGCTCACAAACTCTCACACTCACACTCACAGACGCACACGCTCACAAACTCTCACACTCACACTCACAGACGCACACGCTCACAAACTCTCACACTCACACTCACAGACGCACATGCTCACAAACTCTCACACTCACACTCACAGACGCACACGCTCACAAACTCTCACACTCACACTCACAGACGCACACGCTCACAAACTCTCACACTCACACTCACAGACGCACACGCTCACAAACTCTCACACTCACACTCACAGACGCACACGCTCACAAACTCTCACACTCACACTCACAGACGCACACGCTCACAAACTCTCACACTCACACTCACAGATGCACATGCTCACAAACTCTCACACTCACACTCACAGACGCAGACACTCACAAACTCTCACACTCACACTCACAGACGCACACGCTCACAAACTCTCACACTCACACTCACAGACGCACACGCTCACAAACTCTCACACTCACACTCACAGACGCACATGCTCACAAACTCTCACACTCACACTCACAGACGCAGACACTCACAAACTCTCACACTCACACTCACAGACGCACACGCTCACAAACTCTCACACTCACACTCACAGACGCACATGCTCACAAACTCTCACTCTCACACACACACTCACAGACGCACATGCTCACAAACTCTCACTCTCACACTCACAGACGCACATGCTCACAAACTCTCACACTCACACTCACAGACGCAGACACTCACAAACTCTCACACTCACACTCACAGACGCACACGCTCACAAACTCTCACACTCACACTCACAGACGCAGACACTCACAAACTCTCACACTCACACTCACAGACGCACACGCTCACAAACTCTCACTCTCACACTCACAGACGCACATGCTCACAAACTCTCACACTCACACTCACAGACGCACACACTCACAAACTCTCACACTCACACTCACAGACGCACATGCTCACAAACTCTCACACTCACACTCACAGACGCACATGCTCACAAACTCTCACTCTCACACTCACAGACGCACACGCTCACAAACTCTCACACTCACACTCACAGACGCACACGCTCACAAACTCTCACTCTCACACTCACACTCACAGACGCAGACACTCACAAACTCTCACACTCACACTCACAGACGCAGACACTCACAAACTCTCACACTCACACTCACAGACGCACACGCTCACAAACTCTCACACTCACACTCACAGACGCACACGCTCACAAACTCTCACACTCACACTCACAGACGCACATGCTCACAAACTCTCACACTCACACTCACAGACGCAGACACTCACAAACTCTCACACTCACACTCACAGACGCACACGCTCACAAACTCTCACACTCACACTCACAGACGCACATGCTCACAAACTCTCACTCTCACTCACAGACGCACACGCTCACAAACTCTCACACACACACTCACAGACGCACATGCTCACAAACTCTCACTCTCACACTCACAGACGCACATGCTCACAAACTCTCACACTCACACTCACAGACGCAGACACTCACAAACTCTCACACTCACACTCACAGACGCAGACACTCACAAACTCTCACACTCACACTCACAGACGCACACGCTCACAAACTCTCACTCTCACACTCACAGACGCACATGCTCACAAACTCTCACACTCACACTCACAGACGCACACACTCACAAACTCTCACACTCACACTCACAGACGCACATGCTCACAAACTCTCACACTCACACTCACAGACGCACATGCTCACAAACTCTCACTCTCACACTCACAGACGCACACGCTCACAAACTCTCACACTCACACTCACAGACGCACACGCTCACAAACTCTCACTCTCACACTCACACTCACAGACGCAGACACTCACAAACTCTCACACTCACACTCACAGACGCAGACACTCACAAACTCTCACACTCACACTCACAGATGCACATGCTCACAAACTCTCACACTCACACTCACAGACGCACACGCTCACAAACTCTCACACTCACACTCACAGACGCAGACACTCACAAACTCTCACACTCACACTCACAGACGCACATGCTCACAAACTCTCACTCTCACACTCAGACGCACACGCTCACAAACTCTCACACTCACACTCACAGACGCACATGCTCACAAACTCTCACACTCACACTCACAGACGCACATGCTCACAAACTCTCACACTCACACTCACAGACGCACACACTCACAAACTCTCACACTCACACTCACAGACGCAGACACTCACAAACTCTCACACTCACACTCACAGACGCACATGCTCACAAACTCTCACTCTCACACTCACAGACGCACATGCTCACAAACTCACACACTCACACTCACAGACGCACATGCTCACAAACTCTCACACTCACACTCACAGATGCACATGCTCACAAACTCTCACACTCACACTCACAGACGCACACGCTCACAAACTCTCACACTCACACTCACAGACGCACACGCTCACAAACTCTCACACTCACACTCACAGACGCACATGCTCACAAACTCTCACACTCACACTCACAGACGCACATGCTCACAAACTCTCACACTCACACTCACAGACGCACATGCTCACAAACTCTCACACTCACACTCACAGACGCACATGCTCACAAACTCTCACACTCACACTCACAGACGCACATGCTCACAAACTCTCACACTCACACTCACAGACGCACATGCTCACAAACTCTCACACTCACACTCACAGACGCACATGCTCACAAACTCTCACACTCACACTCACAGACGCACATGCTCACAAACTCTCACACTCACACTCACAGACGCACATGCTCACAAACTCTCACACTCACACTCACAGACGCACATGCTCACAAACTCTCACACTCACACTCACAGACGCACATGCTCACAAACTCTCACACTCACACTCACAGACGCACATGCTCACAAACTCACACACTCACACTCACAGACGCACATGCTCACAAACTCTCACTCTCACACTCACAGACGCACATGCTCACAAACTCTCACACTCACACTCACAGACGCACATGCTCACAAACTCTCACACTCACACTCACAGACGCACATGCTCACAAACTCACACACTCACACTCACAGACGCACATGCTCACAAACTCTCACTCTCACACTCACAGACGCACATGCTCACAAACTCTCACACTCACACTCACAGACGCACACGCTCACAAACTCTCACACTCACACTCACAGACGCACACGCTCACAAACTCTCACACTCACACTCACAGACGCACATGCTCACAAACTCTCACACTCACACTCACAGACGCACACGCTCACAAACTCTCACACTCACACTCACAGACGCACATGCTCACAAACTCTCACACTCACACTCACAGACGCACATGCTCACAAACTCTCACACTCACACTCACAGACGCACATGCTCACAAACTCTCACACTCACACTCACAGACGCACACGCTCACAAACTCTCACACTCACACTCACAGATGCACATGCTCACAAACTCTCACTCACAGACGCACACGCTCACAAACTCTCACACTCACACTCACAAACTCTCACACTCACACTCACAGACGCACATGCTCACAAACTCTCACACTCACACTCACAGACGCACATGCTCACAAACTCTCACTCTCACACTCACAGACGCACATGCTCACAAACTCTCACACTCACACTCACAGACGCACATGCTCACAAACTCTCACACTCACACTCACAGACGCACATGCTCACAAACTCTCACACTCACACTCACAGACGCACACGCTCACAAACTCTCACACTCACACTCACAGATGCACATGCTCACAAACTCTCACACTCACACTCACAGACGCACACGCTCACAAACTCTCACACTCACACTCACAGACGCACATGCTCACAAACTCTCACACTCTCACTCACAAACTCTCACTCTCACACTCACAGACGCACATGCTCACAAACTCTCACACTCTCACTCACAAACTCTCACTCTCACACTCACAGACGCACATGCTCACAAACTCTCACACTCTCACTCACAAACTCTCACTCTCACACTCACAGACGCACATGCTCACAAACTCTCACACTCACACTCACAGACGCACATGCTCACAAACTCTCACACTCTCACTCACAAACTCTCACTCTCACACTCACAGACGCACATGCTCACAAACTCTCACACTCACACTCACAGACGCACATGCTCACAAACTCTCACACTCACACTCACAGACGCACATGCTCACAAACTCTCACACTCACACTCACAAACTCTCACACTCTCACTCACAGACGCACATGCTCACAAACTCTCACACTCACACTCACAAACTCTCACTCTCACACTCACAGACGCACATGCTCACAAACTCTCACACTCACACTCACAGACGCACATGCTCACAAACTCTCACACTCACACTCACAGACGCACATGCTCACAAACTCTCACACTCACACTCACAGACGCACATGCTCACAAACTCTCACACTCACACTCACAAACTCTCACACTCTCACTCACAGACGCACATGCTCACAAACTCTCACACTCACACTCACAAACTCTCACTCTCACACTCACAGACGCACATGCTCACAAACTCTCACACTCACACTCACAGACGCACACGCTCACAAACTCTCACACTCACACTCACAGACGCACATGCTCACAAACTCTCACACTCACACTCACAGACGCAGACACTCACAAACTCTCACACTCACACTCACAGACGCACATGCTCACAAACTCTCACACTCACACTCACAGACGCACATGCTCACAAACTCTCACACTCACACTCACAGACGCACACGCTCACAAACTCTCACACTCACACTCACAGACGCACACGCTCACAAACTCTCACACTCACACTCACAGACGCACATGCTCACAAACTCTCACACTCACACTCACAGACGCAGACACTCACAAACTCTCACACTCACACTCACAGACGCACATGCTCACAAACTCTCACACTCACACTCACAGACGCACATGCTCACAAACTCTCACACTCACACTCACAGACGCACACGCTCACAAACTCTCACACTCACACTCACAGACGCACATGCTCACAAACTCTCACACTCACACTCACAGACGCACATGCTCACAAACTCTCACACACACACTCACAGACGCACATGCTCACAAACTCTCACACTCACACTCACAGACGCACATGCTCACAAACTCTCACACTCACAGACGCACACGCTCACAAACTCTCACACTCACACTCACAGACGCACATGCTCACAAACTCTCACACTCACACTCACAGACGCACATGCTCACAAACTCTCACACTCACACTCACAGACGCAGACACTCACAAACTCTCACACACACACTCACAGACGCACACACTCACAAACTCTCACACTCACACTCACAAACTCTCACACTCACACTCACAGACGCACATGCTCACAAACTCTCACACTCACACTCACAAACTCTCACACTCACACTCACAGACGCACATGCTCACAAACTCTCACACTCACACTCACAGACGCACATGCTCACAAACTCTCACACTCACACTCACAGACGCACACACTCACAAACTCTCACACACACACTCACAGACGCACATGCTCACAAACTCTCACACTCACACTCACAGACGCACATGCTCACAAACTCTCACACTCACACTCACAGACGCACACACTCACAAACTCTCACACACACACTCACAGACGCACATGCTCACAAACTCTCACACTCACACTCACAGACGCACATGCTCACAAACTCTCACACTCACACTCACAGACGCACATGCTCACAAACTCTCACACTCACACTCACAGACGCACATGCTCACAAACTCTCACACTCACACTCACAGACGCACATGCTCACAAACTCTCACACTCACAGACGCACATGCTCACAAACTCTCACACTCACACTCACAGACGCACACACTCACAAACTCTCACTCTCACACTCACAGACGCACATGCTCACAAACTCTCACACTCACACTCACAGACGCACATGCTCACAAACTCTCACACTCACACTCACAGACGCACACACTCACAAACTCTCACACTCACACTCACAGACGCACACGCTCACAAACTCTCACACTCACACTCACAGATGCACATGCTCACAAACTCTCACACTCACACTCACAGACGCACACACTCACAAACTCTCACACACACACTCACAGACGCACACACTCACAAACTCTCACACTCACACTCACAGACGCACACGCTCACAAACTCTCACACTCACAGATGCAGACACTCACAAACTTGTGTTTTTTTTTGTCAAATATGTTATAATCTTTAACAAAAAGTTTGACATTTGACAAGCACATGCACACAAAAGACAAGTTTCGTGCAGTCGGATAATAGGTAATAATAATAGCAATAATAATAATTATAACAGAAGATAATATCTGTAGTCTATCCTAATATTAAGTATAAATACAATGTGTATGAAATATAAATACAATATAAAATAATATAAAAAATGGATTGACCACCTCATATGGTGTGTAAGGTAGGCATCATTTTGCACCTCATGCTTTCCGAGGATATAGTGAAGTTTCTCTGAGTCATTTAGAGGTAAGAATGAAAAATACAGTGCTGCAAATTTTGGAAAAAATATTTCCCTTGTAGTGGTACTTGGGACAGACAAGAAAGTGTTTTCATCTTCTGTCTATCTGATTTAAATAACAGTCAGCTAATTCAGTGGTAAGAATTTAATTGTTGTTTTTTATATTGTTGTCCATTTATCGAACTACCATACCTCTTATATAATAATTACCAATTTACTAATGCTCGGACTAGGGCTGTCACGATGTTAGATTTTTCACACCACGGTTATTGTGGCCAAAATAATTCACGATATCGATATATCGCGATATCTATAGAAACCTTGGGGGGGAAAAATGTCAAATCAGTCAAATTAATTTTTACTTTGTTTATTTAAATTTTCTTATTTTGCATTTTTATTCCTTGCGTTCTTATATTTGAATGCACATTTTTGTGAAGTAAG
Organism: Rhinichthys osculus; assembly: GCA_029959095.1. NCBI lineage: Eukaryota > Metazoa > Chordata > Actinopteri > Cypriniformes > Leuciscidae > Rhinichthys > Rhinichthys osculus. Next base: position 43,643,167 of record JARWKJ010000012.1, read on the forward strand.
ACAAGCATGTGAAGTATATCTGGTTTCAAACTGGAGCGAAACACTGTCTGAATGTTTCCTGAAGAACTGAAAAGCTCTTAAACCTATTGTTGCGCCGGTGCAAGTCATGCAGATTTGAACAAAACAAATCAAGTGCAAATACAAAAATAAGACGAGTAAAGAAAACGGGGTACTTAATAATCACCCTTTATTTGAACATATGAAAACAAAAACCCACTGTTAACAGGTTAATGTCACATTTCCCATTCCATGACTAGTAAAATAATCGCAATTTACTCTCTGTAAAATAGCGTAATCCGCAGGGTGATGGACACGGAGATGGGTAAAACGGTTGGTGGCTACACATTCTGCAGATTGGGCTTAAGGGGGTCGCACACCGGACGCGCACTTTCTCAGTTCATGGCCAGCAATATTGTTATGTTTAAGGACATTATGAAATTAAGATCATGTCTGTACTATGTTATGATTGTACTGTACAATTAAATACAATCGTTGCTAAGTCTGCAGTCTGAACACTTTCCCTCAGAGCGCATCCGTTAACTGAATGGTTTGAGAATCTCACCTGAAAATCCGAGCCATTGCTGGGCGTCGCGGACAGAAGCCGAATGGTGCCGGTGGTGTGTGTAAACTCCTAGAACATAATGTGTTCGAATTTTAAAGAATTCTCTGCGCTTCTCGTCCGGTGTGCGACCCCCTTTAAAGCGCTGTTTTCTTTGAAGCCGAAGAACTCCCATACCAGAGTGGCTGCGCGGGCGCGCGCTGCGTCCTCTTCTCATTTGACAGATGTCAGCGGGTGCAATACTGCCACCTCAACGGGCGCTGGAGTATACGTGTCATGTTATCATAAAAGTCCTATTCATTTTAAACATTGTGGTTATCGCCAATACCGGTATATTGCCACACTCTAAATTAACACGATGTCGATATTTCAAGCTTTGAATTAGAGATGCACCGATTGATCGGCTGGTGATCGGAATCGGCCGATTTTCACGTGATCGGCCATGACCAGCGACCGGCCGGTCAGTCTGACATAATCCGATTTTATGCCGGTCAAATGCACTCGGGCGCCGCATGATTAACATCGTTTGTACAACATCAGCATCACACGTGCACACGGAACGCACATGTAGGAAACCTCGTGAATTACGGCCGTTTCACACCGCAAGCATGAGCAGCAGGGTTTTTTTTCTGTTTTTTTTTTTCGGCGTGCATGTTAATCAATGAGTGCATTCACACCGGGAGCAGCACGTGAGCAGGACCGTCGCGTGAGCAGCCGCGGCGCAGAGTCTATTCTGCTCGCGCTCAATTAAAGTGAAAGCACACTTTTGTTGGAATAAATAAATTATTTCACCCAAAAAGTGCCAGAATTTGCATGTCTTGTGTGTTTTAACAAGAACTGGAGTATGTCAGAAAAGAAAATGAATACTCAAAAATATTTATAGTAACGTTACCCATTTAAACTTTTTATTATTTCACAATCGTTTCCCCACTGTCCCACTTGCCCGAGGTTAGCGCTTGTTTAGCCTGGCTGGACATGTCAGATGAAAGAACTGTTCGACAGTTTGAGAAATAAAACTTGCCATTGATGTACAAGTGATTGCAATAGGCGCGTGTGTGTGTGTGTGTGTGTGTGTGTGTGTGTTTTGAGAAATATCTTTATACTGCAAGGCTATATTTATTTTATTTTTTATTTGTTATTTATATATTATTTTATTGCCATTACCTGTTTTCATACAGAAGTTTAGTTTGCTAAATATATGAATTTTTTGTAAAATAGAAAGAAATGGGTCTTCCATAACACTGCACTTTAGATGTGTGTGAATTTCTCACACCAAAAAAAAAAATTCTATGTTCTATGCAAAATGTTCTATTAAAGAGAAGATAGAAAATAAATATTTGTGTGTGCTGTAAAGTGGTTAGAAAAAATGAAATCGGAATCGGCTAAAATCGGTATCGGCAGGTCAAACTCTGAAAAATCGGAAATCGGAATCGGCCTAGAAAATTGTAATCGGTGCATCTCTACTTTGAATATCACGATTATCGTCAATACCGGTATATTGCGACACCCCTAGCTCGGACACACTCGGTCTCTCTCGCGCGCAAACACACTCGGTCTCTCTCGCGCGCAAACACACCCGGTCTCTCTTGCACACTGTTGCTCGCGCGCTGACACATTGGGTCTCTCTCGCGCGCTGACACACCCGGTCTCTCTCGCGCGCAAACACACCCGGTCTCTCTCGCGCTGACACACTCGGTCTCTCTCGCGCGCAAACACACCCGGTCTCTCTCGCGCGCAAACACACCCGGTCTCTCTCGCGCTGACACACTCGGTCTCTCTCGCGCTGACACACTCGGTCTCTCTCGCGCGCAAACACACCCGGTCTCTCTCGCGCGCAAACACACCCGGTCTCTCTCGCGCTGACACACCCGGTCTCTCTCGCGCTGACACACTCGGTCTCTCTCGCGCTGACACACCCGGTCTCTCTCGCGCTGACACACTCGGTCTCTCTCGCGCTGACACACCCGGTCTCTCTAGTGCTGACACACTCGGTCTCTCTCGCGCTGACACACTCGGTCTCTCTCGCGCTGACACACTCGGTCTCTCTAGTGCTGACACACTCGGTCTCTCTCGCGCTGACACACTCGGTCTCTCTCGCGCTGACACACCCGGTCTCTCTCGCGCTGACACACCCGGTCTCTCTCGCGCTGACACACTCGGTCTCTCTCGCGCGCAAACACACTCGGTCTCTCTCGCGCTGACACACCCGGTCTCTCTCGCGCTGACACACTCGGTCTCTCTCGCGCTGACACACTCGGTCTCTCTCTCGCGCTGACACACTCGGTCTCTCTCGCGCTGACACACTCGGTCTCTCTCGCGCTGACACACTCGGTCTCTCTCTCGCGCTGACACACCCGGTCTCTCTAGTGCTGACACACTCGGTCTCTCTCGCGCTGACACACTCGGTCTCTCTCTCGCGCTGACACACTCGGTCTCTCTAGTGCTGACACACTCGGTCTCTCTCGCGCTGACACACTCGGTCTCTCTCGCGCTGACACACCCGGTCTCTCTCGCGCTGACACACCCGGTCTCTCTCGCGCTGACACACTCGGTCTCTCTCGCGCTGACACACTCGGTCTCTCTCGCGCTGACACACTCGGTCTCTCTCTCGCGCTGACACACTCGGTCTCTCTAGTGCTGACACACCCGGTCTCTCTCGCGCTGACACACTCGGTCTCTCTCGCGCGCAAACACACTCGGTCTCTCTCGCGCTGACACACCCGGTCTCTCTCGCGCTGACACACCCGGTCTCTCTCGCGCTGACACACCCGGTCTCTCTCGCGCTGACACACTCGGTCTCTCTCGCGCGCAAACACACCCGGTCTCTCTCGCGCGCAAACACACCCGGTCTCTCTCGCGCTGACACACTCGGTCTCTCTCGCGCTGACACACCCGGTCTCTCTCGCGCTGACACACTCGGTCTCTCTCGCGCGCAAACACACCCGGTCTCTCTCGCGCTGACACACTCGGTCTCTCTCGCGCTGACACACCCGGTCTCTCTCGCGCTGACACACCCGGTCTCTCTTGCACACTGTTGCTCGCGCGCTGACACATTGGGTCTCTCTCGCGCCCAGTGTCCAGTCCGGCGCCTCATATCTCTGCTCCACTCCGCGCTCAACTCAACTTTTTTTTTAATACAACATCTCCATGACTTATTGATAGTTGCGCGATGCAACAAATCGATTATGAAATTCGTTGCCAACTTTTTTAATAATAACCGCCCCAAATGCTGCAATAACCAATCAGAGCTCAGGAACCGGCCAAAAGCTGCATTAACCAATCAGAGCTCAGGAACCGCCCCAAATGCTGCAATAACCAATCAGAGCTCAGGAACCGGCCAAAATGCTGCAATAACCAATCAGAGCTCAGGTCAGGAACCACCCCAAATGCTGCAATAACCAATCAGAGCTCAGGAACCGGCCAAAATGCTGCAATAACCAATCAGAGCTCAGGAACCGGCCAAATGCTGCAATAACCAATCAGAGCTCAGGTCAGGAACCACCCCAAATGCTGCAATAACCAATCAGAGCTCAGGAACCGGGCAAAAGCTGCATTAACCATTCAGAGCTCAGGAACCGCCCCAAATGCTGCAATAACCAATCAGAACAATAGACATATTTTCTAAAGTCAGGGTGATCCTCGTTTTGATGATCGCCGTCGCTCGAGCACTCCTGCCCGTCACTATTAAAGGGCCAGGGACCGCAGACCACACGAGCGCGCTCCGAGTAGAACTTAAAACTACTCTTGTTCTTTATGTTATATTGCAGAGTATTTTGTAAATGATTTATGGGTGCACATCATTATTGTGTTAATAATGTTGAATGAGAATCAGTTCCTCTTGCAGCATCTCTTCTCTTCTCTGATGACGAGGGCGGGGCTATAACCTGTCACTCACATCAGATCAGCCAATAGCAAACCACAACCGTCCCATCAACTCCCCACAGACACAGTCAAGCCCCGCCCACATGTGTTCTCGTTCCAGAAACGCTTCACTCGATATGAAGAGACCAGCACAACTTCCCCTTCAGGAGGATATTAAATGCCAGTCATGACAATCAGAATGCCACTTGTTTTAATTTATGGGAAATGATTGAATAATTCTGGTCTGTTGTGTATGCTCACCCGCAGAAGGAAAGAAGGGTGATATAAGGGTGAGTGAATGATGACTCGTTCTCTGAACTCTTCTGTTTCCAGAACACCACTTCTGTTCTGTAGAGTACTTTAATGATGTCAGGTCATGTTAACAAATTAATAGCAGTATCTCCTAAAAACGTTCTCTTAGATATGCATCATATACTCTTATTCCCCTGCTGTGCTACCCAGTGGTGAAGTGTGTGGTTTCTGTGACACTGAAGATATTCTCCACACACACACACACACAGCTCTTTCTCCACACACACACACACACACACACACACACACACAGCTCTTTCTCCACAAAGGGTCGTAAAAAATCCCTCCAAAGGGGCAGCTTCGCATTGGCTCACGCACCTCCAGAGGGTGTGACATCTTCAATTTAAAAATCACTGATAACAAGATCAGCGCTCTCTCTTGTCCTCTTAGCCTCTGGCTCTCTGACTCTCTTGGTCCTTCTTGAGAAGTCCTAACGTGAAGATGATGCTGAAGTAGAAGTCCCCCTAGCGCCAGGCTGCGGCCTCGTCTTTCCATTCACCAGAGACCCTCTGACTCCCACTGGCTCTCTCTCATCAAGACCACATCAGCAAAGATCAACCGGAGCCTCAATGAATTGCATCAGGACAGTTTAACTAAAATGGGCGAGACCTTCCCCCTTTAGAGAAGGGCGAGTTAGAACTGAACTGATGGTCTGCTGCACATCTAACACTGCTGTAACTTCTAGCTCTCCTGTATTCTGCTCCAGCTCTCTTTCCCTTGGGAAACTGTGTATGTGTATGTTAGAGTAGTTTAAATGTTTAGTCTAGTTAATAAAGTCTTTTTCATATCACACGTAAAGTTGTCTGTGTCTCATATCTGGAGTCACTAGTAATCATAGATCCTGACTACTTGCTCTTAGTAGTACTTTATAAGAAAGACATTTCCCATGCCCCGGAAATGTACATTTCTATTAATTAATTAATAACCCATATTGAGTGTTCACAGGACGAACCGAGTAATTGGTTGTAATGTTAATGTAGCTACATCAAGTTAACCCGATTAACTGATCCAAATATTCATAATCAATTATAACAAGTTATTATTGATTATTAATATTTCATAGAGCTAATTTGTTACAGTTTTGTTTAATTGTTTTAAAGGGGTCATATAATGGTACATGCACTTTCACAAGTTGATTGTACTGAAATGTGTGTTGGCAGTGCCTGTACACAACCATCATATAATGATAAAAATCCATCCAGTGTTTTTGTTTTAATCTCCTTATATGTTTTCCCCTGCCTCAAATCGAGCCGTTCGACCGTGTGACGTCACACGCTCGGACCAAGCGGCAACATTCCAATCTGCAAAATGAAGCTTACCCGGAAGTGCGAAAAACTGCAATACATCGAAAATCCGTTAGAGGGAGGTCCCAAAAGGGAGCAAATGTCCATAGACCCCATGTTAAAATGTCCATTTCCACAGCATAAACTCATGTTTTTACAGGTTGGTCCCATGGACTTTTATTGTATTTTTCGATAGGTTCCGAGTGCCTGACAACTGTGAGGGGGGTGAATTTTTTTCTAACTCATTAGTTTAGATCGTATTTAGATATCAAATGTATGACAAATAAGGGCGTGGTTAACTTTGATTGACAGCTTGATTGACAGCTGATAACGGGCTGCACCGAGTGCAATTCCTGAAATCTGACGTCTCGGCCATGATCTGACACAACACATCACACCACCTCTGTATCCTTTCTGAACATTTGTATTGAAATATCGTACATAACACGGGTTGCTCTGCTATAAACTGCACTAACCGACACTGTAGGAGTAACGTTACTTCGCTTCACTTTTTCCGGTAAGTGACATTCCACTACTATTTCACGTAGTTAGCACTATTTAGCATCAGTGTTTGTGGGCAGTGGCACTGCAACAGTTAGCATTAAATCGCCTCAATTAAATTAGCGTCCGAGGTACTTTACCTATGGTTATAACCAGTTATAACTGACGTTTGAAACACTGTAAATGCGTCTAGAAGCCATAGACTGTGAAGAGTAGCCTATTCTGCCAGTCGATCGTGTAGCGGTACAGATAGCTGAGGCTTGGCTGAAGAGGCGTGTCCACCGGCCGGCTCAGTCTCACACAAAGCCCGCCCTTTTACCCATATATGGATTGGCCAGAAGGTGGGCGGGGTTAGGATTTCCCAAGATTTTCAAAAGATGGCGCCGCCCATAAACGGCCTCAAAACCATTATTCAGAAAGTCTATGGGTGACGTCACAGACGCTTTCTCCTTTTTTTTTACAGTCTATGGGTAGGACGCCCCTCCCACTATTGTTGATTGACAGCAGCGTTTCAACACATCCCCGCCCTGAGCGAGCTGTCATCATAGTCCGCTATTGTTGATACGCTGGAGCAGAATGGCGTCTAAGCGATTGTGGTGTTCTGTTCTTGGGTGTAATAACGAACACAGTCATTTTAATGTTCCTAAATCCGAACCGCTGAAGACGCAGTCTTTCATGACCATTAGCTGTAACATCAATCTGTCAACGAACTAACCTATACATCAGTAAACACACAGCGTTCGTATCTCACTACTCTACCCTGCCAGTGCATACAAAGATAGATCAAAGTGACATTACGTTAACCAACCATTCAGAAACGTCCTGTTCGAGCCTTAATTGTCGAACTTCTTCATTGTTCCGGGTCCGACTCCGGTTCAGACTGATACGGTTGCACAGATGTGTCCTCAGAGACTCCCTCTGCCATTCTCTCTCCAAAATATACCCTCAACTGTTGTCAAGGCAACACTCCACGTGCGTTGTGTCGAAACGCCCGCAGAACAGAGGGGCGGAGTCAGCGGAGCTCATTATCATTTAAAGGCATATGCACTGAAACGGCGTGCTGAAAACAGAGCTGTTTTTGACCAGGTAAAATGAGTGTTTTCTTACAATACTAATGAGAATTTTTAATTAAAGTATAATACAAACTTTTTTATTTAGACCCTAAAGAATCAAATTAACTTGTATAAAAATGGCATTATATGACCGCTTTAAATCGCAAGTGTAATTTTTAAAATGCAATTATTTTGTCAAAACCACTGGCCACTGGACATGAGTAGCTGACAAACTACATGGTTAACTCTGGGATTTAATGTAAATTAAAACCATATAAACAGTCCAGCAGTCAGCGTGCATTATACAAGCATTGCACTTCTGGACATCATGACCATCATGACCAAACCCCAAACCCGTGATCATTCAGCTCAGCACCATTCCCCCCTGTGCTGCGCTCACCATCACTCCTGTCTCCATAACACTTACTGAAGAAATGTGGATGCTGGCATGAAGCACTCATGGGAAGTTGCTCCATCTGCCACTGTTTAACATGCTTTAGCTGCTGAAAGTATTCTGCACAATACAACAGGACAATACAACACTGGGGCTAAAACTATTCTGAAAACATTTAGGGACCAGCTAAAGCACGCAAAACATGTTATCGTACACATTAGGGGAAGCTTAACTTGACATCTCAACATTGAACTCCTTTAGCTTGCACTCCGTCTTGCTGATAATAACAGTGAACCCAGCAGATGATAAGACAGTTTTCATAACTCAGTCTGATGTCGCTGTCACTCACTGGATATGAATCACGTGCAGTCACAATGATGATTATCAATAACCGATCATAAAATACTCAGAAATCATGCGCTGAACCAGTCAAACCCCGCGAGTATGATACAGCAGCTCTGAGTTATGGTCCAGCCAGCACCAGCTGAATGAGGATGAGGATGAGGATGAGTTGCTGTGTTAATAAGCAGCTTATGGCGAATCTCCATCGCGAACACAGAAACACACATAAACACAGTGTAAACACAGCGACATTACCTCTGGTGTGGGACGCCGAGTCCCGAGTGTCCATCGATGAAGATTAAACAGCTCCCTAGACTAGTGGCATTACATTCCCAGTGTTTAAACTCGGTCCATATCGACAGACTGCGACCACAGAGTGTGTGAGCGCGCGCCCGCTGAGCGCGTCCACGGCTGCTGAACGAGCCGCATCACACACGCGTGCACGAGCCCGCGCGCGCTGCTGCCGCTGTTTATTTGATAAACGGACTTTAAATCATCAAACACTATATCATAATCTCGATATATAATACCGGCATCAGACGACACGACACGACACGACACACCGCGCTGCAGCTCTTGTGTAGAGAGGGTTTTAATGGAGGGAAACGCTATTTTTTGTGCCAGACAGTCACTGATGCTGGATCACTTATCCATGCACAAAATCTTTCGGTTTTCGAATTATTTTATGAAAAGATATTGAGATCAAATGTTATATTTTGTATAAAGACCAAGTTAACAATTTTTGGTTCCCAGATCAATCGTTCCCTGATGGTTAGGAAAGTTCCCTTTAGGTTCTCTAACCTACATCCTGATATGCCTGTAAATAAGTCTACAAACAACATCTTCTAGGTTGTTTATTGTTAAAAAATATAAGAATCGTATGAATATAATAATATTACAATAAATTTAATGTATGCACAAAATGTTTTATATAAAAAGCCATTAACATATTTTAAACAACATATTACAAAATTGCATTGTTTGGAAAACGTAATAACAACGAACATGAATATTCTAAAACTAAAGAGATTAGCCTGTAATAATTTAATAAATGTAAATAGGACATATATTATCATATTCTAATTATTATCAAATATATCATGAGAAACTATTGACATTGTTTAGTGTTCAGATTGTACAATAAATTGAACGTATGCACAAAATGTATACATATAAAAAGCCATGAACATTTATTTTAAAAAACATGTTATTGCATTGTTCAGAAAATGTAATAATCATGAACATGAATATTCTAAGACTTAAGGAGATTATAATAATTTAAAATGCGGATTTACAGATACTATTCACGTGACTTTCAAATGAAAGATTGCTAGAGCACACCCAGGTTCCTAAACGACGACGAAGACTTGACAGAGCAGCCATCAAGTGTTAGACAGTATTCTAGGTTATTACGTGAGGACGTTTGTTTTCTCAGAATAAAGTAGTAGGAAATTACTAGTCATCCAATTTTTTTATATCAGCTGTGCATTCCGTTAATTTTGTGAATTGGTAAGTTTCGTTAGGTTTTGAAGAAATATACAGCTGAGTATCATCAGCATAACAGTGAAAGCTAACTCCATGTTTCCTAATGATATCTCCTAAGGGTAGCATGTACAGAGTGAACAGCAGCGGTCCTAGTACTGAGCCTTGTGGTACGCCATACTGAACTTGTGATCGATAAGACATCTCTTCATTTACTGCTACAAACTGATAACGGTCAGTTAAGTATGATTTAAACCATGCTAGTGCAACTCCACTAATGCCAACATAGTTTTCTATTCTATTTAAAAGAATGTTGTGGTCAATAGTATCAAATGCAGCACTAAGATCGAGTAACACTAATAGAGAGATACAACCGTGATCGGATGATAAGAGCAAATCATTTGTGACTCTAATGAGAGCTGTCTCAGTGCTATGGTACGGTCTAAATCCGGACTGAAAATCCTCGCAGATATCATTTCTTTCTAGAAAGGAACACAGTTGTGAGGATACTGCTTTTTCTAATATCTTTGACGGAAAAGGCAGATTTGAGATCGGCCTGTAATTGTCTAATTCTGTAGGATCTACTTGCGTTTTTTTAACAAGTGGTTTAATCGTAAACGTATCCTAGAGACAAAGACGAATTAATGATATTGAGAAGAGGATCTATGACCTCTGGAAGCAACTCTTTCAGTAGTTTAGTTAGTATCGGGTCTAACCAGTGGCGTCATGCCCATTCAAAGTGACGGGGCACGTGCCCCCTCAGATTTTTCCTCCCTGATAATTTTTGTGTCACAACTTTATTCCTGTTATGCTCCATAATTACCAGAGCCTATAACGACACAAATGAATTCTTCTGGATGTGTAATAAATCGGTCAGCATCAGCCCGCCCCTTTTTCCTAATATGGTGTCTGTGTATATCAAATCTAGAGCGCTCTAGAATCTTTGCTGTGTATGTTCAAGCAACTCACTCGTCTCGCACGTTGAGCTGGCAATGTTTTACAGATGGTCTTGAAGTGGTAAGTGGGCAAAGCAACAAATCGGCATTGAATTAGTTATCGGATGATTAAAAAGAAAATTTTAACTTGATTTATTTATTTATTTATTTATTCACAGCATTAACTTAAGTTTTGTCAGTGTAACGTTATCGATAGCTAGCGTAGTCTAACGGTAAACTAGTTGGCTAACGTTACTGCCATACAAAGCCAATAAGCCATAGTAACGTTATCTGATCGGTTTTGAGACATCTGTTCTGTTTTGTCTTGTGTCAAAGTCTCCAGCTGGTTCAATTGTTTTCAGTTTCATAGAAACGAGGGTGTTAAATTTGTTGTAGGCTACCTGTAGATTACTTTTTTACATTTCTGTCAAATATTAACCATTTTCAAATAAACGGGGTAGTGTTAACCTTATTCAGCACTGAAATCTGTCAAACCTTTTTCAAAGTCCTTCATCACATATTAATATTAAAATAACTTAATTTCAGAGCACCACAAAGTCAGACCTCAACACCTTTATGTACCTTTAATGTAAGAGCGTTCTTAGGTCACATACCAATTTAAAATCATAACATAAAAACTGCAATGGTACTGTTTTTAAAATCATGTGTAGTAGGCCTAAGTGTACAGTAAGTGTGTGTGTAAACATGCTTTAATGAAGTAGACTTCAAAAGCTTTTCAATTGGAGCTCACAGTTCTTTCATCAACCTGTCTTTTACATAAACTTACAAAATAGATACTTTAACTTAGTCCTCAGATAGAGGAGGGTTGCTGCTAGCTCCGTTAAAGGTCCCGTTCTTCTTTAATTTACTTATCTGTGTACCGCTGTTTTCACTGTCCAAAAAACGGGCTGATGACTTCCTTGCTCTATGAAGTCCCTCCTTCAGAAACACGTCACGAGTTCTGATTGGGCCAGCGGTTCCTGTGTTGTGATTCGACAGCAGCTTATCGCACGTTGCCCGGAAACGGCGCGCCTCTTACCATAAATTGGAGATGCATGCCCAGCTGAAGTGCTTCTTCTCCGTGGGAGCGCAACAAGACCACGCCCCCTTTTTTTGTGTATTCCTGTGGGCCGGAGATTAGTCAAAAAACTGTTCTAGTTACGTCATTAAAACAGAAGTGGAGGGATGTAGTCCAAACCGGCCGTTCGCTGTATGCTTTGAAAGGCGACTTCTGTTAAATAAAATATCTCGCTAGGCATTGAACTTTGAGCTTTATAATTTTACAGGTATTATTTATACTCTAACAGCAACAATACACACTAACTAAAGTTTGAAAAATGGAATCGCGAAGAACGGGACCTTTAAGGTATTTCTGTCCCTCCCAAACTGCATTGAAATGGTATGTTTAGCAGCCAGAATTTAAAGATTTTCAGGGGGAGAAACCCCCTGACCCCTCCTAACATGATCCATATCACCCGTCAGAAAACAGTTGCAACGTCTCAGATTGTGCCCCCCCAGAATTTTGGCTTGCATGACACCCCTGGGTCTAACTGTGGTGACGCCTGGAGTATAGATATGAGGAGGACTCAAATGCAGTGACGAGAAGTGAAAAAGTTTATTAGAAAACTTTGTGAACAATATAATAAATTCCGTGACACAGTGAATAATATGGCGCTTTTCCATTACCAGTACCAGCTCGACTCGACTGGACTCGCTTTTCGCTCCGTTATCCATTGCAGAAAGTACCGCCACAAATAGTACCCGGTCGTCATAGCGACGCCTTTCGTTCCTCGTTGCCCCATCAAGCTCTCGCTGGATCCTCTCTTCGGCAACCAAACAAAGGAATGTCTGCACCTCCTCGTTTGACCACGGCGTATTCTTCCGAGTTGCCATAATAATAGTAGTAAGTTTAGTAACTATCTCTGGCCGAACTATTTAAAAATGGCGGGGTTATTCTGGATACTCCATCTGGCGCGTGCAATGATGACGCAGTGAATAGTGACGATTCTCTCTGACCAATCAGCAGTCGGCATTGTTTTCACGTCACATTTTAGTATCGGCTTAGCTCGCCTCAGCTCGCTTAGAACCTTGCCGGAGGTGGTACGAAAAAAAGTACCCGAAAGCAGGTACAGGTACAACTTTTACACAGTGGAAAACCAAACAAAGGTGAGTCGAGTCGAGTCGAGCCGAGGCGAGCTGGTACTGTGTAGTGGAAAAGCGCCAATAGTGAAGCCTCTCTGATCGGCGGTTCCAGAGAGAACAGCCCGCAATCCTGCGGACGTGAAGAGAAGCGGAGACCACCGTCAGACTGAGAGAACACAACAATGTCCAGCAATAGACGAGGACAGGGACCAGCAGGCAAACAGTCCTGCACCGATCCGCACATCTAGGTATCCTGAACACAGATCACTGGTAAGTAGCACAGCTAACACACAGACCAGAAACGCACACGCCACATAAAACAATCCATTGACAAACACTGGTAGACACAGCTGGGGATATAAAGTGTAGAGGAAACGAGCGACTGGTGGGGAAGATCAGCTCGTGATTGTGCTAATTGCCACCGCACAAGCTGCAGAAATGGCAGGACCAAAATAAACAACAGAGAGGGACCGGTGACACACCCTGACCCGTGACAGGGTGGTGACAGAAAAATCTTCTCATCTTCAAATCGCGTTCTTCTAATTCTTCTGACGTAAATCCAAGTGAAACAACACAGCACAAACACATCCAAACTCGATGAAAAGCAGAGAGGAGTAACTTAGGTTACTGAAGTCTAGTCTCCGATTCTTTGTTTTGAGGTGAAGAGGTTAATTAGGTGAAGAGGCCTCAACAGCTCTGCGTTCCTCCGCGTGGATCATTTGCATCTGAACAGCTCTTGCACGCGTGGGTGTGGTCACATTAGATTTAATTACATTAAATACATTAAAAAATTACACTAAATATTCATACACTGATGTGATAATCATTTTCATAGTTCAAACAATATTCAGTATCTTTTGCAGATTTTACAGAAAGATTACGAAGTGGAGAAGCCATATCTGATCACACTAGTGGAGAGCGGCACAACCCAACGCTTCACTTCACTTTCTCAGTGTGTGTAAATCTAGGGCTCAGAGAATTGATTTTTTCACACATTAATTTCACACGTCTAGTACAATTGTGTGGTTGTGTTTTATTAATACAGTGTATATACTTTTTTCTTGATATACCCTGAAAGAATGGAAGTGAAATGTGACAACATGCCCCATACATTATAACATGACCATATGACTGATTAAGATGCAATCTGATCTATTAAAAAAATATATACAAGACAAACTAAAATATTTTCTCAATAAAATACAATTATTAACTTTTTTTATATATTATATAATGTCATTTTTTAATAATTAAAAATAAATAATTTTTGAGTTGAATGAACACACCGGAAAAAACAGCTAAACAAAACCTAATCCCTGAACAACTGAGGTTTAAACCTCGAGTGTCTTCTGCCTTTAGCGAAGCATTAAAGAACTATCAACTGTTCAATAACATTGGAGATTAACATAATATCAGATGTGTCTAATTTAAAATAAACACCAAAAATAGTGATGAAAAATTAGCAAAAGTAAGAAGATTAACTTTTGCTTTGGTTAAATAAATGTTCACTGATATCTTCCAAAGATTTCTGAAATTTGGCGCAATTTTTCTCCATATTGATATGGCAACTAGTAAATACAGTAAGTTTCGTCATGGTAGCATGTGTGTGAGTATTTAAAACAAGGCTGTTACGACGAGCCCTGTGTTAGTGTGTGTTTTTACTCCATAAATAGGCTATTCGTAACAAACACAATCTCTGGTGAAGTCTTTCACACACCCAACTAACATGCGTGTTCCACACAAAAGATTCGTCTAAACCACATTATTGTACTAGACATGTGGGAAATTAATGTGGGAAAAATAAATAATCTTACACAAATTGAAAAAGTCAAAAAGTGTTAGGTTGTGCTCCGCTCTTTAATTTTAACTTGCTTTTTTTAATATCCATTATGTCATTGTGATATGTATGTTCAAATAAAATATGAGAGGAGTGAACTCATATAGAATTAAATATATTTTTACAACGTTCGTTACACTGAACCTGTGTGTGATGCGCCATCGTGTGGCGAACATGGAAACTACAGGAAAGTTTATAAAGACATAATGGACATGTATTCATCTAAAAGGTCTACATATAATCTAAAATGTTCGAAAATATTCATTTACATAAAAAAATTTAGGCTATGTGAGAGATCTGTCCAAAGAGAATCTGGGCTCGTATTCATGAAGATTCTATGAATCCTCTCAGAAAACTCTTAATTTAGCTTAAAAACTTTTACGTAGGAGTCTTAGCTTAAGAGCGATTCGGGACCGATCTGAGAGCAACTCTGAGTAAGGAAAAGACACAAACTCTCATCTTAGTGAGGAGGCGGGGCTGACCCCGTTGCTATGTGTGACACAATCTTTAGAGGACTGTGATTGGTTGGTTGTCCAAGAAGGAAAAAATTAGTGATTTTAAGTATAGGGTCTATTCGAAGCCTTCACTTTGAATTTACATGCGTCATTTTTCCTATTTGACCGTTCTCACACACACACACACACACACACACACACATTATATATGTGTATATAAATCCTTTTTTTTATTATTTACCATGCTGTTAATTTCCTATAAGGTATTTGATTGGCTTAGAATGATAAAACTCTTTCCAATTACACTGATTGCTGGCATTTCTGTTTAAGTGGTGGTTTGAATGTTGGTTTTAATGGAACAAACATGGAATCGAAACCAAGCAGGCCGAGAAAGCCGGACTGGACAGAGGAACAGTGTTACTGTGAGCTCAGTTAGTGGAAGAACACAAGGCCATCCGTAAAGGAACATTCGGGCCGGGTGTCGATCTATAGCGTCTTATTAACTCACTGTCATCCATTGCAACACATTTCTTCTCCCTCTTCTTCTTTCTGCCATCTCTCCTCTGCTAAAGAAACTCTTAAGCCTCTTAAAAGTCCTCAACAATTTTGACATTAAGACCTCTTTTAAGGGTTTCTGAATTACTTTTTTCTTTACTAGCATTTTTTCTTTAATTTTAAGAGTAAACGACCACATTTCTAAGAATTTTCTTAGAATTTTGTCACTGGGAGCGACTCTTTGCATTGAGATTCTTTATGAATACGGGCCCTGGGCACGTATTCCTAAAGAATCTAAGAATCCTTTTAGAAAACTCTTAATTTAGCTTAAAAACTTTTACGTAGGAGTCTTAGCTTAAGAGCGATTCGGGACCGATCTGAGAGCAACTCTGAGTAAGGAAAAGACAAACAATTTCATCTTAGTGAGGAGGCGGGGCTGACCCCGTTGCTATGTGTGACACAATCTTTTGAAGACTCTGATTGGTTGGTTGTCCAAGAAGGGGAAAAAAAGAGTTATTTTAAGTATAGGGTCTATTCTAAGCCTTCACTTTGAAATTAAATGCGTATTTTTTCCTATTTGACCATTCTCTCTCACACACACACTATATATGTGTAGATAAATCCTTTTTTTATTATTATTTACCATGCTGTTAATTTCCTAAGTTATTTGATTGGCTTAGAATGATACAAATTGTTCCACTCTTTCCAATTACACTGATTGCTGGCATGTCTATTTAAGTGGTGACATTCTATTTGAATGTTGGTTTTAATGTAACAAACATGGAATCAAAACCAAGAAGGACGAGAAAGCCCAACTGGACAGAGGAACAGTGTTTACTGTTAGCCCAGTTAGTGGAAGAACACAAGGCCATCCGTAAAGGAAAATTCGGGCCGGGTGTCACAGCACGGGGCAAGAAGCAGACGTGGGAACGTATAGCACAAACTATTAACGGTTCATTCCCCCTGCTTGGGCGCACCAGTGAAGACTGCGAGAAACGTTGGTACGTGTTGCAATCAAAAGCCAGAGAGGAAATGGCAGCACACAAGCGGGAGTCATCACGCACAGGTGAGTGATATAACACTTTTTTTAGAAACCGCTGGCAAACTTATCTCAAACAATTATATGTATACTGTACATGTGGTCCATTGTATTGTTTTCTAGGGGGGGGGGGTGGGGCACCTGCTAAACAGCTGTCCCAAGTAGCCCAAACCGTGTTCAACATCTTTGATCACTCTGAAACCAGTATTACCGGTTTGAAGGAGGGCATAGACAGCTCAATGATTCAGCTGGTAGAACTACAACAAATGTCATTTTAATAAACCAACAGCCAAGTAACACAATATAAAGACACATTTTTATTTAACATAGCCAAGGCCATTTCACATATTTATATCTGGCATTCTTTGAACTGAAAAAAAATTGGCCTAAATTGATTTAAAATAACAGAGATTATATGTTTTCTGCTCTCAGTAGCACTGAGCCTTCAGCAGAGGAATGGGGACCGTCGACATCGCAGATGTACGACCCGAAGCGCCTCATTCCCCTTCTGCTGCACCCGCAGCTGCTCCAACACCATCCCTAATAGAGAAAAAAGTGGAGATGGATGTCATGAAGCAGCAGAAAATAGTACTCCATCTACAGGAGGAGTACTACAAACTAAAAATTGAGCTACTCAAAAATAAAACGTATAACAAATAATATTTTTTGTGTCTTCATAATATCTTTCTAATGAAAATGTTGGCTAAGGTGCTGTTTATTCACGATTTTTATATTACATTCACTGTTACTTACATGAAATGCAAATTAGTAAACTGCGCTCTGTAAGGATTCCCACTTTGGGACAGATCTCTCCCTTGTGGAGGGTATTCTTCATCATCTTGATGTATTCTTCATCATCGTGATCAAGGGGTGGTGATGGCGCAGTGGATAAGACACATGCCTTTGGTGTGAGAGACCCGGGTTCGAATCCACTGTGCGACACCAATGTGTCCCTGAGCAAGACACTTAACTCCTAGTTGCTCCAGAGGCGTGCGACCTCTGTAATATAGCAATTGTAAGTCGCTTTGGATAAAAGCGTCAGCTAAAATGAATAAATGTAAAAAAAAAATGAATAAATGTAAATCATCTTCATCAGCCCAGTTGTCCGTGGGAGGGTCTGCAATTTGTCTAGCTTTACAGATGTTATGAAGCACTGCACAGGCTGTTATCACTTTGCAGACCTTTCCTGGTGCCAGTCGCACCTCTCCATGTAAAATGTGAAAGCGCCTCTTTAGTTGACCAATACCCCGCTCAACTACGGCTCGTGTTTTCTTGTGAGCTCTGTGAGTTCATGAAAATGAACAGAATTCAGTTTATATTTTCAAAATATAATGGTAGGTTATTTATGGGAAGTAGTGTAGCCAACAAATACTAAGCTACTGCAACACATTTGTTGTTGTTTAAATTTGAAGTCCACACACATTAATTGTATGTTGTCACTGTTACCTGTTGTAATTTAGCTGTGACCCCTGCTCAGGACGGAGGTAAGGTGTGAGGAGCCATGGTTTACAAGGATAACCACTGTCCCCTAACAAGTGGCAATTTGCTGGAATACGACGTCCTTCAAACAGATGTCTCAGGCCACTCTCCGCCAGTATCCTGGCATCATGTGTTGCGCCGGGCCATTTTGCAACAATGTCTAAAATCTTATAATCTGCTTCTGAAAACAACTTGAACGTTTATGCTGTGGTACCTCTTTCTAGTAACATAAACGTCCTCGTCTTCCGACGGTGCGATAATTCGGATGTGGGTTCCATCTATTACTCCGACAACACCAGGGAAGCCTGCTATATTGACAAATGCAGTTTTTTGAGCCTGCAAGGTGGGAATGTCCAGTGGAAACGAAACGAACTGCGACACAATAAGAGGTTCTGAAAGTGCTGTAATTGTTTGTGTGATCACTGCTTACAGAAGGTTGTGACAGACCCAAATCATCACTGCTGCATTGTTGCATTTTCCCAGTTGCCAAATATCGTAATGTAGTGATTACTTTCATTTCTGGCGTTATGGCATTCCTGCGCTGTGTCGGTGATGTTAGCGTGTCTCTAATAAGATCAGTCACAAACATGATCCCTGCACGATCTCATCTATAGCGTCTTAACAACTCACTGTCATCCATTGTCTGCAACACATTTCTTCTCTCTCTTCGTCTTTCTGCCATTTTCTCCTCTGCTAAAGAAACTCTTAAGCCTCTTAAAAGTCCTCGTCCGTGCTCCTAACAATTTTGACCTTAAGACCTCTTTTAAGGGTTAAGATACTCTCTGAATTACTTTTTTCTTTACTAGGATTTTTTCTTTAATTTTAGGAGTAAACGCCCACATTTCTAAGAATTTTCTTAGAATTTTGTCACTAGGAGCGACTCTTTGCATTGAGATTCTTTATGAATACGGGCCCTGATGTTTAGTGATGCAGTGCCACTTTAAACCACAAGCGCACCTCATTTTCACTTCATTTCAGCTTTATGAAGTTTAACTTAGTTAATGATAACAGCATGCGGTATTATTAATCAATTAATCATTATTAATTTCACAAATTACCATACATTTACAGTATTTCTCAGTGGCTACAGACACCTGGCCTATAGGAACTTTGTCCGGTGGTGCTGGGGTGCCCTGGCCGACACATCAGGGTGGTGTTACCGCATCAGAGAGCAGTTCCCTGACCACACTGGAACCTGTTCAGCTTTCCAACCCCCTCCCCTTGACTAAAATAAAGAACTTAACATTTCAATTTGTCCATGTAATTTGTTTATTTACTTTAGATCACACCTGTGTTGTGCAACAGCTTCACTCTTTTCAGGCCTTTGAAACTGTGGTCAGGAACGTGCAGTTCTTGTAGAGATTCCTGAAACAGTTGTGGCTGCTCCAACACACTTCCAACAAGCAGATCCTGCAATCTGTCAGCATATTCTGCAGAACATTAGAAAATAATTGTACATTTCAGATAGATAGATAGATAAAGGCAGACAGAGGTATATATAAATAGATAGACAAAGACAGAGAGAAAGATATAGATAAAGACAGACAGATGGATAATACCAAATGTGTGATTTCTTTTCAGAAGTCGTGTGTACTCTCCTCTTCTGTGGCGTGGATACTGTATGTGCCATCGGAGCTCTCCTGCTGCGGTTGTTGCTTGTAGTCTTCCGCTATTTTCGTTGTAGTGCATGGCAGCAAGAGTCCTAAAAAGTAGGAGCTGAAACATTAGATCAGGTAGTGCATGAACAGATAAAATGCAGAGATGTGTGTAAAACAAAACAAAAAATACTGTAAGAAACATTAGAATGCAATTCAACTTGATCAGAACGTACCGGCACAACATCCCCACATAAGAGAATGCTCTTTGGTGCAAACCTGAGGACCAGACTGTGATATGACCCCAGTCCTGACGTCTGGAAGTCTGAAGCTCTTTAAGTCTTTCAGCAACTTGGGTGCCAAGATCACCTGAGTGAGCTTTTCACATGCAGCAGTACCTAATTGTAAAATAAAAAAGTAAAAACAAAAAATATATTGATAAATCACTAGTTTAGACATTATACAAAAATTAACGAATTAGTCTACAATAAATGTAAAAGGTTCATTACTTGGTTTAAGCCACTGTCTTGCCTGTTCCCCAACAAGAGGAGGATGCTGGCATCTTTTGAATTCCCCATCATGCTCATGGATATCTTGTACATGGTTGACAACGGATCTCCATTTTGCAACAATTTCCTTTCCTGATGATGATGAGGCTCCACACCAGTAAAGGAGATTCACCAAGCTTTTTCTCCAGGGGACAACCTCTTTGCAGCTTCTCGGCTTTGCAAGCTCTGCAATTTTCTTGCCAACACCTAGAGTACGCAAAAGCATTAATATGATATGATAGACATAACATATAATAATGAATCCTTGTTTTTGTAATCTCAGTTAGCTATGGCTATTATTATAATTTCTACTAAATTATATGTGTGCAAAATGCTTGGTCTACTCTCTCTGAGGAACTTCATCACACCAGGATGCCTGTCAGTGACATTCATTCGCACAGACACTCCTCTCTGCTCTAGTCTCAGGCTTCTTTCAAACCCTCTTCTCCATACGCTGACTGTTGCCGACTTCATTGCTCTGAAAAATCAAATCAACCTTCTTCAAAAGACTTGAAGCATGATTGGGTTCAAAGACAAATGTATGATCTGCTTTTCACTCATTCAACCCTAATAAACAAATCACTACCTTACCTGAATGAGCTGAATGTCCATGATCTTGTTTGCTCTGAGGTCGATCAGTATGTTCCATACTTTGTGTCCTAAACAATGTCATATTAGCACGTACATTTTTAGTTTTCAACATTCCTCTGAATGTTGAATGTCTGCATAAACTGACCCAAAAGAAAAACATATAAATATACAACTTAAAAACGATTAGTATGTAAATCACACATATTTTTGTGTGATTTACATTCCTTGATATAAATGATAACAGTGAAATAAATCCTGTATTACTATGGGAAACAGCTAAAGCAACCCTAAGGGGAGAGATAATAGCATACTCATCTTGGAGGAAAAAATTGAGAGAGAATAAACAAACGTTAATAGAGAGTAAAATACAAAAGTTGCAAAAATTAAAAGTGAGGGATAAAATAATAGAAAAAGAACTGAATGATGCAAAAAAAGAATTAGAGAGTATTAATTCGGAGGACTTACTTTTGCTAAACAATTATTTTATGACAATAGCTCCAAAGCTCAACGAATTTTAGCCTTCAAAATAAAAAAGAACAAAGAAAAAACGGTAATCAATACAATTATGGATAATGTAACGCCAAGGAGAGGGGGAGAAGAAATTTTATCTTGTTTCAGGAACTATTATGAAAACCTTTATAATTCAGAAGTAAATCATTTTGACAAACAGACAGTGGCAAGTGTGGCGATCGGCAGCTGTAGTGCCCTCGAGAGCCACTGGAGGGCACTCTCTCACTGTGTTATGTTTTCCTCATGGACTCATTATGTTTTATTATGTTCAGCTGTGTTTCATTATTGGTTGAGTTCCTGATTTAAACCTGTGTTTCTCCTTTGTCCGGTGCGAAGTCTTGTTACACTGTAAGCGTGCATTTCTGAGCGTTATTCCCTGTTCTGTTTCTCCGTGTTTCCCTGGACTCTCGACCTCTGCCTGTATCCTGGACTGTTTGTGAACCTGTGCTGCCTGCCTCGACCTATGCCTGTTTACACCACGAGTTATTGGATTGCCCTTGTTTATTTGTGTGCCTCGTTTATGTTCAAGTTATAATAAAGTGCTGCACATGGATCCGACCGCCTCTGTCCGTACGTTACAGAAAGTTATTTAGATGAATTAAGTCTAGCATCTGTGACTGAAACCCAGAATGAAAGCTTAGTTAAAAACATAACCCAAACGGAAATAATAAAAACTATTGAAAAGGGAAAATTGGGGAAATGCCCTGGAGAAGATGGTTATACTTATGAATTCTACAAAGATTATAAATACCTAATTGTACTAGTTCTACATAGAGTGTATAATGAGGTGTTACAAACAGGAAAATGGCCAGATACTTGGAAAAATGCAATTACAGGCCCTTCTCAAAAAATTAGCATATTGTGATAAAGTTCATTATTTTCCATAATGTAATGATAAAAATTAAACTTTCATATATTTTAGATTCATTGCACACCAACTGAAATATTTCAGGTCTTTCATTGTTTTAATACTGATGATTTTGGCATACAGCTCATGAAAACCCAATTTTATTTTAAATAATAATAATGATAATCAAATTAATAATATTCTGAACTCTTGGGAGAAAGACATTGGAATAACAGTGACTGAAGAGGAGTGGAGTCAGGCATGTAAAAATGTTTTCTGCTATGTTAAGTCCCCTTATTGGCAGGAATATGCGTGGAAACTATTGGTTAGATTCTTTAGAACACCACTGAAAATTTGTAAATATAAAAACCAAACACAATACTGTTGGAGAGAATGTGGTGAATGTAATGTTGACCTGGCTCATGTCCTCTACACATGTTCAAAAATCCTGCCATATTGGGTTAATGTGTTAGAATTAATGAAGCAAATCTGTGGTCAAAATACTAATTTTGAACAATTACATGTCATGCTGGGCATACAGCCGGAAGGGTTAAACAAATAAAATTATTATATCTTCTGGGTGTTGAGAATTACTGCTATTAAACAAATAACTCGAGGTTGGAAAAAAATTGATCCACCCAGGTTGGATAAATGGATTGAGGCTGTAGAAAACCTGTATGAAAATGAAATGATAACGCATAAGATGAGAGGCAAAATGAAGTTATTTAAGATGAGATGGTTCGCATATGCTAACCATGCATTGAAAAACAAAAACCAAGCATGGAGTTGGACCTGTGTAATTAGATGAGGCATGGATGTAATCTCTGTGATTTATGATGCAGCTATATGGATATATGATGCAGTTATATGGATATATGATGCAGCTATATGGATATATGATGCAGTTATATGGAAATTTGCATGTCTGTATGTAAATATGTATATGGAGATGTATGTATGTACGCAGGTGTATGCATGTATATGTATGAATATATGGGTGGGTGTATATATGATGTACGTCTGGGTACGTATGTATATGTATATGTGCATGGGTATGTATGTGTGAATACATTTCCTTCTGGCGGACATCTCGGCATGGATGAAGGAACATCACCTGCAGCTCAACCTGGCAAAGACTGAGCTTCTCGTCCTCCCTGCCAATCCGTCTCTACAGCACGACCTCACTATCCAGGTAGATCCATCCTCAATCACCCCATCAAGGTCGGTCAGAAATCTTGGAGTAATCTTTGATGATCAGCTGACCTTCACAGACCACATTACAAAGACAGCTCGATCATGCAGGTTTGCTATGCACAACATCAGGAAGATCAGGCCTTTCC
Organism: Rhinichthys osculus; assembly: GCA_029959095.1. Taxonomy (NCBI): domain Eukaryota; kingdom Metazoa; phylum Chordata; class Actinopteri; order Cypriniformes; family Leuciscidae; genus Rhinichthys; species Rhinichthys osculus. Next base: position 43,666,766 of record JARWKJ010000012.1, read on the forward strand.
TAACTGAGCATGCAACACAACTTCTCGTCCAGGCCCTGGTCATTTCTAGGCTTGATTACTGCAATGCTCTTCTGGCTGGACTTCCATCATGTGCAACTAAACCTCTACAAATGATCCAGAATGCTGCAGCTCGTCTGGTCTTCAACGAGCCCAAAAGGGCCCACGTCACTCCTCTGCTCATCTCTCTGCACTGGCTACCACTCGCTGCTCGCATCAAGTTCAAGGCTTTGACGCTTGCTTACAGATTGACCACAGGTTCAGCTCCCTCCTACTTCCACTCACTACTACAAGTCTACATCCCTACCAGAAGCCTACGATCGGTCAATGAGCGACGGCTCGTGGTACCATCACAGCGGGGCACAAAATCACTCTCCAGAACATTCTCATTCACGGTTCCATGCTGGTGGAATGATCTCCCCACCCTCATCCGGAATGCAGAATCCCTGACAACATTCAAAAGACAACTGAAAACTCATCTCTTCCGGGAGCACTTAACATAAAAAAAAAAAAAAAAAAAAAAAAAAAAAAAAAAAAAATCCTTTCCTCTAAATCCTCGCTTGCCTGGCTTATGCTACTCCGAGCTATGTCTGAACTTTGTATTTTGAGCACTTCTTGCGTTGCTTTTGCCTCTTCATGATGACTCGCTTGGTTTAGTCCTCAGTTGTAAGTCGCTTTGGATAAAAGCGTCTGCTAAATGACTAAATGTAAATGACTAAATGTTAATTATTATTATTTTATTTTAAATTTTTTTCTTCTCAATCCACTGGGGTGTAAAGGAGGGGAAGGGAAAGAAGGGGGAAAGAAGGGGGAAAAAGGGGGGGGGGGGGAGAAATATATTGTGTCTACTCTGACATGTTAATTGTATAATAGCAACATGAATAATGTCACAATAAAAAAATAAAAAAAGACTAAAACCGATTAGTATGTAAATCACACATATTTTTGGAGAAATAAAAAAATCTTACCTTTGTGTCTTTCAAGAAGGATGAGCCACTAAAGAGCACAGCGGCAGCAAGCTGCAGATTTTCAGCTGGTATGTTCTTGACATACGGCTGGCTGGCCCAACGTTTGCGATAGTCACACTTACCCCTTTTTCACCAAAAAAGAACTGTTTCAGAACTGGTGCTGGTTCAAAGTTGGTTCAAAGTTAGCTCAACTTGCGAACCTTTTCAGAACCTGTTTGTTTTTCCACTTATTAGAGAGCACTGCGAACGACGTCGTTACGTCACTGTGTACGTCGCCATACGTCTTAGCCTTCCCAGAAACGCTTGCGCCAACTTCAAGCATAACAGTTACAATGGCGGACTACATTGGCTTTCTGCAAATGTTTCTCCTGGCTTTGCGATCTTATATTGGGGTCAGAAGAAGACGTATAGAACACATTTGTGCTGCTTGTCTGGATAACTATAGACGGAGGTTACGTTCGAGAAGAAGGGTAATTATATAACTTGTTTCGATTCTTATTATTGATGTTAGCTCTTGTTGGATGCAAATGCCAGGCCGCTAGCTCTAATGGCCCTAACGTTAGCTACAGTATGTACCGGTAGCGCAGACTACCTATAGATTACATTGCAAATAAACAAAAAAAATAATGGTGCACCGATTTTTTTCTTTACAGGCAACGTTAGTATTGCGGCACATGGCAAGACGGACACCGCCTGTTGTCTGGGCACATCCGCGATCTCAGCACTGGTGGGACACAATCGTTCCGGATTATAGCGCTCAACAGTTTTTGCAGAATTTCCGAGTGTCCCGGGAGTCATTTGAGTACATCTGTGGTCGACTCAGGCCTGACATGGGGAGAAGGAACACAAATTATCGTATGTGTGTCACAATCCGAAAGCGAGTGGCAATTGCCATCTGTAAACTGGCCACCGGCAGCGAATACAGGACCATAAGCCATCTTTTTGGGGTAGGCCTCAGCACTGTGTTTAACTGTGTTCAGGACTTTTGCTACGCAGTCAACAGGGTGCTGCTTCCTATGCACATTTCATTTCCTGACGCTGACAAGTTTGTAGAACTGGCCACATTCTTCCAGAATCGTTGGAGAGTACCACAGTGTGGTGGAGCAATAGATGGAAGTCACATCCCTATAATAGCACCAGAGGAGTACCCTAGAGACTATTACAACCGGAAAGGATGGCATTCAATTATTCTCCAAGCAGTGGTTGATGGCAAAGGTCTTTTCTGGGATGTATGCGTTGGCTATGCAGGTAGTGTTCACGACGCAAGAGTACTGAGACAGTCAAATTTGTGGGAAGTCCTAAATGACGGGGAGTTATTATGCCAAAATAAAATCTCTGGGTGTGATGTTGGATATTATCTAATTGGTGACCCAGCTTACCCCATGCAGAACTGGCTCATGAAGCCCTTTTCAGACACTGGCAGACTGACACATGAACAACGGACCTACAATTACCGGCTGAGCAGTGCACGGTCAGTTGTGGAGATGTGTTTTGGGAGACTAAAAGGTCGATGGAGGTGCCTCCTAAAAAGAAATGACTGCAAGCTGGAGCTGAGCAAGCAAATGACACTCGCCTGCTGTGTGCTTCACAACATTTGTGAGGAACATGGGGATAACTTTACAGAGGAGCATCAAGACAGACCTATAAACATTCAGCCTCCTGTCCAGGGGGTACCTGAACATGGTAATCAAGAAGGGGCTGACATCAGAGCTGCGTTAATACAGTACTTAAGTAGAGGGAGTGACTGATTTCTTTTTTTTTCTTACCACTGCCATACATTGTAATTCTACCTGTGTTTTTGTGTTAAATTATTAAACTGCCATAACACCAGATGTTACATTTTTATGTTTACTTGCTGAGTTAATAGTTATCTCTTTCTGGTTTCCTGAAATGCAGCAGTGTGTAAATAAAATGCACAATTTCAGCACAAATGTAAATAAAAAAATTGTATTAAACCTTGATTACTTGCATTTGTTTCTCTGTTGATTAAGCATACCACAGCAGACATGTTTCTTTATAAAACGTTTCTTTTAAAAAAGTACACAAAGAAACCCACAAAATATTAAAGTGCGTGCAGTGCAAAGTGTGCGAGATTGTTTCTTTCTGATTCAGTGGGGTTGCCTCTCCATCACTGTGACCATACGCTCCATGAGTCCAAGCATTGCACTTGAGTCTGCATCCAATTTCCTCAGCAAGGTATCATTCATGTCCTAGCAGTGCTGCAGGAACCTTTCTTCACACCTCTCAAAATATTCCAGCAGCTCCCCATTCATGTCTCGTTTCCTTTTCCCTGTGCATTAAAAAAAACATAAAAATGAACAGATATCTTTGTGTATTTTGCAATTGTAAAGAATCTGACACAAGAGTCAATGCAACATATTAACAAAATAATATTATATGATATAATACTACACTGATACACCTTATAACGTATGTCTACTATCCTATCCGTACACATTGAGCAGTTTATGCAATCTAATCAAATACAACAGATCTGCAGTGAATTATTTAATGAAGACTGATATATTTCAGTTTGGTGATACTCATAACAACAATCCTTACCCTTTCTGGTCGACTGACGGGAAGAGGAAGATGAGGAGGTTTAAGCTGCTGAGCTGCAAGACGGTACTGGTGAGCTGCAGTGGAGTGGTAGCGGTAGCTCCCGGTCAGGTTCACAATCATCAATGGCCAACAACTCTATAAACAACAAAAATAAGACCGTGTTTAAATCACAAAAGTTTCCATTGCACCCTATACAGTGTCTGCGTTAGCTATTGTTAGCAATAGCATGCTAGCTAGCTGACTCAAGCAAGCACCACTACTAATAAGTAGCGTTGTAAACGAAACAGCTAAGAAATGTATAGTTGGTTTGCAACAAGGTGAAACATTAGAAAAGTTAAACTTACCAGAATCAGTAACGTTGTTGGCAATACCCTGCAGCAGCGTCTCATCCACCACCATAGACTCTAGCATGGCAGTTGTTGAATTTAATGCCCCGGTGACCTGGCACGCCGGTCTGTCGCCGAGGACCGAGTCCAAAACCTCAAAATGGGTATTTCTACTGCGTGGCCGTCCATTACCACTTCGGCCCAATTCCTTCTTTTGGTCCCTGTAATCCTTTTTTAGTTGTTTTAACTTGGTTTTGATCTGCTCTATGGTTCTGTTAAATCCTGCTGCAGCCATCTCCCTCTGGATCTCCTCGAATACATGTTTTGTTCTCGAAGCACCTTCTATTTTTTGCTGTACGTCTGCCGAAGACCATATCGCTAACAAACAGTTTGTCTCCTCCACCGACCACTGTTTCGCTTTAGAATCCATTCTTCAATCGTTGTTACAATCTTTACTAGCGCTGTGTTTTTAGCAATGGCGGTCACAACCTTTCCCATCCCGTTGTGTTGTTGGTCACAATAACCCCGCCCCCAGCCCCCGACGTAAGCATGACGTGGTAAAAGAACGGTTCTAGTCCAGCAAAGAGTTGGTGCCGCTTTGGAACCACTTTTTCTGGCCGAGAACCGGTTCTTTGGCTGTTGAAACACAAAGAACTGGTTCGCGAGTAGGCACCGGCTCCGAACCGGCTCTCAAAATGCTTTGGTGGAAAAGGGGTAACTGAGCACAGGTCTGGTCCACATGTAGAACTGTACCCACTGCTCTGCTCTTTATTGCACAGTATCTTGAGCAGATAGGGCCATTTCTGAACAGCTCCATGAGCTTCTCCTCATAAACAATGCATTTCCTCATTAGGTGGGGTGGTGTTGCAATTACAGTACTACAACAAACAGCAATATTAACCTCTTAACCGTTGCCAGAGCGCCAGCGCACTGGAGCGTTCTTTTTTAAATAGTTCAAAGTTACTATCATATTTAATGTTCTTACCTTGACAAACTATACATCATTAAAAAGATATAAGACTCAAGTTTCAGTATTTGACCACTATTGTATTCTGAGAAACTTATAGTGACAGTTATGTCTTAATTTGTGCCAGGAGTTATGAAATTAAAAAATGAGTTGATACCTTTAATATGAATTATGAGCGTCAGCTGCTCTCATTCAGAAAAAAACTCCTGTGCGATCGTCATGACAGCGCTTGACAAAACAACGTCCATCAGGGCTTTTAGCTCAAACATGTGCAGATTTGGAGGAATATTGATAGATTCTCATAGGTTTACATCAGATTTCTATAGACAGGAATAATGTTTATTGAATGTATACCCAAATGCGTCGATGTAATCATTATGAGCGCTGTATACTCTGATGTACTGTGTTTTCAATCCATACTGGCAGCCCGAGGGCGCTGTGTGTTCAGTAAAGTCCATATATGGATCACATGAAGAAGTGCCATAAGACACTCCAGGAACTGCCTAAACAAAGCTTCCAGAGATCGCTGTAACATGCAGATAAAGATGTTTTGAAGACAATAAACATGATTGCACTGATATTTGATTTACCGGTGTTCTTCTAGCCATGTCAGGTATTTTCATAATAATAGATTATATTTATAATGTAATGCTAATCAATATAGACTTTATCATTGTGCAGAATACTATAAAATAATATATTTTCTGTCTTATTTTTTCATCTGAAGCCAAATCAGATCACAGAAGGTTATTTAAAACACTCGACTTGCGTTATAAAGTAAGTTTGGAGCACAAACATGGTTTTAATCTCATAAATTGTCGTGTATTGATGGTGTGCTAAGCTAACATGCTAGCTAGCCCTAGGTGCACCTGCCACCACGTTAGCTGTTATTTTTATGAATTTTTCTAAATAGGAATGCTTACTGAAATGTTTCTTTTTTCAAAAAGGGCCTTTGATACAGTTTCTAATGTGAAGTGAGAAACTTTGATAAAAGAAAAAAGGGATTGAAACAGTGTGAATAGCGAGTCGTTAGTGATTATAATGCAGACAAAAGAAAAGCATATTTAGAGCCATAATCAGGCCGGAGAGGTGTGAATGTGTGCAGGGGAGACTGAGACTGAATGGGGCTCGTTTGCACTACAAAACAATAGAGACAATAGACTGAATTGATGCTAGAAGATGCCAATAAACACCAGTTTGCATTTTAGAGTCTAATCAAAATAAAGTCATATGACATGATCTTGAAAAACATTTAACTAAATGCAGATTTTTAGACTTATCATCTTCAGATTTTAAATATAACATGATCAGACATGTGGCTTTAGCTGCAGTGCATTTCTAGATTGATACAATGCCAACTTCAATTTTATTTTCATGAAGATGTTTCATAAAAATAAATTTCTAATAACTTTACAAAACTTTGAAGCCATTTTAAAAAAAAATTCATTATGACTAATTAATTCCACATTTACAATAAACTGCCAGGTGTCAGCTTTCAAATGAGATCTTGTGCTTTTAGTACAAAGGGTTCATGAACTGTATCTGTTTCAGTTTGGGTATGCCATTTCTGGGGATTTTTCAAAAGTGGGGTTGAAGCTTAACAAGTTAATAAACATTATTAAAAATAATTCATCATTAATGTCTGTTTGAATAGAAACTAAATTAAAAAAGCATGACCTGTCTTTGAGTACCTCTCATTATAGATGCTGCTGCCAGTCATTTCTGGATGGAAACTACAATCAGAATCCTCAGCCTCTCTGCTGGGCCTTTTCAGGGGTAGAGGTAGCAAGAGCGCCTTTCTCTAGGGGTATGAATGGCATGGAAGTGTTGCAACCAACATGCCTTTTCTGTTGCTTCACCAGAGTGCCTATGACATTAGATATTTCTAAAAGAAATAAATACATCGGTGCCTAATACACAGTACAACATACTCTTGCTCCTTCGTTCGGGTTTCCAGCGATGTTGCGTTGATGTGCTTCATGTCTGGATGTGTTTGACATGCAGCAACTTTTTTGGCGGGCTGTTCGGTCTGACACGCCATCTCGCAACACAGATTAGGCTGACAACAATACAGACATATTCATTTCCAAAGACATATTTTCCAAACAAATGTAAATATATGACATATATATTTAATTACACAAATTAAGCATACAATTGAGGTATTATATAAATATCTAAAATTTTAATATCGGGTGCTTATTTAATAAAGGGCAAATCAGGGTTACATTTTAGACACTCACACACACACCTATGAAGGGATAGAAAAGTCCTCGGGACTTGGCACCGCATCACTCGCAACACGCAACTTGCATTGGCCATCAACAAGGCCGAAGTCAAACATTCTCCAGTTTTCGAAGCTCTCTCTCGAAAAATGTTTGCTGCACACATATAATTTTGATGTGTCAGTGGTTGATGGCCAACGAACCGCCCGGAGCCAGAGTCTAGCCCTGGCAGCATCGCGGGGAACATATTCAAAGCACTTGTACTATTGCACCAGGAAAACAAACACTTGCATCCCATGATTGCCTCTCTCCTCTACTACGCGATCACAGTTTGACAACTCCTGCTCTCGATGCTGGGACGACTTCCACCGCACTGTCCTCTGGCAGTCACACCACTGCATGTGTCCCTGTTTCCATCTGTGGAGAAACAACACATATATCTATATATATAATATAATATAATATTATCTTTATTATATACATTTACACACACATATATATATGCTAATTATAATTCATTACATTTCTTCAACAACTTATTATTGTGTATCAGGGACGTGCACAGGAATTTTTAGGGGCAGTTGCTCTGACCTGAAAAAAGCCCCCCCCCCCCCCTAAAAAAGCTAAAAAATTAGCTTTTCCACACTTATTTAAATACAGAAAAATATTTTGTCAGCCACAGATGGTAAAAATGAACTATCATTTATTTTTTCAAGCTACCTGAAATAATATTAAACCTTTGTTTTTTTTCTTGATATTTTGTGACTTTATTTCATCTATCATCATGAACATGCATGTAAAGTTTGAACATGCTGCTGTGTTTTGACATATACAAAAAATAATAATATTACGTTCGTGGTGTTCGTGGGTCAATTTGACCCTCATAGGGAGCCATTCAAAAGCAACTGTACAGACAAAATAAAAACATTTATTTTTTGTATGTCAGGGCACTTCAACTCCAGTTCTAATGTGCAAGTGTATCTAAAAGTGCTCTAACCAAACACACTTGAAAAAGCTAAAATCACAGTGTTTAATTATTTATCAAATTATTTGCAAATTACAGATGAAAATCTTTGTCAGACACAGAGAGTAAAATAAGCTCTCATTTCTATATTCATCTGAAATACCTAGCTTTTAACCAAAACTTTTATGTAGGATTTTCAAATGCAGCATTACAGAGTCAAACTATTTATAAAAAACATTTATTATATCTATGTTTTTGTTATGTTTGGTTTCTCAATCCCCTGTGAGTGAATAATGAGCTTTCCCACAATTTTGCTTAGTGTAGCACGAGACTTCAACATAGAAAGCAGAAAAAATTAGCTCCCAAAGTTTGACAGTAAAATAAGTAATTTCACAGGTTTTTGACTGTGATACAGATGAAGATGTTTCAGAGTTAGAGGATGCTTCAGAGATTGAGGAAAATGTTGTTGAAGATACAGAAAATGAATGAAACTAGGGAAACTATTGGGAACTAGGTCTTAGGAAACTAGGGAAAGTTAACTTAGGAAAATTAAACATTTTCATTATACAACTAAATTTAATTGTTCAGTTATGATGTTCAAAGCATAAAATGTAAAAAATATATAAAAATAAAAATGAAAACGTAAAATATATGCATAAAAGTCAGTATACTGTTTATTTTCAAAATTTGTCAAAATAAAACTTTAAAAAAAATGGTTAAAAAAAACATTTTCATGAATCATATTTTCAGATATGTTGTTTTGTAATGTTTGACAAATGTTTGATATTAAAAGTTTACAGTTTGTATCTAAATCTTTGTTGTTTTTCATAGTGTGATTTTTGAGGAATTGTATTGAATCCAATTAGGGTCCATTTGACCCGCTCCATACAGGGTGTGCACAGAAATCGAACAGTGCACAAGGGTTAACTACTACTAATAATGACTGTTACGTTCCACGTGGGGGTTTATTTTGTTTTCACTAGTCTGTGCACGCTGGTATACTTCGCACGTGTTGATAGTATATGCTCATTATCTGTTTCTGTTTCTAGCTCACTCTTGGCTGGTAGGCTGCTGTGATTGGCCTAGCGGGACGTCACTCATCGTTGGGGCGGCGCCCGGGAGCCAATCAGAGTTGACCAGCTGGGTTCAAAAGGATGGCGTTTTCATTCATGCGATCTCTCGGAAGCGGCCATGAGCTCGTGTAGCGTTGTGAGGTTACTAAACCTGTGACTGGAGATTCATATAGTGATGTCTGGCTCTTGGTAGTGGAATGAGTTGGGTGCTGTATGCTTTGTTTATATGTGCCTTAATATTCAGTATGTTTTAGTTGTAGAAATCATAGTTTCAATGTGTATCCTAGTTTGACGCTGTGGGGTCCTGTAATTCGACTCTCTCTCTGGGAAAGAGAACGACAGGTCAGTATGCCGCGGTATACATAATGCCCGTAGTGTTTATTTGTTAGATACACTAGGTTAGGAGTGAGCGCCACTCTGTGTATGTTTTGTTTTAGTAGTTAGCTTATTTAGGTGCCGGATGCACTGAAGAATTCGGTTTTCTTTTCACCTTTTTCTTTGGTTAGGATTAGGTTTAGTATAAGGATTGTTTTGTTATATTCTGTTCTTTTCTTTGGCGCCACTTTTTGGTTCTCTTCCCTATTATTTAATTTTTTGTAAACATTGTAAATAGCACACTCATTTTTCCAAACTGGAACTAGTGGCTTCGGCTTTGTGACAATAAAATCCAGTTTGTTTCTCTTCAAGTTGAGTCTGTCATGGTTTTCTCTCCACCGTATTCCTCCATCAGCAGTGCTAATAAAACAAATGTTGCGTAACATCTCCTAGACTTTAAAAGATCGTAACATTTAATGGGGGCTCGTCCGGGATAACTTTATATTTTTATTGTTTATTATCTACTGCTGATGTGAGTGGTGGAATGACCATGTTCAGTACTTTCCTTGTAGAGTGTTAATTCGCGAGGCAGTGATTAGTGGATGGGCTGGTTGATTGTATGGTTAGTGATTCTGATAAGAGTAATGGCTGATTTTGATTTAGACACCTTTTTGAGTGCACCTACGGTTGAGCAGTTAAATAAATGTAGGAAAGATGATTTACTGCGGATCGCTGCTCATTTTCAGGTTACTGTTTCGAAGCAGTGGCTTAAAAAAGGGATTAAGTTTGCTGTATCCCAAAGGTTGGTTGAACTTGGTGTTTTAGTGTTGCCTGCAGGTGTTGGGGAAGTTTTTCCTGGTGCTGATAGTCGCCCTGAGGAGGAGGAGCAGAGCGAGACGGCTGAGGTAGAGGGTTCTGAAGCCAAAGCTGTTTTGCCGCCCTTCTAACCTTTTTCGCCGGACTCTGATGAGTCTATAGGAGGTGATGCGCGACTGAAGGTTCGTATAGCGCGACTCCAGATGGAGACACGCGAACGGGCAGAAGTCCGTCGAGCGGATTTGGATTTTCGACTGGAAGTCCGCAGACTTGAAATCGAGGCGGAGACGCGGATTAAGCTGCGTGAACTTGAATTGAATGCAGCCAAAGTGACACCTGTTCCAGTTGTGCAACCTTTACCGCCCGCTGATGCTTCGGCAGGGGCTGGGCCGGTGAGAACCACCTTTGAGGTCAGTAAGCATATTTCCCTTGTGCCGCAGTTTCGAGAAACAGAAGTTGACTCATATTTTAGTGTGTTTGAGAGGATTGCTTCCATACTCCATTGGCCTAAAGAGGTTTGGCCTTTGCTGTTGCAGTGCAAGCTGACCGGTAAAGCTCAAGATGTTTGTGCTACGTTGTCCTTAGCGGATAGCGTGAATTATGAAGTAGTGAAGGCTGCGATTTTGCGTGCATATGAGCTGGTGCCTGAAGCTTATAGACAGCGTTTTAGGGGTCATAAGAAAAATTCTAGTCAGACTTTTGTTGAATTTGCAAGGGAGAAAGGCACTTTGTTTGACAAGTGGTGTACATCTAGTAAAGTGAATGATTTAAAAGACGTGCGGGAGTTAATTCTTTTGGAAGAATTTAAGAATTGTATTCCTGAACGTGTTGTCGTTTACTTGAATGAACAAAAAGTGACGTCTTTGTCTCAAGCCTCCGTTCTGGCAGATGAGTTTTCATTGACGCATAAAAATGTGTTTGCTGCTGCGCGTTTTGAGAAAGCTGATGTTCAAGTGAGCTCGAGTAGTCCATCTCGACCAAAATCAGGTACTCCAAAATCAAAGGAAGATCGAGAATGTTTTTATTGTCACAAACCTGGCCATTTAATTGCCGATTGTTTTGTACTGAAACGAAAACAGTCAAGTTCTGTACCTAAGAGTGCTGGTTTTGTGAAACGGATTGATTCTAAAAAAATTGAGTGTAACGACAAGCCTGATTCCAGTTACGTACCTTTTCTGTTGGAAGGGTTAATTTCCGTTGCGGGAAATTCTGAGGAACGGGTAAGAGTTCAGATGCTCCGTGATACTGGGGCCATGCAGTCCTTTATTAGTGCTGATGTACTGCCGTTCTCGGAGCAAACTTTTTGTGGCAGTCATGTTCTAGTACAGGGCATAGAGATGGGTCTCGTTCAAGTTCCGTTGCATCAGATTCACTTAGAATCAGAACTATGTACGGGTTTTGTGAAATTAGCTGTTCGTGAACGTTTACCGGTGAGTGGGGTACAAATTATTTTGGGCAATGATTTAGCCGGTGGAAAAATTATGCCTTTGCTGGAAGTCTTCGACAAACCAGTGGCGCTCGAACAGCCTGATGAGTTATCCCAGTCATATCCAGAAACATTTTCAACTTGTGTAGTGACGCGGGCTCAAGCTCGTAAAGCGGATGCTGATGATTTGGCTACATCTTTTATCGCACCTATTTTTATCAGTGATGTGGTATCTGATGACGTTAAAGCTGTTGAGAATGCGCATGTTCCAGATACTATGCGTGTAAAGCTGCGCGTGACGCGCGTGAGACTTATTGTTGCTCAAAAACAGGATAAAAGTCCCCAGAAGTGCTTTGCTGCTGCTGTTTCCACAGAGAAAGCTCAAGAGAGAAAAGCTGCATATTTCGTTGAGGACGATTTATTGATGCGTAAATGGTGTTCGGAGATTGGAGATGCTGAATGGAGTAGTGTGTATCAGATCGTGATTCCCTCATGTTACCGACAGCAAGTGCTATCTTTAGCTCATGATCACGACCTGTCGGGACATCTAGGAATTAAAAAAACTTATCACCGAATTTTGAGACATTTCTTTTGGCCTAGATTAAAAACTGATGTCACACAATTTTGTCGCACTTGCCGCACTTGTCAGATCGCTGGCAAACCGAATCAAGTCATTCCGTGTGCTCCACTTGTTCCTATTCCAGTGTTGGGAGAACCGTTTGAGCACGTTATCGTCGATTGTGTCGGCCCTTTGCCTAGATCTAAGACCGGTAATCAGTTTTTATTGACCGTAATGTGTACTGCCACTAGATTTCCTGAGGCAATCCCATTGAGAAAGATCACGGCACCTGTGGTAACTAGAGCACTTGTTAAGTTTTTTTCTACGTTTGGTTTACCAAAAATTGTGCAGACAGATCAAGGCACCAATTTTCTTTCAAAAATCTTTTCTCAAGTGTTGTCGAGTTTAAATATTTCCCATAGGGTAGCAAGTGCATATCACGCGGAGAGTCAGGGGGCACTCGAACGTTTCCATCAAACGTTAAAGTCAATGCTTAGAAAGTACTGTATGGAAACAGGGAAAGAGTGGGATGAGGGGGTACCATTGCTTTTATTCGCGATCAGAGAAGCAGTTCAAGAAAGCCTTGGATTCAGTCCTGCTGAACTAGTATTCGGACACACTGTCAGAGGACCTTTGAAAATGCTCAAAGAGAATCTATTGTCTGTTGAGTCTAGCCCGAAAATGAACGTGCTGGATTACGTTAGTAAGTTCCGTGAGCGCTTGCATCAAGCTTGTTCCGTGGCAAGAGAGTCACTTGAAGTGGCTCAGGGTAAAATGAAGAGTCTCTATGATCGTAAATCTGTACAGCGTACCTTTAATAAGGGCGATCAAGTGTTGGTGTTGCTGCCTATGGTAGGGTCTGCTTTATCAGCGCGGTTTTCTGGACCATACGAGGTGGTAAGAAAACTTAGTACTACAGATTATGTAATTGGAACTCCAGATAGGAAAAGGAAGACTCGAGTGTGTCACGTGAATATGTTAAAGACTTTTTACAGTAGGGAAGCTGTTCAGAATGTGTCACTTGCAGAAGAAATCATTGCTCCTGTGTCATCTCCTGTGTTCACTTGTGCTGCTGTCGAGATCACTGATCCGGAGGATGATGGAGTCGTTCTTCATCACACACATCAACAATGTGCTCGACTTAAGAATTCTGAGGTATTATCTGATCTTACATCTCATGTATCTCATTTATCTGAACAACAAGGATGTGATATTATGCAGTTGATTGATGATTTTCCTGCTTTGTTTAATGATATACCTTCTCGCACTACAGTTTTGGAGCACGACATTAATGTGGGTGATGCTGCCCCGATTAAACAGCATGCATACCGCGTAAATGCAGCGAAAAGAGATGTGATGCGAAATGAGGTTGAGTATCTAGTAGAGCATGGACTTGCTCGGTTCAGCTGTAGTCCCTGGAGTTCTCCATGCTTATTAGTGCAAACACCAGTTGAATTATTCAACGATCGAGAAGGAGGCATTAGCACTTTTAATGTCACTTCAATATTTCGATGTGTATGTCGGATCGAGTAGCATTCCGGTCACCGTATTTACTGACCATAACCCTTTAGTTTTTTTATCACGCATGTATAATCAGAATCAGCGTTTGATGCGCTGGTCTCTGATTGTACAGGGTTACAACTTGGTGATTAAGCATAAAAAAGGTGTCGATAATATAATAGCCGACGCACTGTCTAGAGCTGCCTATGGTGGCATTTGAGCGAATGCATTTGATCAACTATTTGTTGAGTTAATCCATATAGTTGATTCTTAGGGGGGGAAGTGTTACGTTCCACGTGGGGGTTTATTTTGTTTTCACTAGTCTGTGCACGCTGGTATACTTCGCACGTGTTGATAGTATATGCTCATTATCTGTTTCTGTTTACAGCTCACTCTTGGCTGGTAGGCTGTTGTGATTGGCCTAGCGGGACGTCACTCATCGTTGGGGCGGCGCCCGGGAGCCAATCAGAGTTGACCAGCTGGGTTCAAAAGGATGGCGTTTTCATTCATGCGATCTCTCGGAAGCGGCCATGAGCTCGTGTAGCGTTGTGAGGTTACTAAACCTGTGACTGGAGATTCATATAGTGATGTCTGGCTCTTGGTAGTGGAATGAGTTGGGTGCTGTATGCTTTGTTTATATGTGCCTTAATATTCAGTATGTTTTAGTTGTAGAAATCATAGTTTCAATGTGTATCCTAGTTTGACGCTGTGGGGTCCTGTAATTCGACTCTCTCTCTGGGAAAGAGAACGACAGGTCAGTATGCCGCGGTATACATAATGCCCGTAGTGTTTATTTGTTAGATACACTAGGTTAGGAGTGAGCGCCACTCTGTGTATGTTTTGTTTTAGTAGTTAGCTTATTTAGGTGCCAGATGCACAGAAGATTTCGGTTTTCTTTTCACCTTTTTCTTTGGTTAGGATTAGGTTTAGTATAAGGATTGTTTTGTTATATTCTGTTCTTTTCTTTGGCGCCACTTTTTGGTTCTCTTCCCTATTATTTAATATTTTGTAAACATTGTAAATAGCACACTCATTTTTCCAAACTGGAACTAGTGGCTTCGGCTTTGTGACAATAAAATCCAGTTTGTTTCTCTTCAAGTTGAGTCTGTCATGGTTTTCTCTCCACCGTATTCCTCCATCAGCAGTGCTAATAAAACAAATGTTGCGTAACATCTCCTAGACTTTAAAAGATCATAACAATGACACAGAAAAACATGACTTGAGTCATGAAAATCCCTGCAGCATAATAATGGTTCTCACACTCCAGTAATATTTCTGTGAATTGAATTAATCTTGCACTTGTTCATAGTTTTTGTATTATGTCTGAATATATTCAGTTGAATTTTGCCCATACAAATGGCCTTATCTGACCGTGTTTATGTCCAAACTCAATGCCTCATATTATGGTCTTATTATTTATAAAGATCGCAAAACGTCAGAGATGACAGGTTTATGATATACAACTTTGTAAACAGTAGGCTATACAAAATGTAATATGTTAAATGTCACCAAAATACACATGAGAAAAAGAGTTCCTCATATTATTGTTTATAGTTTTTTTTAATTATTATCTTTTTTTATTTTTTTAAATTTGAAAATAAATAATCTGGATTTAATTGACAGATGGGGAAAACTCGCTTCTAAAAAAAAACGATTAGATTTCGGGAAAAAATTCAAACCTTTTTTAACCTTTTGGCTTCCCGTACATTCAGTTGTGCTTCTTGGTCGTCGGCCAGTTCTGCTCGTTCTGATGGTACGTATGGTAACTGGGCAACTACGCATGATTTGTAGTATGATTCGGTCGCGTGCAGCGCTCAGCCACGTAAACAGAGTTTGCCCTTCCCCTACGGACTTTCACTTTCGGTGCCCGAATGGAAGTGAATGAGGCTTTGCGATTTTTTTTATTTATCTAGGCCTACGTGGAATTCTGCATCCATTGTACGATTTTTTTTTTCTTTTTTTTTTTCTCGGAAGGGCAACGTGAGTCGAGAAGGGCATATGGGCAGTTGCCCGGGCAACCTGAGCAACCCCCCTGTGCACGTCCCTGTTGTGTATAACTGATGTTAACGACCTTCACTGTTAATCCTCGCTTTCTCTGAATGTCCTTAAATGGGAATTGTTTAACAGGAGATGTCAACGTTAATGCAACGTGTGTGTGTGTGTGTGTGTGTGTGTGCCTTTGTGTGTGTGCATGTGTGTGCCTTTGTGTGTGTGCATGTGTGTGTATGCAGACATCCCAACCTGCAACAAGTCATTTCAGGGAGGTATCCACCCTCCCATCCCCGCCCCCGCCCGGACATATCACCACAGAACAAGAGTTTACTTGTATACCGAAATAAAGTTTAATATAACAGAAAAATGGATTAACTATTTACATAAGCGCCAAATGTAGCCTACATGTAGGCCTATTTCCTACATCTAATGCCTTTTACTTTTGTTCCTTGCTTTCGTTGTACTTTGTTGCTGCTTGCTTCGCAGATTTTAGCAACTTCCCAGAAACATTAACATCATAGCACTCTGTGTCAATGAATTTGTTTATCTTGCAAGACATCAGATTCACAAGTGTTTGGTGAGACATCTGACTCCTAAATTCTGTCTTGATGTGACGCACAATGCTGAATGCCCTTTCCACATCACAGTTAGAATTTGGCAGCACCAATAGCACCTTCATCAGCTGACAGATCTCCCTGAATCTCAACTGCCCTGAGCTCACAGATCTTACTTTGGACATCTTCCCCCAGAACTCATCGACTGGTAAATTCTTGTAATTTGGCACCAGTGTTTCCAGGTTAGTTGAGACATAATCCAGGATTTCTAAATTGAGTTGTTCTCTGGCATCTGCCTTCATCACATTTGGAAATCTCTCTGCCAAAGTCAAAATTTGCTCTGGTTTCACATCATTTTGGTTCTCTGGATTGACCACTGGCAGATTTGTCAAGATCTGGTCTCTTATCGGGAACTTTTCCTTTACTTTTTGAAAGCTTCTGACATAGAATGCTCTGGCATCTTTGAAGAATTGCTTTGTCTTGTGAGTGGAGAGTGCTTCCTCACTTAGCAAATGCCTCCTCGCCAAGAACCCAACAAAGAGTTCTTCATCTGGACAGTGAATTTCAGGGTTGCTCACATCTATCTCCTGCAATTTCAGTTCTCTCAATACCTTTGGAACAATAAATCTGCTTGCTATGTCATGCAGGAGTTCTTCCACACTGTCATTTAACTTGAAATAAACTGGTGCCTTGTTTTGAAAAATCAAATTAAATTTATCAAAGCACTGTGTGACATTGTGGAGAAAACAAGTGTAAAGTTTCATAGTGGGGTCTGTCAACCTCTTCTGAATGTCACAGGACTTCTGATTCTCACTATGCGATTCAAAATAAGAACTAAAGGCTGGCCATTGGTTGAGCAGATGGTCCAAACCTTTTCCCAAAGAAAGCCAACGTGTTGGACAGTGCTTTTGTACTCTCTGCTGGGCTACATTGCAAAAGTCCTGAAACTGCTTAAGGTCTTCTCTTCTTTTGGAACTTTTCTCAAAGTAGTAGTAGATGTCAATTAGCAATTCCTCAGGTGACATTGAGAGCTCTTTAGCAGCAGTTTTGGCACATATGTTAACCAAGTGACTTGGACAGCCAACACTGTATATATATGGTGCCTGTGCTTTCACTCTTGATAAGACGGAGTTGTTTTTACCAATCATGACATTGCAGTTGTCACTGCTGAATCCTACGCAATTAGACCATTCAAGGCCTTTGTCATGCATGGATGATGCAATGCAGTTGAATATGTTGGCAGCTTTGGCATCATTGCACACTGGCATGTCTACAAATCCAACTGTCACCTTATCCTGTGCTTCACTGTAGTACCTGACTAAAATGGCACACTCCTTCTCACACATGATGTCATTGCTTTCATCAACCATAATACTGTATGGCCTTTTTTCTGTCTGGATTAACTTGTACAAATCCTCTGAACATTCAGGTTCCAGTGCCAGGTTCATCATAGCTGCCGTCTTAGTGGAAGAGCAGGCAAAATGTTTTGCAATCTCAGAGTCTGGAAACATTTTCTTAAATAACTTGCCTGTGTGCCTACACACATGGAACGGCAGGTTATGTTCCACAATAAAAGATGTGAAATACACCTCAGCTGTAGTCACCTTCTCAGTGAGACCTTGCCTATCTGAATGGAAGAACTGGGATATATTGGAGCAGCCTTCCCTGCGCTTAGCCTCCCTAACATGTTGTGGTCCCTAAAAGATATAAAAGCATAATATATCATTTCTTTAGGCTATAGGTCTATGCAATTATTTGTTAATTATGTAGATTACTTTTAATATAAACTGCTCATACTATTTATGTAAAATGCTTTTATTTATATTCCATTGCAACTTTAAACAGGTCTAAGGAGTTTATTGTTTTCATGTAGCCTAGGTAACTAGCCGGCCTGAATAATATGCACATGAAATGAAACTTGTTTAACTCACCTCAACATGTCTTTTACAATCATTTAACCCGCCATGGGCAATGCTGAAGTCACTGTTACAAACTGTACAGCGTGCAAGACTGTCATTATGTTTCACTCTTATTAGACAGGGGTACACTTTCGTGTAGTCTGGCGTAAAATGTGTCTTATATTTTCGCTTTTTGGGGCACTCTCCCTCTGCCATGATGCAGCTCCTGTGTCTAGATATACTGAACTGATAGGTTCCGCGGGAGAAGAGATAAAAGCCCGCCCACACTGACAATTGATTGGTTGACTTACCAAAACAGGCCAATCAGGATGCTCTCTGTCTTACATGCACTTCTACACGCGCGGCGCACACACACACACAGTCTCTCGCTCTCTCCCTCTCTGTCGTGTCGTGCGCGCTACACGGTTTGGAGCACAGTCTAACCGCTCTTGCTCGCGCGCTCTTGATTCCGGGAGATTTTAACTAATTTGCGGGCATCAGGGAGCCGCTATTAATATGCGGGAGACTCCCGGAACTTCCGGGAGACTTGGGATGTCTGGTGTATGTCCCTTTGTCAATCTCTCCACAGGATTCTACAGTGTGCAAAGAGAGCTCTTATGGATGTCCTCCTCAGGTTTGGCTTTCCCGATCAGTTTGTTAGGATCCTGAGCCGGTTCCGTGATGGGATGATGCCCGGGTGACCATGGGCTTCCCCGTACACACCGGGGTGAGGCAGGGGTGTGTACTGGCGTCAGTGCTCTCTAACGTCTTCCTCCTGTGTGTGTGAGCTGACTGAAAACAGCAGCGGCGTGGCAGTGGACTTCAGATTAGATGGCAACCTCTTTAACATCAGGAGGCTACACACACATCTGTCATTCTGTACAAATCACTGACGCTGCATGGTGTTTAGCCAATGGATTTGCTATTCTTACGTGTTTGTGATTCTTGCGTTTCTCCCCGTCGGTTTTGTGTTGGATAATATTGTCTAAACTACACGATGCAAAGCTTAATAGGCTTAAGGAAAACACTGCTAGATATTTGTATGCAAAGTTGGACAGGTGCTAGCTGTTGTCCACCAGAGGGAGCCACAGTATAACCAACCGTTTCACCAATGGAAGTTTAACATCAGAGAAAGTTGTTCAGTACATTATCTCTTGATGAATATTAAAATTGTACTGTCACATTTTGCAAAGAAAACGTACTCGGTTACTAACGTAACCTCTGTTCTCTCTAGAGAGGGAACGAGTACTGCGTAATAGCTTTACGCTAGGGGAAAAACTCTTTTCCGCGAGATATTGAAGCCAAAAATTATCCTTAATTTTTTAATAATGTAAAACGCTTTGCAGCAGCAAGCAGACATAGGCGAAACAGCTCGCGCGCCTATTGGCTGCTCTGCAGCAAATGCAGCAGCCTATCGAGAGAGACTCTGCGTGACGTAATAACCAATGGGGGCCATTCGCGCCCTTATCGTCACGTCCCGCCAGAAGGGGCGTGGTCTCACCCTATAAATATGCTCGTTAGGCTGATACAAACTGTTTTTTACCGCTGAAGCGAACCAGAGCGTATTCCAAGCACGGCAAGATACGCAGTACTCGTTCCCTCTCTAGAGAGAACAGAGGTTACGTTAGTAACCGAGTACGTTCTCTTACGAGAGTATCTCTCGTACTGCGTAATAGCTTTACGTTAGGGGAACACAATGCAACACGCCGTGCGTACAGGGATCCAACACCAAAGTCCCGGGGCCGAAGTATAGTGCATAATCACTCATGTAGTGCATAATCACCATAAACTCACATAGAGTGGAGGAAGAGAGGCTGGAAGCGTCATTCCTTATAAAAAAGCACCCAGCGGGGCTATTATATGACAACAAAATGCGCAGCCAGAGCGAGAGCGCGGTCTTTGGTCTCGGGCGTGGCGGCGCTGTGAAGCGGCGGCGGCGGGCGGTGCAGGCTGCGGCTGAGAACTGCGAGCAGACGGCTGTTTTGAGCGGCCTGCAGCGGAGCTCGAGCGCTTCGGAAGGAAGTGCTTCATGGCCTGCGAAGTCTTTTGCACCTCCACGAATCTGTCCGCGAAATCTTTGACGGCAGATCCGAAAAGGCCCGCTTGCGAAATGGGCGCATCGAGGAACACAGAGCGCTCGGCTTCCGTCATCTCGGACAGCGTCAGCCATAAATGTCTCTCAGCCACGGTGAGAGAGGCCATGTTCCGTCCTATGGCCTGTGCAGCGGCTTTAGTAGCGCGAAGAGCGAGGTCTGTAGCGCTTCTCAGGTCCGCCACGCAGATCGCTTCGGGTCCTTCCTCGTCCAATTTAAGGAGAAGGTCGGCCTGGTAGATCTGCAGGATAGCCATAGTGTGCAGCGCTGAAACTGCTTGCCCGGCGGCGGTGTAAGCGCGACCGTGCATAGTTGACGTCACTCGGCAGGCTTTAGAGGGTAGCGTCGTGTGCGCGCGCCGTCCAGCGGAGGGCGGGCAGAGATGAGACGCTACAGCTGGTTCCACAGGAGGAACAGAAAGGTATCCTCTGTCCTTCGCGCCATCCACCGAGGAGAAAGCAGCAGAGGCAGAGGTACGGAGCCTGGCGGAGAAGGGGGCGTTCCACGACTTAGTCACTTCCTCGTGAAGTTCCGGGAGGAAGGGTGCGGGCCGCGATTTCGACGGAGCCTCGTCATTTCCGAGAAAGCGTCCGTCCATTCTGTTGCGCGGCGGCTGCGCGGGCGCCTCCCACTCGAGGCCGATGCTTTCCACGGCCTGAGAGAGCAGACGCATCAGCTCAGTCTCAATGCCGGTTCTCTTACCAGAGGGCTGGCGGGAAACGCTAGCGGGGGGGAGATCCACGGAGCTCGCCCAATCCTCACTATCTGACGCCAGAAGAGAACACGCCTCGGTGGGTTCGTCAAACTCGTGGATGGACGCGGCGGCAGGCGGCGGCCGTTGTCTGTCAGTGAGCGACTCGAGCGAAGCCGGCGAAGCTGGCGGGCGAACCGGCGAGCTTTGGCGGGCTGGAGAGAGCTCGGGAGCGCGCTGGGCGCGGCGCTTCTTGCGGCGCGGCACCACGGCGAGCTGCGGTGAAGGCTCGGAGAATGATGCCAGGCGAGTCCTCAGAGTCACCATGGGCAAAAGCTTGCAATGAGGGCATCCGCCCGTCAGCGAGCGCGAGAGCCGCGTGATCCTCACCCAGGCAGGAAACACAGATGACGTGCCGGTCTCCATCGCTGAGCGGGGCGCGGCACGAGCCACAGGAAGGCATCTTTAAAAAGACGCTGCTCTTTTGTGAGAAGTGTGAGTCGCGAAGTAAGCTGACAAACACTCTCAACAGAGTAAATACACACAGAGTATGAAAAGGATATATGACGCCGGAAAGCGCAGCAGGTACGGCAGTTGAAGGCGGCGAGGCCAGCGACTCCAGAGCTCGTCCCGCTGAAAGGCTTGCTTCGACGGCGCGGCTTCTCACTCCGGATCCAGCGATGCGTGTGCTTCGCTGAAGAGGTAAAAATCAGTTTGTATCAGCCTAACGAGCATATTTATAGGGTGAGACCACGCCCCTTCTGGCGGGACGTGACGATAAGGGCGCGAATGGCCCCCATTGGTTATTACGTCACGCAGAGTCTCTCTCGATAGGCTGCTGCATTTGCTGCAGAGCAACCAATAGGCGCGCGAGCTGTTTCGCCTATGTCTGCTTGCTGCTGCAAAGCGTTTTACATTATTAAAAAATTAAGGATAATTTTTGGCTTCAATATCTCGCGGAAAAGAGTTTTTCCCCTAGCGTAAAGCTATTACGCAGTACGAGAGATACTCTCGTAAGAGAACATCACTCAACAGAGACTGCAATTTTGAAGGTTTTAAATGATATTTTACTAACTGGCGACTCTGGGGACTATGCTGTGGTTATGCTCCTGGACTTGAGCGCTGCGTTCGACACAGTGGACCATGCTGTCCTTCTTGCTCGCTTGGAGCACTGTGTTGGCATAAAAGGAAGTGCTCTTGAATGGTTTAAATCATACCTTTCTAATCGAAGTTTTAAAGTTAATATGGGTGAACATTCATCTGAGGCAGCTCATCTATCATGTGGTGTCCCTCAGGGTTCCATCTTAGCACCTATTCTTTTTACATTATATATGCTCCCATTGGGTTCTATTTTTAGGAAGCATGGTCTGTTGTTTCACTGCTATGCAGATGATACTCAAATCTATTTGCCATTAAAACAGAGTTCAAATGGTTTGGAGGCACTGATGACCTGTTTGTCTGATGTTAAGGCCTGGTTGTCTTTAAACTTTCTTAATTTTAATGAAAGTAAAACTGAAATGGGATGTCTTCGATGATGGGCTGAAATTTGACAAACACATAAATACAGTGGTCAAATCATGCTTCTTTCAGCTTCGACTACTAGTAAAAGTAAAACCAATTCTGTCAAGAAATAATTTCGGAAAATTAATTCATGATTTTATTACTTCGAGATTGGATTACTGTAACTCACTTTATCTTGGGATCAGCCAGTCAGCTTTATCCCGGTTGCAGATGGTACAAAATGCGGCCGCTAGACTTTTAACCAGTACCAAAAAACGGGACCATATTACGCCAGTATTAAGTTCTTTGCACTAGCTGAATATCTGAATATATAGTTCTATCCCTCCGGTCGTCCAACCAGAGACTGTTATGCGTTCCGAAGTCGAAGCTGAAATGCAGGGGTGACCGGGCCTTTTCAGTAGCTGGAATGCTCTGCCTCTCTGTATTCGCTCTGCATCTTCACTGTCTGTTTTTAAATCTATGCTAAAAACTAATTTGTTTAATTTGGCATATAATCAATGAGGAAGTTTTATTGTATTGTGTTTTTATTGTTTTTAACTATATTGTTCTTGCCTTGTTCTGTTACCATTGTGCAGCACATTGGACAACCACGGTTGTGATTAAAAGTGCTTTAGAAATAAAATTGACATTGACTAGCGTTAACAGTCAAACATTAAACAAGAACTCACAAAGACAAGGCTGAAACACAGGGCTTAAATAATCAGGCTCGGCAGGGCTGACGCGGAGCAGTCATGTTGGAGCTGACAGTCATGCTGACAGTTGCCATGTTGGAGGCAGTGCAAGATACATTCCAGAGGACGTTGGTGTTGTACGTGGCCTGACTGTAGCATGCTCAGGAGTTGATAGTGAAAGTCTGAAAGCAGGTGGTTGACCAGACCTCCGTGACTGAGCTGCTTCTGTGTGCTGGAACCTCTTTGGTGTAGACTGTGGGAGTGCAGCTAGTTCTGATGTATTTTCGTTCGTGAGCACAGGGTTCAGAACCACTTGCCTAAAATATGTAAAAGTACATTCATCAACACACACATCCTAATGCACTTACAATATAAATCATTGATAATTAAACAAATGTACGCTACACATAACAAGATACTATAGATATTGAAAAACACCACAACTTATTTCAAGATAAAATAATAATAATAATAATACATTTCATTTAAAAGGTCCTTTTATGCACCCAAGGTCACTTCATAAACAAAAGGTCGTTGAAATTATAGTCAGATCATAAAAATAAAAAATATAAGTCAGTCAGTCAATAAGCCATCTTGTATAGATAAGTTTTAAGTCCGTTTTTAAAATCAGTAATAGTAATAGTGTTTGTTGTTGTCTGTACTGGCATACATGCTCTTGTTTAGCGACATAGGATTTTGACCAGCTGTGCCAAATCACTATTGTGTTCACATTCACATGAATCCCCCCCCCCCCCCCCCCCCCCCCCCAAATTCAAATTCACACATTACCTCATTCAAATTATCCGCAACAGGTCTTTCTTTTCTTGGTACAGCACTTTTCCTGAGGTGATTTATCACAACTTCTGGCTCGTTCACATCTCACCAGCGCAGAGCGCACTTGGCTCGGCGATCATGAATCGACTGGTCGAGACTGTTTTCCAAAGATGGCTCCTGCCTGTATAAGTGAAGTGTACTGTCTTTATAAAATATATTCTTATTAAACTGTCTGTACACTTACAACGTTCTCAATGCTTCAGTTTGCAGGTAGGGAGCCTCATTATGCTACCGTGTTAGTGTTGGGCTATTTTGAGCCTTGTTAGTGGTATTAACAAGCGATTTTTATTTTCATTACTCTATGCCCTATATACTAGCGTTATAAGCTAAACAGTTTTTAGAGATAAAACTCTTTACATTCGATAATAATGAAAACAAATCTCAGAGAACGGTTGACTATGTACCAATGTGTAATTAGACCAAAGGTTCATTTTGCGCCGGAGTTGTCCTTAAATGACCCCTCATCATTAATTACATGCACTATCCCTTTCTTATAAAGGGAGAATTCACTTGATGCGATGTTAATTCATAGCAAGTCAACTGCAAACTTCCCTGCCACTTTTCTTAGCAATAGCTTGTGTGTGCATATAAGCAGTGTGCATGATTCTGAGAGTGAAAGCGTCTGAGAGTGAATGTGTATGTCTGCACCCAGATCCTTTTGGAGAGTTTGTCCTGGTCCATAATAATCTGTGGCTATCATAGAGCTTAGATCGGGCCCAAAAAATCAAGCCCGACCCTACCCGAGCCTGTTGTGACCCGACCCGACATTGTTAAACCCGACCATTTTTTAATACGTGGGTCGTTATAGGCTAACTGACGTTCTCAATTACTTTCTATGTTACTTTCTCCCACCCGCAAAAGACCGCAAATAGATTTTTTTTTCTGTACCTACGTGTCGTCACCATAGACTATGCATCAGCATAAATGCTCCTGATAAATTATTTAAACCACTGTTAATTTAACATAAAAGCAAGCAGGGTGCGTGCATAGTTTGGCATGACTGAATGCGCACAAAGTGCGCTTACAAGCTGAAATCAGTTCATCGCGATCTCACACATCTCTGTTAGTATCAATGAAGCTGACTGCACAATAAATCTTTCATAATATCTACACTTTGTTTATTATAATCAGAGGATTTGCCAGCATGCAGAATTCAGCACTGAACAAAAAGTCCGGTTTGAGCGGTGAGGGGAGTCTCTCTTAAAGGGATAGTTCACTTTGAAATTAATTTTTGATATGTTTTAGCTTACCTCCAGTGCATCCAAGATGTAGGTGTCTTTGTTTCCACAGTATCTTTAATTTTGATAATTTTAGGTAAAACCGTTGTTGTCTGTCAGTCATACAATGGAGGTGAAGGGGGTCCTCCTCAAAGAGCAGTCAAAATTAAACATTATTTAATGACTCGTAAATGTAAGTACAAATTGATGCCCTAAGACACGAAACGAGTGGTTTTTGTGAGAAAACGAACAGTATTTATATTGTTTTTACCTCTTGTAACCACAGCCATGCCCAAGTTATCTGAGGGCGCGGACGCTTCTGTGTGTGACGTGTACGCAGACTGGTGCATAGATATATATACCCTAGATGTCGCCTTGGCTAAGGTTTCGTTCCAATGAACTGCCGTCGCCAAGGCGACATCTAGTTTATCTATGCACCAGTCTGCGTACACGTCACACACGGAAGCGTCCGCGCCCTCAGATAACTTGGGCATCGTTTCTATTTTGTTTTAGTTGTTCTTGTTGCTTTTCTGCAACAGATTAATAACAAGTTATTCGTTTTTTATTCATAGATATTTCTATTTTGCGGGAGTCCCGCGATTCTCCCGCACACACAGAGCTCGCGCTCGCACTCGGCCATCAAATCTAGTCCTGCGCCGCATCTCTATTTGCGTTGGGTCTCTAGATCAAGGGCCCGGCCTGGCCCCGCCCGAGGATAGCGGTGGGAAATATCGGGCTCGGTATTTATTTGGGTGTCAGGAACCAATCAGACTCAACATCCATCACCACACAACGATCACTCTCCCCAGAATTCTAATCACCTGCACCTGTTCATAATCAGCAAGCCTCATCATTAAAACACTCACCGTGAGATCAGTCTTTGTCAAGCCTCCAACAGGAACAGACCATGGCCCCGTTCACACTGCAGGCTAAAGTGGCCCAAATCTGATTTTTTTGGGGTCAAGTGACCAGGTCAGACTCCTTCAGAGATAGTGTGAACACTCAAATCTTGCCCAGATCCGATTTTTTAAAATCAGATTTAGACCACATACATATGTGGGCCTGAATCAGATCCATATCTGATTTTTTTTAATGCGTCCGCAGTGTGAACAACCAAGGCGGATTTGATGCGACTTTTACGTCAATCAACATCGACATTTGTCACATGCGTCGGCGTGTTAGCAACAGACACAACAGACACAGACAGTATTAAAAAATTGCCTAGATATGGATAACAGTGCTCGAGCGAGTCAGTGGAGGGACAGTGAGGTATTAGACCTAATTAATATATGGGGAGATACCTCTATTCAAGCGAAATTAGAAGGGTCCTACCGTAACCGCTCTGTTTTTGAAAAGATAGCACACGAAATGGAGGAACGGGGACACAGGAGAACGTGGCTGCAGTGCCAAAGGAAGGTTAAGAGTCTTAAGAGTAAATTTAAAGAAGCAAATGATTCTAACAACCGAAGCGGTCGTGGTCGCATCACCTGCCCATTTTACAACGAGATTAGCCGTGTTATGGGCGATAAACCCAGCTGTCAGCCGTTGGAGCTGCTGGATAGCTACGAAGCAGGTGAAGAGGAGCCTGAAACTCCGAGGAGTTCAGCAGACAGCCTGGATATAGATGTCGAAACAGGTACGTTTTAGTCTTGACATACATAGCCTAGGCATATACTGTAGAAAAAGACTAGAAAGTTGAGGTGTTTGTTATAGGAAAATTATGTTCACAGAATAAACAAGCCAGTCAGCTGCGCACAGTTTTCTTTGCACAACTCAGAAAACCCACCAGAGAAGCAGAGTACCCTTTACTGTCGCTCCAAAATACTCATGAAAGTGCGTATCTATACCACAAATTTAATTTCTCGTAGGCTACCATTTAAACGCAAAAAATGTTGTTGTTGTTTTTTTCGTGCATATGCTACACTGTAAATCCCTAGGTTAGGATTAGGGGTGTGGAGTGTGTGCATACACGCAATTAAGTGCGTATGCACGCGAAAAATGCGTAGGATATAAACGCAAAAACCGATACATTTAATTCCTGAAATAGATACGCACTTTCATAAGATCGGGCTCGTCATTCAGAAATGTTACTCAGTCTACGATCTGATGAAGTGCACTGGTAACCTGGCTCTGCAGAACCAAATCCCATATTATAACCTAACATATAAGGAGGGGGGCTAGCTACCATGTTATCATCATCTTCTCAGGGTAACGTGTGTGTTGAGGGTGTTATGTAAATTGGTAACGGGAACCAGCTCATAATATTTGTATTGAATACATCACATTATAGCATGATATGTTTGCTTTCACCAGATGATACAAGCACAGAGTCACTCCCATCTGCATCTTCTGTGTCTTCTGCACCATCTACATCTGGAGAAAGCTCATCAGCTGCAGGCATTACAGAGACCACTGGAAGAAGCACAACAGCCAGCAAGTCCTCTGGAAGTAAGATTCATCATGTTTTTATCAGGTTGTTGCTAAATCATTAGTAGAGTGTTCACATAGCTAACCCATCCATTACTATTTTTGTATTCTGTTATTACTGTACTGTACTGTATTACTGCTAAGTTTTTACTTATACTCATGTCTACCCTCCAAGCCTAACTGATTATTTTTTTAATTGTGATACAATGGCCAAACACTTTCTCCTCTTTCTTACAGCTACATCTGCCAAGAGCAGGAAAAGGAAGACCAAGATGGAAGCAACACTGGAAATCTTCACTGAAAAGATCAGCAGTGCCCTCAACAACACAGACGACACTGAGCTTCAATTGAAAATGCAAGCAGCACACCATGAGCATGAGCTCAAAATGCTCTCAATGTTCACACAGTTTCTTGCCAGATCAAATTCCCCATGTCCACCTTTCTACCAGGCACCAGTCCAGCCCTCACAGTACAACCCAAGACAACTGCCGCCTCAGCCTACCTTTTACAACTTTACTCAGCCCCCGAAATTTAGCATGGGTTCACCTCAGCCTCCACCATGTAACGAGACAACCAACCAGCCTCTATCTTTTCTGCAAGATCTGGCTCAACCTTTCAACCATCCCCCTGCACATCCTCCAGATATACCTCACTCCTTCAGCCAGGTGTCAGCACACCCTCAAGGTCCAGCTCAGCAGCCCTTCAACCAGGCCTCAGGGCATCCACCATTCTACCGACCTCCAGATGACCAGGAAAAGTAAATCAAATCACAATATAGTGAATTGCTTTCAGTATTGTTGGTCAATCTATGCAAAGTCTATCCATCAAAAAATTTGATTTAAATGTGCTTTAGAAATAAAGTTTGTATCATTATACAGGTTAATTACAGTTCAGAATATATTTGACAGTTTGATTTCAGGTTACAGTTAGAACGCTATGTAGTGTTATTAAACCGACAGAAACTTGCACTATAGCATAATCATTTTTTTTTTAACATGAACATTTTCAGAGTAATTATTCAAAGTACAACATTGTAGTTAGCAGGTTTTCTTATTTTTTAGCTGAGAAAAATTCTTGTGTGGAAAATTATTTTTGACGATTTTTATAGGGATTATTTGTTTACATACACCTGCACAACTAATTTTACAGGGATGCATTTCATTTTTATTTATTTTTTTCAGAACAAAACTGACCATTTCATCATTAGTATTGAAAAAAAAAATTGTTACTCCACACTTTCAGAATGTTATGTTTAAACATTGTCAATTAAAGTTTCTTTTGTGAATCAGCGTTGGCTGTAAAAAAACTCTGTTAGTGCCTCTCTGACTCTTGTTGGCTCAGCAGCATCTTGTGCCTCTCCTTCTGCTATCCTGATGTCCTGAAGAATAGTTTGAGCAGGTCCCTCATAGGCCTCACCATGCTTCTCACACACATTGTGGAGAGTGCAGCATGCACTTATGATGGTAGGGACAGTGGAGATGTCCACATCCAGCCGTTTCCCAAGGCATCTCCACCGCCCCTTCAATCGGCCGAATGCACATTCCACAGTCACCCTGGCTTTGCTGTGTCGCTCGTTAAAGTACCGTTGCTGCTCTGTGAGGTTTCCTGTGTCAGCGTACCCTTTAATAAGCCAGCTCCGCATGGGGTACGCCGGGTCACCAAGTAGCATGATCGGTACTTGGACACCGTTGATCTCCACTGTGTCCTTAGGCAATGGAAAATAAGAGAAGTTTAATTTATTACATGTTATAATATGTTTCTCTAAACATTTTAATCTCCTTTATACTAAAATGGTACTGTTTCCAAATAGGATTTGTGTGTGTACATGATTGTGATAGAACAACTTACTGGTGGAAAAAGCTCCCCTCTCTCTGCCAATGCAAAGACACAGGAATTCCTAAGAACCCTGGCGTCATGGACACTTCCAGGCCATCCCGTGTAGATGTTGGTGAAACTGTTATGGGGACATGTGATGTGTTATTTTATAATTTTGTCCATGTAAAGCATTATGAAAAGGAACACAAATCAGTTATTATTGTACTGTGAAACATTTAAATATAGGCTAAGTTTGAAATGATCAGTAGGGGATTGCAAAACAAAACAGACAGATGGTTACTGTAAACACAAAGGGGCTATCATATTTTAATATCAACAAGCCATACTATGGCAAACCGTTTTAACATTTAATAATTTAAACCTACTAGTCTAAATTTTAATGCCACTATAAGTACTTATTTTTTAGATACTAGTAGCCTATCTATTCCATTAAGTACTAGTACGTATTTATTTAGCTAATGAATAAGTACTAGTACTTAATGGAATAGATATTAGTATCTAAAAATTATGTGTTATCAAGAAAATGGAGACTAGTAGGATTAAATTATATAATGGCCATAGCCATACCACATAATTGTATCACAAGGCAGCATTATTTAACTATTTTATAAACCTAAATCAGACTTTTCACTCAATGACGGCTAGCAGTATAGTAAAGTAAGAAAAAATTCCAGAAGCGATTATTTCATAATTATAGCAGGCTTACCAGAACTGATGATCTACAACTCCCTGTAGAAGGACAGAATGCCATCCTTTGCGATTGAAGTAGTCGACGTGATTTTCTTCTGGGGCAATGATGGGGATATGACTCCCGTCAATTGCTCCAGCGCACTGTGGAAAACCACACCTCATTTGAAAGCCTTGTACGACCTCCCGGAGCGCATCTCCTTCGGGCAGTTGTATGAACTCGGGCATGAGGACTTGGCGCACGGCCTTGCAAAATTCGTGCACAATCGCGCACACAGAAGACCTAGCAATGCCAAACAGGTTACCCATTGTGCGGTAACTGACCCCCGTTCCCAGCCAATACAGCCCAACTCCTACACGTTTCCGCACGGAGATGGGTCGCCTAAATTGAGTGTCCTGTCGTAGGAGTCTTGAGGAGAGGCGCTGACAAAGATAATCAAAAGTTGCCCTCGACATCCTAAAGTTTTCAAAAAACATCGTCTCAGTGAAACTATTAACATCACATTCCCACCACTCCTGGCTTCGTCTACGCATCCACACAGACCTCTGTATTGAATTTGCAGCCATAAACCCGCAAAAGGCCAAAATAGCCAATTTTGCTTTCTTTCTCTTCGTTCTTCTCCTCCTCAGCACCTGCTCATTAATTTTACGGCTTCCATTACACAGACATTTCGAAATAAAAGCCAAAATGCTTACTTCCTCCATAACCACACGACCATTAGTGCAACAGCGTGCTGCGTATGATGTCATTGTTATTGTCATTTTGCGCATGCGGGTTAGTTTGAAACCTCAAACAGTTCACACTGCAATCAGATATAGGTCACATTTTAAAAGGTAATGTGAACAGCCAATCAAAAAATCAGATTTGAGCATTAAGACTTGCGGTGTGAACGGGGCCCATTACCCATTGTCTCCCAAAGTCTCTGATGCATCCAGTGCCCGCCAAGTAACGTATACTCACCTGTGAAATACTAACCTCTGTATCCTTGTTAAGTTGTTTGAACGAACATTTAATCTGCTGGGACATTGAGGGTTTTGAGGGTTAATTGTGTGGGGAAGATTGTGATAAGGTTTGCAATATGTTGTTTGATGTGTCGGAGTGCGGCCTAGCCTCCAATATCTGTGTATTACCCGACGCAGTATAAACCTGGTGTATCTTTAAATATACGTTGCCTAACCTATTAATATGGACTTTTTCGTTAAGGTATAATTATTTTGAGTGTATTCAAGTGCTGATTGATGTTGTGTACGGTTTATGTAGGGGTTGATTAACGAAAGTAAGCAGGCTGTTGGCCGTATTCACCCCCAGCAGGTATCAGATCCAACCGTTACCTTATGATTTGCGTGATGTATTATTCCCTTGTTTTTTTAGCGTAAGGGAATTGTTACAACCTTATTATGCAATATTCCGAAAAAGTTCACAGGGTTAGTGTTATTACCTCTGAAGATGGGTCAGATTGTTCCTCTTCCTTTTCAGTAATCTGTGCTCACCAAAGTAAAGAAAATTAATTTCATTAATTGAACTGTTCAAATGTAGGCCTACAATTGTTTGAGTTGATTCTTAGAAAAAAAACACTAAATTCTTTCAAAAGTAGATGTGCTCATTCATGTGTATAACCACTTTCATCAAGTACTAAAGTATTATAGAAAGTGTATAATCAGCCATTTAAAATACATACGAGTGAGCCGTTCCAATCGCAGTCAGCATGTTGCGCCTCCATCTTGAAAATACATTAGCCAAAGAGGGACATACCTGGAAATTCAAGCTTCATCACCTTTCGTGTTTTTACACTCGGTGGCAGCAGTGACGAATGCAAGAGGGAGACTAGGCCTACTCTCGACTGCCGGCAGATTTGAAAGCCTGTTGAAGATGTAGGATCACTCCTATTATCGAGGACATGCATCAGAAGGCGCGTTTCCATTCCAGATTTGCGCAAATTTTTTATTTATTTTTTATATATCGATAAAAAACTATTGCGGAATTACGGCGTTTCCATGTTATGCGACTAAAACGTCCTTTTTTTCTCGCGCGCGATAAGTCATTCCAAAAATCATGGGAACGGACGTTGGTAGGTTTATAGCCTATATCACAGCCACCGAACTAGAAAATTGTTATTATTAATGGAAGGAGACGTGGCGTGT
This sequence comes from Rhinichthys osculus, assembly GCA_029959095.1. Taxonomy (NCBI): domain Eukaryota; kingdom Metazoa; phylum Chordata; class Actinopteri; order Cypriniformes; family Leuciscidae; genus Rhinichthys; species Rhinichthys osculus. The sequence goes on from JARWKJ010000012.1 coordinate 43,699,027, forward strand.
AATCCAATCCAAGCATTAATGGCAGGAAAAAAACCTTATAGCCTTCTGCGAACGGCACATATAAGAAGTTTCTGGGTGTTTCTCCCTCATTTCTCTCCGAGGTCTTGATTGTGGCATTTCTTTGAGGTTTAAAATCCAGTAACTTTATTCCTGTAGGCTAATCATTGTTTCTTTTATGAATTTAATAAAGAACTCTCAAAACGGTCCGTGTACTTTTGTGTCCACTCAACCCAGGCTCATTGGAAATCCGTTACTCTGCCTACATTTTTGCAAAACCTGAAATATGTACCTCCAGGTACGTTTCCCTGCACTTTCCGGGTGAAACGTCCACTAGAGGCGCTAAGTGGTATCATTTTTTCTCCGTTCAAGATGCGTGTTTATTAAAGGTTATAAAAGCTACAATATCAGTAAATGATGTTCAGACTTCTCAGTATACACTCATTTTAATATCAATAAGGTCTTTCCCCACGCTTTTGCGGTGCCATGGATGCGTGACTGGGGACGTCCGATGAGCATACTTCTTGATCGCACTTCTCCGAGATAACTTGCGTTTACCGAAAGAGTATGGTATTGCCTCGCAAACGGAACAATAAATTATATATATAAAAAAATGCATTTGTATGTTTTAGTTTTCTGAGTTTTATTGAAATGAAACGCCAGGGAATCGCGATAACATGACCGCGTGGATTACGTACCAAACCGCACAAAACTAGTTGTTGCCACTTTCTTGAACGGCGAGCAATTATTCATTTGTATAGCTAACTGTTATGTGTCTCTGGTGTCTCACTACCGAGTATGAGTTAACTGCAAGCAGAATATATAATAAGAAGATATCGAAAGCATAAAGAATTAGTTTTGCCAGAACGCTACGACTTGTACGTTTTAGTCAGGTGATTATGTACTCGGTGAAACGTACAGGAGGTTTACTAGTGGGTAGTGGACACCCAACTTCAATTAACCCTGGTACATAAAATATGATATTAATCCCATAATCTCTGTTAATCTGTTCCTTTTGTTTTCAGTAAGATTGCTTCTCTGCAATTAAAAATGGGATATTTTGAACGTAGTAACACATAGAGGCTAACTGCTCATGATTTCCATTACACGAGAGTAGATGTTAAAACTTCATGCTGATTTGTTCTCGGCTTTCGCCAAGATAAGCAAAACTAAGACGTAGCTTTACAGTAAACTATGCTTCTCCATCCATTTACGCTTCTTTCCATAAGGTAGTGTGACTCCCCTTCTGTCCGGCGTTAATGGCAGCAGTGTACTTGGCGCGTTAGCGCACGTGACGGCTGCAACTACAGGACCAGCACGACAACCGTCTGGATTGAGCCGAGTAGGGGACATCTCTAGGGTCTTCAAGTGGGCACCTTCCGTCCTCAGTGTTTCGTCGACTAGCCCACGACACCTCAAGAGGGCTCGACAGTGACTCTTGCGTCCCAAAATCACCCCCCTCCGTCCCCCACTCAACTCAGCCCAGCTTACTGACCTCTACATCCCTCCTGCTGCTGAGACCTAACCACAATCTCACAATCTCTCCGCAACCCAACCATACGCGCCAACCCGTTTGACTAAGGCTGTCGAGCCCCACTGGTGCGTTAATATGCAGTTTCAGTGGACAACGGTTCCGTATGGCATACCACCTACCGCAAAACACAATATCTACCCAACCACCCGTCATTCACGCAATATACACAGGAACGTATACAAACAAACCAACAGACTCTTCAAGTTTTCAAGAACTCTACGAAACTGTAGCGTGGCGGCCTGTACACAGCCAGCTAGAATCTTTCCGTCTCAACCACAGCCAGTTGCTGCTCCTTTCTGCTGCTTCAGATAAGTTCTTTACTGTGCGACGCAACTGTACTCAAATGTAATTTAATATCTCCATAGCATAACGTTATATTTATATGACATCCTTCTGACTGCCTTATTCATCTCTTTTTATTTTTTCTTCTTTTTGAAAGTTGCTAAAACATTATTGTAGAGGTTTTCTTTTGATATTTGAGCAAATGTGAAGACAATATATTTAAAGGAGCACTTCACCCATTTCAACATTAATCTTTATTGAAAGTGGGTCATATATGTAGTCGAAATGTAAAAGAAATTTTGAATTTGGTGCCCTCTTGACAGAGAAAAGACAGAAAATAACTTTAGGGCGCATTTGTGTGTAAGACCACAACTCCCAGAATGCACCACGTTGCACAGCTCCGCAAGCCACTCCCACTAATCCAGAACAGCGCAAAGTCGCAAACATCAGAGAAATCACTCTTTTGTCTACTCTACAGGGCTAACGTTAGCTGCCACCAGAGTTAGAAATTCATTTCACACAAAATGTATAGTTAGTTGGCTGTGGCGAGCAGGACGAGGGACGTGAGAGCGGCGCGAGGGATAATGAACGACACCTGTGAGACGCACTGGTCTCTCTCGCGTCTCTCACCGAGGAGCGACAGGGCAGATCGAGAGAGGAACAGGCCTGATTTTATGGTGTGTTTTGTTTCTGTTGTGTGTGGCCAGCATTGAGGGGCTGCTGGCTTATACTTTTGTTTTGTATTTGTTTATTTTACTATTAAAATGTTTAAATGTTCGCCGATTCCCGTCTCATTCTTCCCACAACAACGAACCCCGTTACATTGCCATTGGCAAACTCATTAGCGAATTAGCAGCTACTCCTCGTTTGTATTTCTTTCTATATGGTGAATTATTGTATGATACCTGGATGTTCCAGTCAGAACATATGCGGTGCGACACTAGGATGGTTCACATCACAACACAAACGTCCGTGTGCACAAAACTCCATGTCCGTGTCTGCCTCTGACATTTCTTCTAGAAGGAATTGGCATTTTAGAGATTCTTTGCAGCAGACAGACTCTAGCTCGGTGTCCATAGGCGCACAGTTACAGCACGAGCACCACCAATTCGCTACAGCGCGAGCAAACCCGGGCTTCTCGTCTGCGCCGGGCTTCTCGTCTGCGCCGGGCTGGTCTCCTGCGGCGGCCGCAGCCGCCGCCGCCTCTTGTTCCTCCATCAGCCTCAGCTACTCTTCGCTATATTGTGGCTCGTATAAATAGCCATGAACATCAGTTTCGAGCAAAAGATTTTCAAAATCCTAGTATGGTAAATCTAACTCCTTGAGCGCTAGTTAACTTAGCTTGCTGTCTTCCAAGCAAGATGGCGGATTAATGGTTTAGTTTCTTCAGGTTTAGTCCCACCCACTGATCTGTAATAGGCCGGTGGGGTGAGTGGGTCCCACGCCCTTGAATAATAATGAGCTAAAGGCTGTAGTTTTCTTAATATGCAATGAAATTTATCTTCCGTCCTATCGTGACGCAAAATGACGATATTTACGTCACGATAGGACGGAAGTAAAACACTTAAATCCTTTTTTCTCCCATCTCAGAAAAAAAACAAGCAAAATTCCACCATCATTATAATATATGACTGGGTTTCTAACAATACAAACCTTAATGCAAATGGGTGAAGTGACCCTTTAATGCACTTCTATAAAACTATGACGACTTCCGCTTCAGACTTCAGAAAAACCCGGGCCCTGTAACTTAAGCCTGTACACATTCTGTAATAATGGCCACCAAGGATTTGTCTGATCAAACTGCAGAGGACATAGAAAATGAATTAGAACTTGACATCGATGAAATAATGGCTGTGTTGCAAGAGTTGCAGGAAGTAAATGGTCTCTTAATCTGTTTAAGAATGAAACTGTTCGTTTTGTAGCATTTTATTCTGATAACAATAGTTCTTATCATTATGGCTAGGAGGAGAATGCTCTTAAATCACGAAAGAAAAAGGAAAAAGAAAGACGTTCCAAGAATCAGATGGGAAAAAAAAAGAGACAAAAGAGGTATTTTGGTCTATTCACAAAAAGAAGACAAACAAGGAAAAGGAGGTAAGTAATAATATAATGTTTATTTTCTCTCAATTTTCCTGTATTCTAAAATCTTATAAAGGCTCATCACTTTTACACTGGTGTTCAGGTAAATCCAGAGCTTCAGTGGTCCATGCATTAACAAGCAACCAAACTTTGATTGATCCTGGTAAGCCGATTGTGTCCATTTAGTGGAGTTTAAAAAAGAACCGTTCAAATAAACAAGAATGGTTTTACTGACAATTTTTTGTAATTGATTCTAGTAAATACAAGTGCTGCTGAGTATTGTATGAATGAGGATTCTTCAGATAAAGGCATCAATGCACATTGTGCTATTGGTAAGTTACAAAAGACATATCTTGTCAAGAGTTTTTTTTTTAAATCATTATCTGTGTTTTGGAAAATTAAAATTCAATTCAATGATGAAAATTTGTTTTCTTATATGAGACTTTTGGCTTTCAAGCAGCTCCATGATGCTCTTATCTCTGAGAAAAGTATGTCTACATCTCACAACTGGACTGTAAGACAAATAGGGTCTGAAAACCATTGGATAGAAGCAAGACAAACACTCTTGGATTGCTCACTCGCCTCAGACTGTCGGGTTTGTGCAGGCAGAAGATGACGAGAAGGCAGAAGGTTCAAAATACAAACTATTTTAATAAAAATTACTCACAAGAACATAGACTGGCAGGTAGCACAACAACATAACTATAATGTAGTTTCCATCCACTTTTTGCGCTGTTACGTTATCGACAATGTGAATATGCGATAAAAAAACATTACGAACTTTGCCGTCTCCAGACTGTTTCCTTTTACCGATAAGATTGTGTGCGTGATGACGTCACTAATGATGAAAGCGATTTGTCGCATATGTTTTGGTGTATCGCAAAAAAAATGTGCCCTTGAGCCGTTTCCATACATCTTTTTCTCTTTCTTTTTTTTTTCGCAAATTCTACCTTTTGGGGTTCCAGTCAGCACACCCCCAACACCAAACAAACAAACAACAACAACAAAATAATAATGGAGAGAGTATTCAGGCAGTTAATTGAAATTTGCCAGCTTACTGTCATTTCAATTTCACAAATAATTGTAAGTGTCCGAATCCGAAATATCAGAAGACGACGGCAGAGTGAAACAGTTGCTCATCTGATAGGGCTCGAATTAACTACAGTTATGCGACGAAGCCCAAGGGTCTGGGAGAGACCACGCAATAAGGCATTTTTGGAGGAAGTTGTGGAGAGACACTACAGAAAGTCTCTGGATGCAACATTTTAGAATGACACGGCCGACGTTTGAGATGCTGTGTGGATTCATTGGTCCTGATGTTGCGCCTACCCCAGGTTGCCACCGACCACCGGTTCCGACACGAAAGCGGATCGCCATTGCCCTGTACAAGCTGGCAACCTGCGCCGAGTATAGAGTAGTGGGCGAAACTTTCGGGGTGAGTAAAACAACCGTCCATCTATGTATATGTGCTGTGTGCACATCTATTAAAGAAAAATGAATGCGGCGTTATATCAGGCTGCCGAATGTAGCGGAGGCCAATGAAATTGCATACCGTAATCTTGCATCTTGTGCCACAGGTTTACGGTGCGCTGGATGGCACGCACATCCCAATTCTCCCCCCGACAGAAGGCTACCGCGATTACATTAATCGCAAAGGGTGGCCATCTATTGTTCTCCAGGCACTTGTTGATGACAGGTGCATGATACGAGACATATGTGTTGGCACTCCTGGAAGTGCCCATGACGCAGCTGTGTTTGCAGCCTCAGATCTGTACAGGTAAGCCTAACCATTCAACATATTTTACCAGGCCGGAAATAGCTTTACACACAATAAAATGTCTGAAAAAGTTGTGCAATGTAAAAAATCTAAATCTAATTTTATTTGACAAAGGAAAGTTGTGATAAATCATGAAAATAATTTGTTAAAGTGTTGTTATGATTAAAACAAGCTAACTATTGTTGTTCTGTGTCTTACAACTATATGAATTATGCTGCTCTTAATTGAATGGTGATATCTACAAAATGGTAACATCTACATTAACAGGTTTCTTTAGTCATTATTTAACATCACTGAACCACATTACTTTATACAAAAAAAATAATAATATTGGGGGTATTAAAGTATGTACAATTATTATGGGAAAGGATTTGAAATATTTGCAATTTAATAAAAAAATATATATATATTGAAAATACGTGAGGTGTGTCAAATCTTTTGACCTGCACAGTAAATGAGCTCTGCTGTATTTTTATTACTCAGACACCCCCAGGCTACACTTGTTGTGGAGGGAGTCCAGGTGCCTCTGCTAGTGGCAGGAGACCCAGCCTATCCACTACTGCCTTGGCTCATCAAAGGTTATTCTGGACCCAATTTGTCAGAAGAACAGGAAGCATTCAACCGTCACTTGAATGGATCGAGAGTTAAGGTGGAGCACACATTCGGACACCTGAAAGGAAGATGGCGCATCCTGGCAAAACGGTCAGACATTCACCACTCTTTCATGCCTATTGTGGCAGCATGTTGTGTACTACATAACATCTGTGAGATGGAGAAGCAAGGATTCATACAACCTTATGTAATGGACTTATGGACTTATGTAATGAAGGGGAGAGACAACTGTGTTGCTTGCAATGCGATGACCGACCTTCTGCACAAGCTGTGCTTATCAGGGACGCTCTCATACAATATGTTTCTCACTTGGGAAGGCAGTAGGCTGTCATGGGACTATTAATTTAAGTCACAAACTCGAACATATTAATATTCATTTTATTTGTAACAGAAATATGTGGTACATTTTCTTTATAAAGATTTTATTAGGGCCGGGACTCGATTAAAAAAATTAATCTAATTAATTAGAGGCTTTGTAATTAATTAATCGAAATTAATCGCATTTTAATCGCATAAATATTTGACCTGAGAACAGTGAGAAGTAATTTTTTTCACATGGATTTTTAGTATACCATTGAATAATGACTGAATACATAAGCTTAAGCAACACAATATTGTTTATTTTTGTTCAACCAAGTCCAGCAGACCAGTGCAATTTTTGCCATTAAGTGTAGCAATAGCATATTGCTACACTACACTAATAGCAATAGCGAATTCCTTGTTGCATAGCTTGCACACAACCATGCTCTTATCGACGCTTCCATCCGTTCGTTTTTTGTAACAAAATTTCCCATCCACCGGCCAACCAAAGCGATCTCGTCAGCTTCTTCGTCATGAGCGCTAGTTGGTGCTCGCCGAAACTCATCCAGTGAGAAACGTTCCGCGGTGCAAAAATAAGTACGATTAAAATAACTTGTGTAATTAATTAGCGCATTAAAGTGTGTAATTAATTAATCTTAATTAACGCGTTAAAGTCCCGGCCCTAGATTTTATATATAGCCTATATTTAACCTGTTGTAAAGCTTTGTTGTATGAGTAGCACATTTAAGGTAACATAAAACAGATTAATTTCAAATAAGACATTTCTTCTGGTACATAAAGTATATAAAACAAAGTTGCAATGTTTTGTTTTGTTTTCTTCTCTTGAATACAACAACAATAGTAATAGTGGAAATAAATGGCATATAAATTAAACTCAAGATACTCTTAAGAGCACAAACTGAAAACATTCTCTGCGGGCATTGTTTTAAATGAACAAACCATAAACTTCACCAACTTCACCAAAAGCCAAAACTACTTAATCCAAGTTTAGGTATGTGGTGAATGCCATATTAGGATGAGTATTCAAAGAAGGTGCTGAAATGCCTGCTTGGTTGTAGGGGAGATGGGGCAATGAATGATTAGAGCAGCTGGGTTGGTTGTGCAAACTATCTGGTTGCCTCAAACCAGCCATCACCTCAGATGCATGAGCATGCCTTTCAGCAGCATTAGCACAACGCTCAAAACATTGAACAGCTTGAGAGATAACACTGGCAATTGCCTGAGTGACTTGCTGATCTCGCTCTGCTTGCTCACGCTGCTGATCGAGGAAATCATGAAAAATGGCTTTCAACTCAGCCAACTGCTTCCTTTTTGGGGCCTGCTGATGACTTCGCCTCCATCTTGATGCATTGGGTGGTGGGTCAGAATCCTGTTGTACGGTTTCATCAGGCTGGTCCGGGGAGGGTGACTCCGTATTTGAATCAGTCACTGGTCCACTATCAGATGGGGTGAGTGAATCATTTGGTGGACGATCTAGACAATCCAAAAACTTGAGTTAGTTTTCAAGATTTTAAACAATATAAACACCTTTTTTTTTACTTGAACATTTTCAGTTTCAAAAGACAATCATGTAATTCACATTCATCAAGATCCTAATACAGCATACTCATTAAGGAACATTACAAACATATTAATATATTGAATATGCAAACCATTTTTTTTTTTAAACTAGAAAACTACTTTTTTTTTATCAACACCAAAATACATAAAAATGACTGGAAACGGGACATGCTTGCAAATCATGACTTACCTGTAGACACTGCAGTTATCTTCATTTCCCTGCTCTTCACAGAGCTCAGAGGTCTCTGTTTAATACAATACAAAAATAACCTTTGTTTGTAAGTCTTTGAATAAACTTTAGCTTTTCACTTTTAGATAGCACTCGTACTGTAAAGTTACATATCTAATAGAAGTACGCTTCTTACAAGACTCTACAAGTCTGTTAAATAGCAGTTTTACCTACACTCTTAATATTACATTTCTTAAAGACACTCTGTTTAAAGGTTTTAGAGACCTTGCACAGAAACTGCTCAAAAATATAATATTACATAACATTATATAGAGTTAACTGTCCGTGATACAACAAATTACCGTACAGAACTTCCCAGAGCTGTTGATGTTTGTAGAAAACGACGATACTATCGGCCTCTGGCCCAGTATGTGATCCATTTCACTGAAAAATTTCAACTTCGTCCTCTTTTTTCCCCCCAGAACCACTACGTGAAAGGTCACGCTTTTCTGCCAGGTAACGCTGTTTCAGTACCTTCCATTTGCTGCGAAGAATATGCCATGGCTTAGTGTAGCCATTAATAGCCATTTTTCGTTGCAACTCCTGAAATGTTGTAGCATTCCTTTGCCGTTTTCCATCAAAAATACATGTAATATCATTTTCTTCAATTAAATGGAGAAAATAACGAGTCTCGTCATCTGTCCATGAGTACCGCTCCGAGTCCGCCATGGTTTTTGTTGTGACTGACGACTGCACCTTGCTCGTGATGAAAATCATGTGACACCACATTCATTTGCGTAAAAGCCCTTTTTCTCGACAAAAAGTGTTTCCAAACTAGTTTTTCGCGTCATTTAAAGTATCGACATAGAATGTATGCGCTAAAGCTAGTGATGTTACATCTGACACCGACGCTCCGAAGCTTGCTTCACACTCGAACGGTCCTTGCAATGAACCACTGCTTCGGAGCTTGTATCATTACGTCACTAGTCACGTGAAAATGACATCTGAAGCAAACACACTGCTTCACTCCTGTAGTGGACCACCTGACTGCTTTGACCGCCCAATCCAGTGTTGACAGGTTTGAAACCTGGCGGCTGTGAAGCCACAAAGCAATATCCTCATTTATACCAGCTTTCTAAACTGTTTTTGTGTACTTCTGCATCATCTGTTCCATGCGAGAGGATATTCTCTAAAGCTGGTGAAAATGTTTAAAAAAAGAAAAGAAATCGCCTTTCACCAAACACTGTGGAGAAAATAATATTTCTGAATAAACATCATACCATTTAATGAACACTTTGTCTAAGCCTTCTGCATGATGTACCCCAAAGCACATCCTCTGCCACGTTTATTTTTATTATTTTTTATTAATTGGAGAACATATGAACATTGTGACATAAAAACATGCATCAAAGACACAGAAACTTCAAAAACCCTCTGCTACATTAGGCTATAGTAGGCTACAACCAGTTACACAAGCACATCCTTTTCAACATACACAAATATCAGTCCCACCAGTTAACAAGTCATAGAGCTCTGCTTCCCACAGCTAAACAAGATAAAGCTTTCACACATGATACTGCCCTGCTAAAAAAATAAAACTATAGAAACCATCACAGAAATTTTATTGGTTGTAATGGGAATTATAGTGGTATCTGTGGGTCTCTGATATGTGTTGGGTTCTATTGGTGGGGGCATTAAATCCTAATGGAATATGTGCCAAAAAATAATTCTGTAGTGGTTTAAATGGTAAAAGCCAATGGTTCCTATTGGTATTTTATTAGAAACCATTAGAATTTGTGTGATGGTTTCCAACTTTTTTTAAGCTGGTCTGATCTTCTGTCCTTGTCTAAAAAAATAATTACACACACACATCATGCTTAATGTTTTATTATCAAGATGAACACATGAAATTCATCAGTATCTGTAAAATTCACCTACATAAATGAGTTTCACAGCACTAACACTGTTTCAGCTTTGATCGCCTCGGTAAACGCGTAATAAACCGGGCGTTAACATATAAGCCTACTTGCATTTTATGGTTGTCAGCTTTGTTGCATTACATTGACTTCACCAGGAGATGGTGCTGCAATTTCTATCTGAATGAAGCTTCGAGTAATGAACCATTTTCGACACGATTGTATCAGAAAGCAATAATGCTTCGAAACGCTTAATTTGGCCATCACTAGCTAAAGCTAAACGGAAAAGGATTGTGTCGACATTTGCAAAAAAATATCGATAATTGCCATTTCCATCAGCTATATCGGTAAACATTTTGATGCGCTAAACCTTTTTTTGCAAAAAAAAAAAACACTTGGATGGAAACCTGGCGACTGGTAACGACCTGGTAAGTGAGGGAGTGAGTTCAGGTGTGGAGACAAGAAGGATTCTGGGTAGTGTAGTGTAGACTAAGACAGACAGGTGCAGACGAAGACTGTGACACAGACAGGGTAGATTGGCCATCTTCTGATCACTGCAGAGTGAAGGCAGCAGTGATAAAGTGCAAGGACTGTTTGCCAAAACCACATTACTGTGACAACTGAGATGTGTCAACTCACCAGCACCTTGCTTTGCATAACAGGGAGTCTTTTTTAAAAAAAAATCTTTAAACCTATCCCTCCATCAAGTGTTGTAAAATACATCAATGACCAATACACATTATGTGAGCAAGGTAAGATTTACTTATTTATGAATAAACAAGTCTAAAAGTCTAAGTCATTTTAGTTATGTTCTTTTTTTTCTTTAGCATATTTGTTACCCATCCAAGAACTTGAACATATTTGTGATTGTGTGCCTCAAAACATGTCCGTAAGTGCTGGCCGATTAGTACATCTCATCAACATAAATTGTATGTACTCCTTAACAAGTATTTATTCAATCCAATTTTTGTATTTTTATTTTTTTATTAATCAGTTACAATTGTCATTGTAACTTATTTGTATTGTATTGTAGGTCGCTATGACCTCTCTTTGCCTGTTTGGAGCTGCATTACATGCCACAAAACATGGACACCTGAGCTGCAGGACCTTATCCAAAGTGGTTACTGGCCAGGCTCTGTTGCATTTCAAACTATAAATCAGGTTGACCTATTCACATCTCCTGAGCAGTTCAAAGTCACTGCACCAGGCCTCTCAAGACAAGCGTTTGTGAACATGTTAGAGCATAGGTCACGGACATTTGGACGGGTACACTTTTCTAGATGACATCATCTAATTTTATTAATGAACCTCCAATTAATTAAATGTTTTCTTTTTTCCACTTCTAGATCGATACTATTTGTGGCAAAACATTCCAAAAAGCATTTTTGGACTGGACATATTGTCGTCATGAGAAGGAGAAGCTCAGTGGAATAGATCATTTGGTATGTCCTGCACGTGTCCCAGTTGCAGTGTCTGCAGATGGAAACCGCAAACTATACCGGTTTAACAAAGCCAGAGAGTAATAGCATAACTGATATATCAAAGGAATATTTTAATATATGTTTATGTTAGTGTATATTGGCCATATAATCCTATTTGTTCCACTGTAATTAATATAGAGTAGAGGAGCAGCCTTTCTACGATGGAGTTTTCATTGCCAAGGATGAAGATGTGGCAACATTTGTTGATTTGATTCAGCAAAAGACCAACCCAGTATGCTTCCATAATTGTATTAGTATTTTTGTTGTTTAACTGAAATATAACTCTTTAATGTTGTTTTTTATTATTATTATTACTGTCTTACAGGTACAAGGGAAAGGCACATGTCCCGGCTGCTGCCAGGGAGACCGCAAAGAAGTCTAGCAACAAATTGGATGAGGAAGGGATGGAGGTGGCAGTTTGCAGACACAGCATCTTAAAGGACTGAACATGCAGAGGGGTGAAATATTTGCTTATCCGATTGTAGCAGGATGCAGCTGTTTGGCTCATGCCTCCCCAAGTGGTATTTAATTTGCTGTGCTGTGAGCCAATCGCGATGGCCAAGCCCCTTTATAAACTGGGACTTTTCTTTTGACGAGTGACGTCACCGGCTCGCGGCTTGCCTTGGCTACCTGTCCATCGACTTGATGTCTGCCGTGGTTATCCATTTTTTCGTAGTGCCGCAGAATCCCCGGTGTTGCAGCAGCTCTGTCATCAGCTGAGTGTGTGCCCGGCTGTCAGCAATCAGAGCCTGGGGCCGTGACTGAAGGCTGATAAACACAGGGAGTGCTATTTAACCGGGGGTACAGCCGCGAGTCGGGTGCTGAACATCTGCTGCTTTGCTTAACCCTATGTCTTGTTATGTGTTGGCCTCGGGCTTTCTTCGTCGTTTTCGGCTGCTCTGTCCCACGCGATCGATGAGTGTGGGACCCGGGGCTAGTCCAAGTTAGCGAGTGGCTGACCTGTTCCACTGTTGCTTGCCTGACTTAGATATTCAAAAAAAAGGGAGAGATGAGAAATCCAACTGAGTAATATTGTAGAACGTGTTTGATGTATTGGCATAACTTCTTTTTTTTTTTTGTTCTTTTTACAGGTTAAAGTTGTTTGTGTGTTTATTTATTTTATTTACGCTGTTGCCTGGAGGCCTTTTCCCCTCTGCTGATGTCCAAGGGGATTGGCCCATTTGTTATGATTTGTTTTTGTTTGATTCTGTTTTTGTTTTCTTGAGTTGTCCACACTGACGGGAGACCGTGGAAGTTGCTGATCCTCAGTGTGGCATTTTTCCCTTCATTTATTAGTTGGTATGGTTTATCATTGTTGTATGTTTGTTTATTATGTGAGGGTTAGTATTTATTTATATTGTAGGTTCGTGTAATCCCTCTGGGTGGTCTACTGGACCCGTTCATTGTAATCTGTGTGTATGCAACTGTGTAACTCTCATGTGTCTTCCTTCTGTCTAGGTGCTGAGAGCTGCCAGTGGGAACAGTGCCAGTGTTGCCAGATGTACGATAATTTTGTCACCACCTTTTTAAAAGTATTTCTTTAGGACATCTCGAAGGCCTCTATTTTCTTCTTCTCCTTCTCTTTTCTTTTCTGAGCACCGACTTGTGGTGACCGGACATTTTGAGCGTAACGGTAGCGTACTGAACTTCAAATCAAATGACAACATGGCCAAACCATTTTTGTTTTGGGGGTGGGGGTTATTGACCACTATTTCAAGGACAATTAGGAAGAAAACAAATAAAAAGCTTTTATGTAACTCATATATTAGATATTTTTCCACAAATATGGCTATTTTATTTATTTTTTTAAACAATTATTCCATAATTTAATGAGGGCCCAGTTCTGGGCCCTTGCCCCTACCCTGGGCCCGGGACAACAGACCCGTTTGTCCCCCCCTGTCGGCGGGCCTGTATATATATATATATATATAAGGCTAAAGATATATTGATGAATTTTCAGATTTTTGTTTATGTGCACCCTTTATAGCACATTTAAAATATTAACAAATTAATAAATAGGGAAAAAATGACTATTTTTTTGGTTTTCTAAGGCCAAATTAGAACCTGGAAACGATATTTTTCCCCCAGTGTTGAATAGCCATAAGCTATGTCTCTGGAACCACAGCCTACAGAAAGGTGATTTATAGGTGAGTTTAGGCTAATGATAATAAATGTGTCTGAAAAAATAACGAGGCATTTTAATTGTTTATGAATACACTATTGTTTCCTAATCATTGTCAGCTGCAAACATATCTCCATCTCCTCTGTGGCTTTAGAGAGAAATGCACCTTTCATACGGATAACATAATCAGAAGGTATTAGCTTTCATTTCAAATTGGTTCGTTTTAAAGTGGACATTTCAAGCTTTAGCCTACATAGGCTATATTTTGTTTCAGTTCTCGCGCTCCAGTTTACAGAGATCATGAAAGCGGCGATTGTTTTATTTTATTTACAAAAGCATCAAATATGCATCAAAATAAAAAAGTCAGTTTGTTCATTGAATATCTCATATGAGCAATAACTAACATCCTAATAGAAACACGCTGAAATGTTCTACATTAACATGTATTTATATGTTCTACTTGATTGATTAGGATAATTACCAGTGAAGATGTGTCAGACTGTTCATCCTGATCCTTAATAATCTGTAGCCATCAAAGTAAACAAGTGTTTTTTTAAAAGTTTGTCCAATCTTTAATGTTAACAAAACATTGCACTAATGAAGTACATTTACAATATCGTGCAGGTCCACCTTATTATGCAATATTCCAATTAATGCAGTGTATTAGTGTTCCATAACAATATGCACAGGATTAGGATTATTACCACTGAAGATGTGTCAGACCTGGTCCTTAATAATCTGTAGCCATCAAAGTAAATAGGCAGTTTTATTAAAAGTTTGTCCAATCTTTAAAGGAACACGTCGACTTTTAGGGACTTTAGTTTATTCACCGTATCCCCCAGAGTAAGATAAGTCCATGCATATCCTTTTCATCTCTGGAGCCGTTTACCTCCAGTCTTTGTGCTAAGCTAGGCTAGCGGTGGGTGCGTCAGACAGAAAGGAGACAGACTTGCCTTTCTTCACAAAGATCAACTGCTGGTGGAAGTGCTGCTGGCTGGATATCTGGATTACCATTAAAGAGAAGTGTAGAATCAATTGTTGCGATCACAAAAGGAGGTAGTCCATTAACAAACTCCCGTCTTGTAAATGTTCTTCTTCCCTCACATTCCCCCACTTTACTGAAAGAACAACAAACACATTTTTAGATGATAATGAATGAAGGTTTTGTTTGGAAGAAACAGGGATTATCTGGTTACTACCATTAATGGATATTGGACAGACATCTCTATGTAATCGTCCTACTAAGGCATGATGTTTAAAGTTTTCATCTACCTTTTCTTCTTGCAAGGGAGTGAAAATCTCTGTAAAACCCATCTGCAAACTGAGTCGTTCAGGTCCGAGAAGTCATTGCACATGTTTGATTAAGGTAATTTCAAGGTAACTTCAAGACAATGATAAAACTATGGTATTCACACTATATTCTGGTAACATTCTTGTGTAAATCATAAACAACAGATGGGCTACTTACAATATAGCCACATTCCTCTCAAACTCCGTAGTACAAGGGACAGGACAACTGGCTAAGTCACATACTGTATATTCATCCTTCTATTCTCATGGATAGTCAAGACGAGAAACCACAGAGTCATTCTCATATGCAGATCTCAAATGCATCCCAGATTTTTTTTCCCTTGAAACGATCCAGGTTTTTCAGCCATGAAATCTTCCCTTGTTCCCACTGTCCAAGCAAGAAATGTTGATAAACATCTAACAAGGCCTTGAGCCACACATCCTTTGACTGGATTTCTTCAATTACCCGTAAAATGAATGGTCTTGTACGCATTGATAGGAACAAAATGTACAAGAGATTGTCAACAGTACAGGTGTTTGTCATTTTTATAGTCTGCAATCCCAGTTTTCCTGTTCCAGACCATGGAGGGAAAGTGTAATTTTTCTTTCCTGTCTGAGATTTTGGTGGGTTGTAGTATTTCGCCTTTTTTTTTCTTCTTTTTTTTTCATTTCTCCTCCTGACTTAATGGTTGGTCAATATTGGTCTTTTGTGATTCCTTCTCCTTAACCACATTTTGGCAAGTTTCTTCAATTGTAGTACCACTCATATGACCGGATACAAATTCTTGCATAATTTGTGTGAAATCTCCTGGTCGTCTGTGCAGTTTTTTTTCTGAGGACAATTGTTTTTGTGGTGCGGAACCAATTCTCTGCTTGAGTTTTTGTGTCTCTTGTTTTCTCTAGATGCTTCAACATAATTCCTGTCCAAAGTGGCAGAGTTGCCATGTATTTCTTGATTATGTCAATCAAGCTTGGGCAGTAGTATGGATTGGTTGGAGTTCCCTTCCTCTTGTTAACTTTGTCTTCTGCCTCTGAGAATACATTTTCAAAGAGTTTAACAAAGGGTGAGTCATGTCTTATTGATTTGGGTGTTGAGTGTGAGAATAGTCCTAGCTCTTCCAGTGGTGTTCTCTTGGTGGCACTGTCCACATCAGCAATGACAACCTGATTTTTAATTGCAGTCTGTAATTTGTCCAGGCTCTCTTGGCAGGATGTATCATCTCTCTCTTGGAAGACTGTGCAAATGTCTGTTAACAAAGTTTGTATCTCGTCCAGAGTTGTGGCATTTTGCACCAGTGCCACTGAATACAGAAACAGGTCCTTTGTTGGCTTTGCACACTTCACTTTCGACGCCTTGCAGCACAGAATTTTTATCGTGTGAGCTGCACAACTGTGAACGTGCATTTTTGTCTTCCCTCACAGACCTGAAGACATTGCTGTAAGTAGTTGTGGATGTTGGACCTGGACTGAGCAAAACACTGTATATTTGCATTAATAATTTCACAACTAAAATCAGTCTCTACTTTCTGAGGTTGGAGGTGCTGTTTAAATGTCTTTAAAAAATCACGCGATAGACAGGTTAGCCAGTGTTGTACAGATGGTGTGCTCTGGTCAGATGATAGCATCTCTGCTACTGAAACAGTTGTGGCTAATGTCATTGATTCAACAGGACAACAAAGTACATAGTACAGTATGTCACTGCAGTTTTCAGGTTTGGCAACAACAGTTCCTGTGGCATCAAGGTAGAGCAGAAGTTTGCTGTCATTCTGCAAGTCTTTCATTAGCTGAAGCTGAGGAACTGTGTACATGTGTGTGATGAACGGGGAAATTGCCACAACTGTAAATAGTGATGCTTGAGAGGTGTGAACTTTTGGTTCAAGTCAATTTCAATATCTGTCTATTCTGTTTTCAAGATTTTTCTCACTTGAGATTTTTTTGTGGTACTGTTTGTGGAGGCACCTCGTTCATGTTTCCCTGAATTAGTGTAGCATCTGCTTCAGCAAGCTTTTTGGTGTGAAGATGCATGGGTGTGAATTCATCCAGATTTTGCCTTTCAATACTTCTTGTGCATTTCCAAAATATAATGCCTTTTGAATGACTGATTTAGCCAGACATTTCCACATTTATCAAAACGCATTCTTTTTTCTCCCCCGGATTTTCAGATATGTAAAATCTAAATTTACCACATCCTGGAAATTTACAGCTAGCAATGCCTTGCCAAAATTGTGAATGTACTTTTCTTGACAAAAGTTGCTTGACTCTATTGTATGAGAAGGACAGAACACAGCTGACCATTGGAGCCATTTTATCAGACAGAATGTCGGTCCAGCCTTTTTTAAGCTGTCTACAACCCTTGGGTTGGTTTAATTTTGGTCCATTCATCTTTTGACAGTCTTAATGAAAATTGTGAGGGACACTGTTGATCTTGTGATTTTGTGTTTACAGTGTCACCATCCTTCTCCACTGTTTCCTCTGAGTGTTTTGGGCTGTTTTTGACCGGTGTTTGGGCTGATTCTGGTAAGCTGCTGTGTTTTGGCCTTTTTTTGACTGGAGTTTCCTCTGAGTCTGAAGAAAGAGGTGAGTTGTGATGGCCAAACGAAAGCTTTTTCCTCTTTAAGAATCTTGTTTGATTATACTTGGAGCAGTCGGGACACAGCCAGGGTGAAATTATTTTTATATATCTTCAATGCTCTTGCATCCCACACAACATGGGTGAAACCAGTCTTGACATTGACTGCACTGAGCATATGGTTGAGAAGGATTGTTTGGCTGTTTGCAGACACAAAATAGTGGTTCTGGATCTGATTGCACTGCAGAATGTTCATCCTAATCATATAAAAGTAAACAAACAAACAAACAAAAACACCATAATTAACAGCATAGTTAATTACAGATATGCTATAAACACACCGATCATTGTCTAGTCAGTATGAATGCATGCATCTAATTTGCATTAATTATTAACTGTATAGATCAGTGGTTATCAATCCTGGTCCCAGGGAAACGTCTAGGTTACTAATGTAACCCCTGTTCCCTGCAGGAGGGAACGGAGACGTAGTCGATCGTTTACCGACTTATGGGATCACGCCAGGGAGCCAGATGTCTTCGATATAGTCTACAATCAAGCCAAACGAGCTTTGGCAGGTGCGCAATCCACACCCTGCCCTGCAGCGTGGGTATAACAGGGAAGTGGATGCACCCACCAGTATCTTTTCGATGAGGAGCCGAGCGGAACTTGGTCAGCGGTGGTCCAGTTATAGTGGCAAAGGGACTACTTCTCCGTTCCCTCCTTCAAGGAACAGGGGTTACATTAGTAACCTAGACGTTCCCTTTCAGTCGGGAACATTCAACGTAGTGGGATCCTCTAAAACGCCACTAGTACTGCCACCTTCCAGTGCCCAGAAAAAAAGCCTCCTTTTCTTTTCGCAGCATTTCTGGGGCGAAGAAGACAGGGCTTTAAACCAGGAAGCTACTGTTGTTCCAACCCTGCCAGTAACTCTTGAATAACACTGGGAAAGCGTCCCCTACGAAGGAAGGAGGGACGCTACGGAACTCACAACTGGCCCATGGGGAGGGGGATTTTGGATTTTCACCAAGATGATGGCCACACATACCCACGTGGGACAACCATTGCACGGGAACCGCCTTCCTCTCTGCTGGTTCCCAAACAGACAAGAGTTAGATAGGTACCGAGACTTTGCATTCTGTTCTATCTTCGCAGAGCGGGAGAAGCAGAGAAAGTCAGGGCTTGGTCTGCCTCCTCCGAGGTAGCGCTTGCGGGCTCACCATCTGCTCCCATTACAGGAGTGATAGGATCCTTGGCATATATCCAGGCCAGGGTCCCATGAAGTGTAGCCCTGGCCCAAATCCAGACAGACTTCATCAACTAAAATGATACAAGTTGCAACCTTCTGAGGAGTAAAACACAATAGGAGAACTGTTACTTAAAACAGATTTTTAACTCATTACCTGAATACTCAGGGAACCGCTCCGAGTGCATGGCACCAGAGAAGTTTCCGAGAAGGTAAGAGCATTGCAAGAAGATGACCCCTTGCATTGCCCAGAAACCAGTCGACCAAATTGTATCTGTGTATTTACCTGACTCCACCTGGTGGTATCGAGCACGGGAAGAGGCGAACCCGGGTCCTCGGAGCGTACTCGTCTGCCGGCTGGCGACACAAGAGGGGATTGAGACAGGCCAAAGTGAACTGGGGTATCTGCCAATCTGAACCTCTTGAAACCCATGGTTGAGAATTCTTGCTCCCTTGGCGATCCGGAAACCACTGAACTCCGGGGAGACAATGGTGGAACAACAATCACCAGAGAAACTTCTGTTCCCAACACTGGGTGGCCTGTATCAGGGACGCTTCTTACTCTTGCCTCCTGGACTGGCAAGGTCTGATACAGGCTGGGCAGCCTGCCTAAGGCTAGCTCTATGCTGAAGCCCGGGCTATTGCGGAGTCTTAACAGGTTGAGCTGCCTTAGGGAGGCGCCCTCGGCGACATGCTGGTGGAGGGGCTGCTAGCGGCGGCGGGGTGAGGAACTCAGCAGGTCACCGTGGCAGGGTGTGTTGGACTTCCTCCACCTGCGATTAAGCTACAGGGGGCTTTAGGGCACCACCCAGTGTAGCGTTGCTGAATAACTTTGTCTGGGAAATGGGGGAGTCCAGGATTCGAACCTTGTCCGCATCCTCCATATCAACCAGAACGAGTCAATGATTGCGCTGCTGAACCACCAAAGTTGACATGGGTGAGTCATCACAGACTGCTCCACCGGAGGGATCGCCGCATAACCTCTCCCCACTCAAGGGTAGGGAGGGGGAGGAGCCATTCTGGTCACTAATGCCATTAAAAGGTGCCTTCCATGACCTGGTTAGCTCCTCATGCATTTCGGGAAAAGAAAGGCACTGGGGCGGTGGGCAGAGCCCGACCCGCTCCAAGAACCAATCATCCAGCCGAAACTGACCTGGCCCGGGTAGAGGATCCACTCAAGCCCTACAGCTTAAGCGGCCCGTTTCAGCATAGCTGACACTGTGGGTCTGAGCACAGTGGGTCTAAGCACTAGCGCAGAGGTGAAACGACATCTTTACCGGAGAAAAAAGATGAAAACTCACTTGTGTTTGCTTCCTTGAAACCATGCCCTTCACCAGTACCGGAGCACACAGGGATGTCCGCGGCGACACTGACGGGAAACGCCGCCAGTGATGCACTCACTTTCCTCGCCCTTAACCGACCGTCAAACATATGAACACAAAGGTTGCTGTGAGAACAGCAGTTGGAGTTAGGAAGCTCGCGATCACCGCTGCCACGCTACAGACACCAGCACTGGGAGAGCTTCCAAGGGAAGCGCCGACACACAGGCTTGTAACAGAGTGCACTTTCAGAGATATCGACATGACCGATTGGCTCTGAAGCGAAAAAGATACTTGTGGGTGCATCCACTTCCCTGTTATACCCCCGCTGCAGGGCGGGGCATGGATTGCGCACCTGCCAAAGCTTGTTTGGCTTGATTGTAGACTATATCGAAGACATCTGGCTCCCTGGCGTGATCACATAAGTCGGTAAACGATCGACTACATTGAACGTTCCCGACTGAAATGGAAGTCTACATTTTGAATGTCTCCCTAATGAAAAGCACCTGATTCAGCTCATCAGCTCATTTATAGAGCCTTCCAAGACCTGAAATGAGTATGTCATTTAAGGGAAACATCCAAATTGAGTACTGTTCAGGGTAATCCAGGTCAAGGGTGGGAAACAATATTATAGTATGTATTGTCTATATTATAGCCTATACTGTAAGAGTAAATAGTTAAGTGTATTTGTGACAAACACATTTGAAAGAGACATGATTAAACAACAAACCTTTTCTTCTGATGTTGTCCCTTGAGGTTGGGTGCACTTAAAAAAAAAAGAAAAAAAGTTTGTTGTCATATATTTCGTTCAGCCTTGTGTTTCATTCAAGTGTTTTGTATTGAAATGTATGCATGTATTTAAACATCACTCACACACTAATTATAGGTAAACATGTTATACTGAGAGCAGTATAATCACGCACATCTCAATTAAGTACGGGTGCTGGATCCAATATATCATGCAAGTAAATCAAAGTAAAGATCCGCACACCGAAGAACTCCCATTTACATCCTTTATTGTGTAACGTTTCGGGCCTCTCAAGGCCCTTCCTCAGACTCAGACTCAGAGGAAGGGCAGCGAGAAGCCCGAAACGTTACACAATAAATGATGTAAATGGGAGTTCTTCGGTGTGCGGATCTTTACTTTGATTTACTAAACATGATAAACTGACCAAAATAAAACAAAAAATACCTGAATTTTCTTTGATGCAATCTTATGAAGTCTCTTTCTGTTATTAGAATTATTGGATACAGAGAGAGATTCAGTTCAGTTCATTTATTTATAAAGCACATTTAAAAACACTCACATGACTGCCCAAAGTGCTGTACAGGTATATGCTAAAAATCAATGAGACACAACTAAGAAACTACATGTATAGATAAAGGAAAAAAGACAATGAAATCAAATAAATAACGTACAGAGTATAGACGTTAACAAGTATTAAAAGCTAATGAGAACAAGTAGGTTTTCAGCAGAGATTTAAAAACAGATAGAGAAGAAGCTACTCTAAGTTGTGGTGGCAAGCTGTTCCACAATCTAGGCCCCACCACCGAAAAGGCTCTATCTCCTCTACGTTTGAGTCTTGTACGAGGAACATTGAGGATATTTAGGTTACTTGATCTTAGGCCGCGGGACGGACTATAGGAGTGTAGAAGATCAGACAGGTAAATTGGGGCAAGATGATGCAGACATTTGTAGACTAAAAGGAGAATTTTATAGTCAATCCTGAATTGGACTGGTAGCCAATGGAGAGCTCGCAGGATGGGAGTGACGTGATCGAATTTTCGTTTTTTCTTGAGAAATTTGGCCGCAGCGTTCTGGACCAATTGAAGACGAATGAGCTGGGACTTAGAAACTTAGATTGACTTAGATTGACATAACAGACCCCAGAAACCCGAAATTTTGTAGGGGCTATCCGTGATGCAGTGTCCATTAACCTGCAGCTTCTGAATTTCTGTCTGAATAACTTGAAAATTCAACGATAGACTTCTGAACTGTAGAAACAAAACAAAATTTAAACAGTGAACATATTGGGATGGCTATTTTTGTAATCAGGTGTTATATATTTCATATATTTATTGCTATTAAAAAATGGCATTATTGGTCATGTTATTGTGAAATGTAATTATTTATAAAGTATGTTCACTTACCTTTCCAAACACTTTGAACCTGCAATAATAACAGGTAAAGTAATTAAAGTCAGACTGCAATAAAGTATGAATGCAAATTCTGCAAAGAATGACAAATAAGCTGCAGTTCTTTCATCTGGGAGACTATATTCCATGGTTAAATCTGCAGGGATAATAGATGAAAAAAGGCTCCATAGTCTGCATATGCCACATGACAGTCCATGTCATATGAGAAGCTAAACGTTCGGACTAATTTTGATATGCTAAATTAACGTTTGATAATAGAGAGATGTTAAATAGTTTGAACTTGCCACACTTAGTAAAGTTTAAAATTGGGGTTAGAGCGAGTGAAAACAGGGCTTCACTCTCTATTCTGTTCATTATCCTCTCATCCAGTGGCAGTAAGGTGGCAGCCACATATACTGAAAGCTTCTTAATTGCATGAACTGGTAACACTTTACAATACGGGTGCACTAATAAGCATTAATTCATGCTTAACTAATGCACAGATAATACTGAATTAATGTGTAACTAATGATTATCTAAGCTGTTCATTAAATGATAACCACATTAGGAACTAATTAAGAGTCTGTAAGGTTAATGTATTAGTTCATACATGCATTGTTATTAATTAAATATGTAATTGTGGATTAATTCCCTAATAACTCATTTTTTTAAACTAATAGTGTTAATTAATATGTTACTTACCAGAATGAGCCAAAGCCTTGTATTTCAACTTCCAGATAATACAGGTACACTAATATGCATTAATACATGATTAATTACGTTATTGTTAGTGCAAATTCATGTGTAAATTACTACAATTACTAAATGACTAGTTAATAATGATCTGCCTCAACAAGTAAAGTCATAACATAATCATACCTTTGCAAATCATTAACTAATGATTAATTAAAGTAGACAACTGGTAGTTGAAGTGCATAGCTTTGACTAATTGTGGTAATTAACACGTTAATTTACACTATTAGTTAATAAAATATGTTATTAAGGAATTAATACACAATGACACATTGAATTAATAGCAATTCATGTATTACTTAATCTATTAATCATATAGACTCTTTATTAGTTGTTGATGCAGTAATAATTAATTAATGGTTTAGTTCTATATTAGTCATACATTAACTCATGATTATCTATGCATTAGTTAAACATGAATTAATGCATATTAGTGCACCCGTATTGTAAAGTGTTACCCATGAACTAGTAAAAAGTGCTTACACCTCCTCTTTTGTGTGCATATCTCTATAACCAAAGCCAAGTTAAAGGGGAAAAAATTATAACAACACAATTTCCACCTTTAAGATGACAGTAGTTTCATTTTTGGGCAAACCTCTTTAAATGGAAACAGCTTATTTTAGATCTTGTGCAGATCACAAAAAACAACATGATAAATGCAAAATCATGTTATGTGTGTGAAACCTTAATATGCTAAAAACAGCAAGACAAAAACAATAAATAGGCCACACACACACAAAAAAATTGTGTATGTTTTAAGGACCCCTACATCTCATAATTAAAACATACTACGCACTGACAAAAAAAAAAAAGTATTCTTAATATGTTATTGTTTGAACTCAAAAATAAGTTTAAAGAAGTACTAGAGAAGTTACATTTCCAAAAAGTTTAAATACATTTAAAAAAAAAAATTTAAATTGCCACTAAAAGTGGAACTTAAAGTCCCCGTGAACCGGAAGTTGCAAACGACTTTTCTCCAGTGTTGTGACATATTTCCGAGAGAAACGGAATACTAAATGAGACAAAATAGTGGGCGTGGTTTTTTTTCCAACTAGCACCTGATTGGATCTAGAAAAGTAGGTGTTTCATTCAGAAATGGAGGCAGACGCAAGTTTACAATCGGTTGTTGAGGATTACTCGCCGCCTGAAACACCGCCAGCAGTCCCCTTCCTGCAGCAGGAGGAGGAGGAAGATGAAGAAGAACCGGAGCACACGGAGGATACGGAGGACCATTTCATCACGGGGGGAATCAGACCTTACATGTTTGAGCTGTTACATGCGGAGGGTCACCTGGACATGGCGGCTCAGGAGCAAGTTCGTGAGCATCTCGATGTGTCCCAATGGTAACACTAATTGGAATTATAAAACTATTTTTATTTGCTATTACTGCTGCAACCTTAACCGTTATGATAGTTATGCCGAGTTCAGACTGCACGATTTTAGCCCCGATTTTGGCTCGCCGACAGGTTTTGAGAAATCGCCGACAAATGCCCGAAATCACAGGCAAATCGGTGCTCGTTCACGCGAGTGACAATCCCGCAGTGTGAATGAGCAAAGACGCGATCTCAGAGAATCGCCGACGAGTCGCCGACGCCCGTGAGATATTTGGCATGCTAAATATCTGGACCTGTCGGCGATTCACAATCCTGCTGTGTGAATGTGTTCTGACTGAAAACTACATCGGCGATGACCGAAAGCCAATGAGAGAGCAAGATACAGGGAGGAGGAGGAGGAGTTATAGACCAGAATATCAGTATTTTAATAGATAAGCTTATATTTACAATTATATCAAACAGAAACAAAGCACAAACATTTGCGTGACCAGCAGCAACAGCAGGACATTTGCAAAATTATTTATTTACCCCCAACTCTCTTTGCAAAACACAGTCCTTGCTCCCCTCGTCTTCCCAACCATTTCCTGCATAAACTGTTTATTATTATTATTTTTTCATTTTCGCTAATCAGTGCACAGACAATTTGGATCGCTATCTTCTTGTAGGCTATCATTTTTAATAACAAATTCAGTGTCGCGCGAGAACTCCGGTCTCACGCACGCGTGATCTTCCGTTATTTCCTATCACTTCTCACGTTTGTTTGGTTGTGAAACGTAGTTTGTGGACCAGGCAGAAGTTGTCGGCGATTGTTTCTTTTGTAAAGTCATGCAGTGTGAAACCTCCTGTCGCCGATCCATCGTGCAGTGTGAACACAGCAGCAACTGAACGTTACCCCAGATAGTCATGCAGTGTGAAAACAACAGTGACCCGATTATTTTGAAAATCGTGCAGTCTGAACTCGGCATAACCTGCTTTTTATGTTTTCATAAGTTTATGAATGTTGTACATTGTCTAGAATAGTTGCCTACATCTATAATTGACAGATAATTAAGCTTACCACGATTAAACCACAACTTTAATTTGTCAGCTTAAACTGTACTATGCTTTTCATTCAGGTGCTCCTGTGGCTACTGCCAGCACATGGACACTGGTCCTGAAAGACTATGTTGTAGGGAGGTTAGGCAGGTTTGTGACAGAAGTGCAGAGAATGGGTATCATGTTATTAATCAGCCTATACATGACACAGCAGTTGAGTAGAACTGAAGACTTCAAAAAACATTAACATTAGTAATACAGTGCCTATGTGTTAATACATTACATAACATATACTACAGTCTAGAATAAATTACTAATACTAGAGTAAAATAGTATAATACTAAAACTACATAATTGTTATATGATTTTTTAAATATAGGTTGTTGATAAATGTGCAGAAGCAGAACTGCAACCAGGATGCATGACTCAACACCCAGGTTTTGAAGCGGTCTGCTTGAACCCATGGGTTCTTCAAGTTGAACATGCATCCTTGGTCCAGTATTATGGTGACTATGACCAAGATGTTTTTACTATCGAAGAGTAAGTGTGTAATCATATCTGCAACAGTCAGTTTCTGTCCTGCAAAAATGCATTATTATCTAGTTTCCTTTTTTTGTCTTTAGGCGATACCGTCGCACTGCCTACAGGACCTCTGTCAGATGGTGTTGGGGCTACTTGGGAAGAAAAATACGTGTTGTCCTCCCTGTCACGGGTGTGGTGCGGGTGAAGAAAGGCAAAGGCATAAGCTCCAATTCAATTAGTTTACTTCAAAAACTCACAGGTACAGATTGGCAGGAAGACTCACAAAAACACTATGACAATAACAAGAACCAACCAAGACAGACAGAACAGAAGCCACCTAAAAACAAGAACAAATCAAACATAACAAGGTGAAGACAGGTGACACAGATGATAAAGACGAGGAACAGGTGGGTAAATGAGGGAGTGCGTTCAGGTGTGGAGACAAGGAGGATGCTGGGTAGTGTAGTGAAGACTAAGACAGACAGGTGCAGACGAAGACTGTGACACTCCCATCATGTGTTGTTGTTAAAATAAGATCCACATTCACATCAGAGAGATACACAGGCTTCAAGCTACCTTCACTACATTCACAATAGCAAGTGATATGTATGTAGAACTGTATGTAATAAATAATGACAAAGGACTTTAATTACACTTGATGTTATGTTTCATTTATTACATTTTGAAGATTAATTTTAACACAAAAAATTACAAACACACACACACACACACACTCTGTCTAAACCACGTCAGATTCCTGTAGGTCGGGCTTGTCAAAGGCAGCACATAAGTGGTCTGGGACCTTCAGTTCATTAATCTGCTCTTGGTATGGGCCAGGATTGATGACCACCTCCTCAAAAAACAGTCTTAGCAGACTCTCCACATACTCTATAACGCAAAAAATGCAATGAACCTGCCATTCTTTAATTAGACATTTTTCTACAATTGGGATCAAGAACATTGTGGTCAATCAAACTGCATTTGCCATAAAGAACATGTATAATGTAATGTACGTGTTAATGGAATATCTAATTTTGCAGAAGATATACATATTTTCCATATTTATTGTATGGTAACATTATCCTTTTATACTTACTGTAGGTTGGTGCTGTTTTTGTGTAGTGAAGGGAATGAACCCCCTTTTTGTATTTTGGCCATTTCACTTTGATAGACGGTTCACCACTCTGGTTGCATGCATACTCGCGATTGGAATTTCTGTTATAGTGAAGAGCAGCAAGGTGCAACCTACATAGTTAAATTAAGAAATGAAAAGGATAAAATTGGTAAGGGGGGGCTGTTTAAGTGTGATTAATTATGTGGATAAATGATGTATTTACAAATATAAGACAGTGTGACAGATGCACATACAGCATTATTTATGAACTTAAAAGACATTTAAACTGTCACACCATGTTCAACATTCCCACAAAAGAGAATAGCACATTTTTCGGAGCAAATTTCAATATCAGGCTATGGAAGCCTTCAACTGAGGAGGTCTGATGGTGAGGGCTCAGTTTTGACACGTCTTTCAGGAGTCGCTGGTTTATCATCAGGTCGCAAAACCGTTCACAAGCTTTAGTGCCTAATAAAGACAGCGAGTCCTTATCAACACATAACTGTAATGTCATATTTATGGCTGGAAATATCGATATCGATTATTAAATCCCATTGCATCTGTATATCACTATGGCACTTGAATTTAACAGACTGTTGTCAATCGTAATCTTTAATATTATAGTCATGGCTTATAAAAAAAAATCAATCATTTCACACTTAGCAGAATCAGTATTTTAGTTTTAGATTCCAGTATTATAGTTTTTAGTCTTTTTCAGTATTATAGTTTAAAGCATTATTTAATAAATCTTTTTTTCCATAATGGAAAATATAAAGGTATCTGAAATATTTCAGAATAAAATTCATTATCAAATTGTAAATAGGAATTTAATCATAAAAACTCTATCAACCCAGCCATAGTTATCTTCATGGTTGTCACCAAACTAGGCTAATCATGTAGCATTATGAATCAACAAAATCCTTACTTGGTGTCAGCCAAGCTCGCATCTCAAGAGGTGGGTAGGCGCAGACTGGGAATAAGTCGCTGTTATGATGGTGGTTGGTTACAGACTTCCACTTTTCCACGGCTTCTTCACCTGTCTCGGAAGAGGATGCACACCAGTAAAGGTGGTTTATGATACTTCTCCTCCAGGCCAGAACCTCTCCACAACTACGCTCTTTCCCTAGTGCATCGATCTTCTTGGCGAGACCTTAAGTGGCAATTACAGAAAATAAAATTAATTAAAATATTATACTTTAATCAGTTCTTAAAACTTAGTTCAGGTTCATTTGTGCTATTGTCACTTGAGTCACAAGTTGTGATATTATGTTGCTGTTGTGTATATATCTGATTAATCTGAAATGCTGCCAAACAGTTACCCTTAGAGACATGCCAAGTATCGAAATAATGCTGGATCTCAGGTCGTTGCTCCCTCAGATACTTTTGTATCGAAGGATGCCGATCTGTGACGATTGCACCAACCCTTAAACCTGCTGATTCCAGGAACTGGAGGCTTCTCAAAAAACCTTCGCGTTCCATGCGTGGACTTGCACCCACTTCATTACTCTGAGAGATGGGAAAAAAAACCTCAATTTAGCAGACAAAAGACACGTTTTGAGATGTAAAAAAGATTGATTTGCGTGTGTGGATCTCTCGCGTGCATCTGTGGATTGCTATGTGTGTGTGTGGATCTGTCGTGTGCATTTGTGGATTGATTTGCATGTGTGGATCTCTCGCGTGCATTTGTGGATGGGTGCGCGCGCATGCGGATCTCTCGCGTGCATTTGTGGAAGGTTTTGAGACTGTTTTCACTCCATAAAAAAACATTTACACTTTTATCCAGACAGTTAATAGATACCATATAAACGTCTCAGGTTACGTATGTAACCCTGGTTCCCTGAGAGGGAACTTCGAGCTGCGTTTAGAGACGCGGTGGGAACGCTCTGCGTGATTACGTCGTGAAGCACATGTAAAATCAGTCCAATGGAAGCCCGATACGTCATAGGCGGGTGACGTCATAGACCAGGAAACTATAAAGCACCCCTGAATTCAGACCGCGCCAGCTTCTGAAAAAACCTGAAGCAAGTCGATCAGGGCATGCAGGAAGTATGGCAGGTAAACGCAGCGTCTCGTTCCCTCTCAGGGAACCAGGGTTACATACGTAACCTGAGACGTTCCCTTTCAAGGGAACTCGAGCTGCGTTTGAGACGCGGTGGGAACCCCATACCCACTACGCCATAGTGACAAATGCCCGTTCTGTGTGAAGTCCTTGGCGCACACTAAGAAGCAAGCAACCTAGCCCCAGGCGTGGAGAGGTCAAGGTCATAAAACCTAACAAATGTATGTGGAGAGGACCATCCTGCCGCATTACAAATGTCAAGAAGGGAAACACCCGAAATTAAGGCCGTAGAGGCCGCCATACTCCTAGTAGAATGGGCCTGAACAGCAATAGGTGAAGGCTGACCGGCCGCTTCATAAGCCAATGAAATAGTCTCAACTATCCATTTGCTCATAACCTGTTTAGATGCAGGGAACCCTCTCTTGAGAGACCCAAAGCAGACAAATAGTTGTTCAGACTTACGCCACAGGGCAGCTCTGTGAACGTAGGCATCTAATGCCCGAACTGGACATAACAGGTTCAGTTGTTCCTGATCTGGGGTATTAAAAGGTGGAGGATAAAAGGCCTGCAGCACTATTGGGCCCCCAACATTAACTGGGACCTTAGGAATATAACCCGGTCTAGGGTAGAGAAATGCCTTCACCATACCAGGTGCAAATTCCAGAAATGAGGGAGCAACCGACAGGGCATGCAAATCTCCAAATCTCTTGATAGACGAAATAGCAAGGAGAAATAAAGTTTTTAGAGTGAGGAATTCCTCTGAAACCTCTTCAATGGAAAAACTTGCCAAAACTGTATCAGTTTGTGACCTTTCCAACTAGAGAAAATAAGATACTGGATCACTGCTATAGCAACATTAGAAATGCCTTTATAGCTGAACCAAGACCCCATTTTGGCAAGTCTGACCATCTGGCAATCTGGCTTAAGCCCATATACATTAAGAGGTTTAAGGCACAGCCAGTCACAATAAAAACTGTTAACACCTGGACTGACAGTGCACAGGCTAGCCTGCAGGGTTGTTTAGAGGCCACAGACTGGAATATCTTTAAGGAGGCTACAGATGATATCCACGAATACACAGAGACTGTCAGTGATTACATCAGTTGGTGTACATCTACATGCGCACCTTCCAGAACTGTGCGTGTGTTTCCAAACCAGAAACCTTGGTTTAATGGAAATATAAAGCAGAAGATCAGGATAAGGCAGGAAGCTTTTAAGTCTGGAGACCAAAGGGAGTACAAGAAAGCCCGGTATGAGCTACAGAAATCCATCAGAGCTGCAAAGAGGGCGTATTCCAAAAAAATTGAAGGTTTTTACTTTGGTAACAACACGCGCAGTATGTGGCAAGGAATCCAAGCTGTCACAAACTATAAGAAAATAGTACCAGCCACAGACCCCATGGATGTCACCCTCCCAGACAGCCTTAACACCTTCTACACCAGGTTTGATAGAATGAACACAGACACCCCTTCAAAAGTCCACTGTAAACCCACGGACACTGTTTTTCAGGTGACACCCACACAGGTCCTGAAAGCTCTGAGGCAGGTAAACCCCCACAAGGCCGCTGGACCAGATGGCGTCCCTCCCAGAGTCTTGAAGGCCTGTGCAGAACAACTTACTGGCGTGTACGTAGACATTTTCAACCTGTCTCTAAATCAAGCAGTAGTCCCACGTATTTTTAAATCCTCCATTATTGTACCAGTTCCAAAAAAAGTCAAATCCATCTATCATGAATGACTTTAGGCCAGTGGCACTCACGTCAGTAGCCATGAAGTGCTTAGAAAAACTGGTTCTCACTCACATTAATCACATGGTCCCGGGTACGATCGACCCCCTCCAGTTCGCCTACTGTCCCAACCGTTCAGTGGATGATGCAGTGGCCACTGCTTTACACCACATCCTGCAACACTTGGACAGCAGAGGAACATATGTCAGAATGCTGTTTCTAGATTATAGTTCGGCTTTTAACACCATCCAACCGTGCAGGCTGACTGAGAAGCTGACAGACCTCGGAGTCCCGACCCCCACCTGCAACTGGATCCTGGATTTCCTGATTGAAAGACCACAGGTGGTGAGGATGGGAAAGAGGGTGTCCGCAGAGCTCATCGTCA
The DNA here is from genome assembly GCA_029959095.1 of Rhinichthys osculus. Taxonomy (NCBI): domain Eukaryota; kingdom Metazoa; phylum Chordata; class Actinopteri; order Cypriniformes; family Leuciscidae; genus Rhinichthys; species Rhinichthys osculus. The sequence continues at coordinate 43,730,362 of JARWKJ010000012.1, forward strand.
GCACAGGATCACCACAAGGTTGTTGCCTTAGTCCGAAACTATTCACCCTGTACACACATGATTGTGTTTCCAACCAGGATAATACCCTCATTATTAAGTATGCGGATGATACCACCATTCTGGGTCTCATTAAGGGGGGGGACGAGTCGGGCTATAGGAGTGTGGTAAATGACATTTGTGCCTATGGTGAGGTGAATAACCTATGCCTTAACGCAGACAAGACAAGAGAAGTAATTATGGACTTCAGGAAAAATCCACCTCCCTTGCAGCCCCTTATCATCAAGGGAACTGAGGTGGAGAGGGCTGACAGTTACAGATTCCTGGGATTACAAGTAACATCAGATCTGAATTGGACTATGAACACTGCTGCCACAGTGAAAAAAGCCCAGCAGAGATTGTATTTCATCAGGCTGCTTAGAAAAGCTGGTCTGCACTGTCGCCCTCTCACCCAGGTCTACAAAGGACTGATAGAGAGCATCCTCACCACGGGCATTACTGTATGGTATGGAAACACCACACAGACAGAGAGGAAGGCTCTGCAAAGAGTCATAAAGACTGCAGAGAGGATTATTAGAACAGAACTCCCCTCCATGGACACAATCTACACACAGCGCTGTCAGAAAAGAGCAGAGAGAATTATCAGGGACACATTACATCCAGCTCACTCCCTGCTTATACACAAAAAGTGTACATATAATCTCAGGCACAGACGAGCGGACAGCATTATTACAAAAAGAACACGGTTTTATAAGAGCTTTTTTCCAGCTACAGTGAGACTCTTGGCCAAAATAAAATGAACTACTGTGTCTAGGGCCTGAGTAATATATCTGTGCAATACACCTGTGCATCTTATTTATTTATTTACTTTAATGTAATATAGTATATTAATATCGGGTTGTCTTTGGGGGCCTGGGCAATATGCAATTATATTTTTTGCAATTTATAAATGCGAATTTTTCATTTTTAATGGGTTGTGCAACTTATTTATAATGTATATGTTCTGTATGTCCTTTTAAACTTGACTTGACCCTCTGAGTAACAACCGCACAAGAGTTCCTATGTGTGTAAACACAAATGGCAAATAAAGTTCTTGATTCTTGATTCTTGAAAGGAGCCAAAGCCAGACCCTCAAGTACAATGGCCAAATCCCAAGCCGGTGCTCTAGAGTGCAGTGCAGGTCTCAACCTCAGTGTACCACGGAGAAAACGAGTAATAAGAGGATCTCTCCCGTTAGAAGTACCCCATTTCAATGCATATAGCTTTCTCGTGGAAGGAGCTCTGGATTGGAGAATGGTCTCAACGACCTCAGTTGAGAGACCGGATTTTATGGCCGGGCCCCCTCAGAGGCCGAGCCCACAGTATCCAAAACTCCAAATGAGGGTGAACTCCCAGGAGCAAAGATATCGGGAAATGCGTACCGCTGTAGCGTCAACCACACCTAATACATCACATCCAGTCCAAGCGGAGCTGGATGTGTGAGGGAGAACCAAATAGAGCAATGCGTTGTACAAACGATGTGAAAGGTCGACTTGACTTTAGTTGACCAAAGTTCTCCCTAAAAAGCTCCACCACCTCGGGGTGAAGTCTCCAATCCCTGGGCCTCCGCCCCTGCCTCAACAGGATATCTGCTCTGATATACGAGACCATCAGTGTGTTGTCCGCCATTCGCCGAGCGACCACTCATGATCGCCCCCACTTGTGAGGGAAGCATCCGTCGATAGCAATATGCGTTGACAAGAAGCCCCCAACACTGGGCCTGGGCGAGGAACCAAGGTTCTTCCACATGACCGAGGCACGAAGGCATAGCCGCGTGACCTTGATCATGCGAAAACATATTTCCCCTCGGAGAAAACCCCTTGGTACTGAGCCACCACTGCAGGGGTCTCATGTGCAGAAAGCCAAAAGTAATTACGTTGGACGCAGCTGCCATGAGACCCACCAGTCTGAAACTGTTTCACAGTGAGTGACTGGCTTAGATATACCCCAATATGGCTGTTAGAATCGCTACACCTAGAAAAGTGGTCCTCAGAGCACACCCCAACATCCTTAATGAGACAGAACGACATCTCGATGCCGAACTGCCATAAACTCAGATTGAGCTAGGATCAACCAATCATTGATGTAGTATAATACGCGAATGCCCTGGAGTCTCAGAAGAGCCAGAGCTGCATCCACGCATACTGTAAAGGTGTGGGGTAATAAACCTAGGCCGAATGGAAGAACCCGATAATGGTATGCTTCACCCCCGAAAGCAAACCTCGGGAACCTCCCTCATCCTCTTTCGGAAACAATGAAGTAATGACTGTCTGCTGGGAGGAGGAACCCCTTCTACAGCTCCTTTTACAGAAGTGACAGTACTTCCTGCTCCATAACCAAAGCCTGCTCGGGGACCACCAATGAGAGGAGGACCTCTAGAAATCTGGGCGAACAAGAACCGAACTGAATTCTGAAACCCTTTTCTATAGTGTGCAGGACCCACTGAGAAATATGTGGCAGTAGTTTCCACGCTGCCAGAAATTCTACTAGGGGAACCAGTCTCTCAAGACTGGCCTCTGGATTTGTTTGAACAGTCACTACGGTGCCCTGAAGCGGCGAACCGGCAGGGAACAACCGAACTGGCAGCGCTGCAACCCTCCTCAGAGAGTTGCACCCCAGAGGGCACAGAGGAAAAACGATTTCTCAAAACCGTCCTTTGGTTGAACAGTCACTACGGTGCCCTGAAGCGGCAAACCGGCAGGGAACAACCGAACTGACCATTCTACGACCCTCCTTGGAGGATCGCATGGGGACGCTGACACCTTGGTGCCCTGAACGGCGAACCGGCAGGGAACAACCGAACTGGCAGCGCTGCAACCCTCCTCAGAGAGTTTCACCCCAGAGGTCGCCGAGGAGAAACGATTTCTCAAAACCGTCCCTGCCCCGGAGGAGCCCTCAGAAGCCTGATAGACTCGTTTTTTGCGACAGGACTTCTTGTCTAAGCTTTATTAGAGATGATGACAGTCCTCAGATCTTGCCTACCTCTAACTAGCTTAGTTCCTACGACCCTCCTCGGAGGTTCGTTGGAAAAAGCAGGCACTTCGGCGCCCTAAAACGGCCAACCGGCAGGGAAACCGAACTGGCAGTGCTGCGACCCTCCTCAGAGAGTCGCACCCCAAAGGGCGCTGAGGAGAAACGATTTCTCAAAACCGTCCCTACCCCAGAGGGGACCACCCTTAGAAGCCTGATCGCCTCGGTGTCAGGGCTTCTTTGTCCAAGCTATGTTAGAGATAAAACAGTCCTCAGATCTTGCATGTCTCTAACTGGCTAAACTGCGACCGCCACCCAGGTACCGATTCAATTGCGGAAGAGCCCGAATTGCGACGCTCTGTTTTGCACTTTGTGCTGAGAGGAGCTTAATAGGCCGAGACTGCTCCCGCCCAGCAGTCTCAGGAACATTAGATTGGTGAGAAAGAAACCTCTGGAACGCCGCTGAATGGTTTATTTCTTAGTTTTCTTGAAAGCGGAGCGTCCAGAAGAACAGACATAATTATATCTTTATTTTCCTTTATCTTTATATCAGAAAAACTTATATATATATACATATATATCACTCTGTGGCCACCAGCAGGAAACAACCGAACTGACAGCGCTGCGACCCTCCTCAGAGAGTCGCCCCTCACATTCATCCATGTCCTTATATACTTTACCCACCAGCGCTGCCTAATAAAAATTTATTAATTATTTAAGATGGCTGGTGGGTAACGTCAGGGTTAATAATGATGTAAATATTTAACTGGCAACAGCACAGATAAAACCTCTTTTTTTTTAAAAAGCTCCTCTTTATTCAGCAGAGTTATGAGCTGACTTATTTATTCATTGAAAACTCAAACATCTGACTTTTTCTTAAGATTTTTTTTATGGAAATCGCAGCACACTAGATCTGGCATGTGAAAGCTGAGAAAGAGTGGAGCCCGTCCCAACCCCCGCTGTCAGATCCGTTTGCGAACCCCGAAATGCGAGCCGTCTCCGTGCCTCGGCAACAGAGAGACCCGCGCGGGGAACGCGAACCGAACCGAACCGAACCGTCCTCCTCGAAGAAAGCCCGGCGGGAGCGGAGCGTCCTCACGGACAGCTTCTCGCAATGCTTACAGTCAGCTCCCTCGAGAAATGACTGTTGCATGCTCCACTCCCAAACAGCAACAAAAAGCTGATGTGTGTCCCCACCCGTGATGTAACGAGGGCAGGGAACAACACAACGTCTATAATCTTGCTTGCTCGCCATAATGATAGATAGTGATATATATTGGGCTTGACAAACAACAATAAATAGACAAGGACATTTTTCACAGAGAGCGCTTGCTGAAGGTACAGAAGCTGGCGTGGTCTGATTTCAGGGGTGCTTTATAGTTTCCTGGTCCGCCTATGACCTTTCGGGCTTCCATTGGACTGATTTTACATGTGCTTCACGACGTAATCACGCAGAGCGTTCCCACCGCGTCTCTAAACGCAGCTCGAAAGGGAACCAAGACAATGAGTATGTTTACATGCACAATAATTTTAAGTTTTGATAGTTATCAAAGTGTTGCTGTGTTTGTATACACAGTCATTGTGAGAAAGCCATACACAACAATGCCATTATAGATAATTGCAGTGCCATAGTAAATTGCATTTTTACCTGGATCAATTGAATGTCCACCACCTTGTTGTCTTCCAGGTTCATCATCGATTTATTGACCATATTTTTCACATTGAACAACATTTTAATCCAATGTTTCTACAGTGTATTGCAAAATGCAAAATTCTTCAATGCTTCAGACATTTCATAATGCTTATACTGTGGTTGGAATGACCAGATGAAAGTGAATGTTGTTATTTTTCACTCAAAATGAACAAACCTGGGGAATCAGCTCTCATGTCACCACCCAAGACAACGACCTTTCCAGAATGCCTTGCCATCTCCAGCATTGTGTTTTGTTCAGTCCTCCAGTGCCATAAAATTGTTGGCTGGAGAAAGTTCTTTTGATGATTAAAAAATGTCCTGGGACATATACATTCCAGACAGAGTGCTGACAGTACCTTGAAGATATCAAATTACATAAGTCTAAAAATTGTTTAACAATGACCAATTTATACAATTTATTTTGTTTACACAAATAAAACCTTGTGGATCTGTATGAATGAAGCCCCACTGAATGCTACTGCTACCGACAAATGCAAATTCCCAGCTGGTGTACTCTGGATGTGTGGCTGGCTGTTCCACTTTGTTTTTTGGAGGCAGTGTGAACAGATCTATGTGATTTTGAAGCAATAAAATGTATATGAACAACATCCAATATGCCAATAATACAATAAATAAAATTATGTTTGTAACAATTTGTCAGTGCTACATTTATGATCACCTGCGTGATGGATACACATGTCCCATTTACAAATTTCTCAACTGTGCAGGTATGGCAGCATGCTTGACACTTCCGAAACAGCTGTAGCAAATTGTCTTCATACACCATGTATTTCCGGGCTTTGTATGGTGGTTGGCAAACCCTGGACAATCATAACTCAGCAAATCATATCATACTTTCTAACAAGGCATCTTGATTGATCATGATATACCAGTGATAACCACATTTAGACTTACTTTTCAATGCTCTCTTGAGTGACATCAGGCTCATAGGTGACATCTGAACACTGATTTGAGGTGTATGTTGAGCTCTCATCGAACACAGTGTCTTCCATGCGTGGCCTTTTAATTGGTGTTGAAGTGAGACACGGCGCTCCAATACCTATACCAACACTCACACCAACAGAGTGGCCTAAAGGCTTCACCTGAACAGCTAAAATTTTTAACACACACATATGACAATCAAACACATGAAACAACACAAGAAGACTATTTAATTACCAGTTAATAAATGAAGATAAACATAGCTAGTAGCCTATAACTTTACCTTTACTCCGTCTTTTCTGCTTGTGGGTTTCCGTTTGAACTGACACATTTTTCAAAGATGGTGCATGACATTGACAGGTGTAGCGACATCGAGAATGAACCAAACACAATTGAAGCTTTCATACATAATCAAACACAACAGGCTGCATATTCCAGATTACCCCAGGCTCTGAAGCCAAAAGACCTTTTGTTGTTTAACTAAAGGAAGAACGTTGTCAAAGTTTTATAATTTGGCAAGAACAGATCTGTTCAGAAATGGTGAAACAAGAGGCCCTAACAAGAGGTCACCTGACCCCTGCGACTAACAGACTACGTCTTTCTTAAGGACCAAGGTCCCATGAGAGATGAACAGAACAGACTTCAGTAGGAACTATCCGTGACCTCAGACTGGAATGTCTTTCTTAACCCTCTGGGGTCTGAGGTGTTTTTGGAGTCCTTGAGATGTTTTGACTTGCCCTGACATTTGTGCTTATTTCAGCTACTTAAAACATACCATTTGCCAACATATAAATTTGCTGTATTCAGCACAAACTCTGCTACAATAATATTTGAGCAAAATGGATGTACATGTTTGCATTTTATAGAAAAAAAAATTATGCGTGGTTGGTACGTTTTGGGGGAAAAAATGTCACCGCAATAAGGCCATTTAACACATACTGAATAGTTGTCCACAAGACTTTTGAGTTACTATTCTTGTAGGCTAGAATTTTTACTTCAAAATTAAGTGAAAATCATTCTGACCACTCTTTCACAAACAACAATATAATGATTTAAATTTCTTACGTCAGTTTTTGGTCAGGACTGCTGTATGCGTGGGAGTGTGAATGGCCATGAATATTAATGTGATTTACACCTGGGTGGGAAGACTAAAGACACCCCCCAATGGCCCATCAAGGTGCTGTGAGGCAGCCTGAACTAAGAATGATTCAGTGATGAATAAAAAGTTAAAAAGAACAGCATTTATTCAAAATAGAAATCTTTCCTAAGAACGTAAAGACTTAAAGTCATTACTAACACTTAACACATCCTTTCAAAAAAAAAAAAAACATAAAGACTGCATTTCAGGCATTGCAAAACACATTACTGAGTCTAAAACTGGTTTTAAATACACAGAAAACTAAGTTTATGGTCTTCTCAAGAGCTCGAGCTCAGCTACTTGACAACTGTGACCTCTTGTCCTTAGATGGTAAATCAATTGAGAGAGTGTCTTCATACAAGTACTTGGGCATATGGATAGATGATAAGCTCACCTTCAATGAACATATTACTGCTTTAGTCAAGAAACTTAAAGTCAAGCTCGGCTTCTATTTCAGAAACAAATCTTGTTTTACTTTTAGTGCTAAGAAAAAACTTGTGGAAGCTACTTTTCTGTCGGTAATTGATTATGGAGATATATTATACATGCATGCTGCATCCTCCATCTTGCGTCATGTTGATTCAGTTTACCATGCATCACTACGATTCATAACAAATACAAAGTCCCTTACCCATCACTGCATTCTTTATGATTTAGTTGGTTGGACATCACTTAAAATTCGTAGACAGCAGCACTGGTATATTTTTATTTATAAAGCTATACTTGGCAAACTTCCACTGTACCTCTGTAACCTCCTCTCTGTCTGCTCTGGTACCTATCAGCTACGCTCCTCAAAGTGGTTGCTCTTTAACGTGCCACGAGTTACAACCGAATTGGGAAGAACTGCTTTCTCTTATTTAGCACCTTGGGGGTGGAATAATCTACAAAAAGAGCTAAGGTTAGAAACCCTTATGTCCATTAATGAATTTAAAACTACTGTAAAGAGTGTTGTGATGGAGACATGTTCTTGTTTTTCTTAAGAGTCTCATTGTGTTCTTTTTATACTACTTTTATCATGAAATTGTAATTTGGTGTTTGTTATGTATGCATTTGTTGTGATTTGGCTGCTACCTTGGCCAGGTCTCTCTTGTAAAAGAGATTCTGAATCTCAATGGGACCTCCTGGTTAAATAAAGGTATAAAAAAAAAAAAAAAAAAAAGACCAAACTTGTTTTTTTATATAAAAGTGGACTGCCTGTTGCTTGCCTGCTTGTTTGCCTTGGCTCTCTTCGGAACTGGTGGATAAACGTGTTCATTGTCACATCTGTTATAAAAAAGAAAAAAGCATGAGCATGCTGATAACACAATCAAATAAACTGTATTATTATCATTATCAATCACTAATTGCCATGGATAATTATTATTATTTTTAATTTTTTTCACACAAGAACAGGTAGCCTACTTTTACATTATGACGATGTAAACACAATTAGGCTAAATTGCATCTGTAAAATATTACGTCTGTGCACTTACTCAGTATGATTCTCGCTCGCACTGAGAACTGAACGACACCTGCGTGTCCCTCTGCGAGGTGCTGGAGAAGGAGAGCATGATGCAGACACATTCCTAAAAAAAAAAAACTGTTAGCATACATTATCCAAAGTAAACTGATGGACAATTAATAGGTATGGATGCACAGTATGTATATATCTGTTGATGGGCCATGGGATGGAGAAATATCTGTTGATGGGCCATATAGACCACACGCATTTAGTGATAGGACTACACGCAATGAACGGATCGTTCGCGAACGACACATCACTACATTTCAAACATTTACACCTGTATTCAGTTATTTACGCATGATATAGTGTCATAGGCTAACCAAAACTGAACATTTAATTATATAAAAAATATATTGTATTTAGACCTCTTTTACCGGAGCCTGAATATATATTTCTCGTTATATAACCTAAGCAGTTATTCGCAATCAAAATAGGCTACATTACGCATAAGGCACTATTTTAGCATAAGTAGTGTCATAGGCTAACCAAAACTCAACATTTTTATATAAAAAATATATTGTATTTAGACAGTATCACATATTTTACCGGAGGCTGAAATATATTTCACTAAATCAATAGGCTATACCTAAACATGCAGTTATTCGCAAACAAAATACATAACGCATAAGGCAGTATTTTAGCATGATAATCAGTGTCATAAGCTAATCAAAACTATATATTTAATATACAAATATGTTTAGAGAGTAATATCACATTTAAAAAGTTTACACGAGCGAATGTTAGGGATATTGTGAGGCAATCTTTTCTGTAAGATGTCAAAAGCTAGGCAAAATATAGTCTGAAAATTCATTTGAGCTCTATACGATCAGAAAATAAATTATAAAACACTAAACAACTTACTCCGAACTTGTAGGCCTATCCTCGGCGCGGGAAAAGACCCCCTTCTCAAATAACCATATAGTATCTTATTGTCCGAATTCCAAATTCCTCCAGGAGGCGGTACAAAACATTGGAGTTTAAAACCTTAGACCTGAACAGAGCTGCAGTAGAATAATGCGCTAGAAGAATAGAACAGAAGTCGGGCGGGCTCTCTCTCGAAAAAGGTCTCGGCAGAACAACAAGTCGGGTGGAGCAGACGATGGTTACAGTAACCATGTAGACACGTAGAGACAAAGAACCCAAATTAAGATCAGAAGAACGGGTTCAACAGCGTCATTCAAGCCATCATCTACTCTAGTCTCAATTTTCTTTCTTTCCTAAGTTTTCCTTTATTCTCTCGTTAAAAGTCTCGGTTCTAAGTTAAGTTTTGCTGCAAAGTTTCGTTTTAACGTTTCAACTGCAAAACCAGCTTCCAACTTCAAAGACTTTCATTCATCCGCGCCAACACACCACGTGACTGGCTGTCCAAGATCTATCCAGGCACAGAGAAGAAGAAGGAGCTCGGGAAACCCCCTTTTACATGGAAGGGAATCCCAAGAGAAAAAAAGGAACGCAAAAGAGCAAGTACTGCCAGACTCTTAAACTGAACTGGTGTATTTTGATACAGATTTAGAAACAAAAGGGTGAAATTAATTATTGATGGTTCGTTCAGGTTGTGTCTTATAAGTGCATAGAATCTTGAGATTTCATCATCTCACTCTTAAACTCATTCTTTCCAAACTCTTTCTTTCTTTCTTTCTTTCTTTCTTTCTTTCGGCAACTTGTATGAATGCATGTGTTTGTGTTAGATATTAGTTTAATGTGTTAGTCATAGGCTTATAATCAATAAAGTATTGTTTGTATTTGAAAAGAGAAGCATTACTTGTGTTATGTGCTTACGAATTTATTGTCTTGAACTGCGATCTATAAGCTACTTATGCTTTTACCCTTGAATTATTTCTTAATTTAGCTGTTAGCTGGGAATTAGTCTTTCTTGGCCAGGAAGATATTATATTTCCTAGAATTAATAATTGTTTATGCTTTCCGTTCATTGGATGAACTGATAAAATTACCATACTATTGATTCTGCTACAGTAAGTTCTGAAAATAATTAAATTATTAATTATTGATCATAATCCGTTATGAATAATAATTAGTTATATTTATACGGGCGTATAAACGCTACACAGGCCACATCTCTTGTTACGGGCTGTATAACAGGAATTGCATTATGTTATGATATGGGTAAAAGGGCAAAATGCAGGACTGCCAACTTTTGAGTTCAACTTGGAGTTAGAATTACGATTAATTCATAAGCTTAAGATTCTGATCTTGATTCAATATCGATTCATTTGGATATACAATACAATTTTTAATGTTGCAAACTATACAGGTAAACCTGTCAGTTGGTATCAAAATTGACAACTTATATACAATTATATGTCGATTTTTAAAAAAAAATTAGCAATTGCATGAGACATTTTCAACATAAGTTAACCTTTGTAGAGAGTAAGAGATGACAGATATGTCGAATCTGTCTTGATTCAAGTGGTGATGTTGGTTTTTGGTGGGCACGCTTCAAAACATGCGCACTAAACATTAATTTACTTTATTAAGCATAATATGACAGTTATGTTGGCAGCCCTGTATGATGTTCAACGTCTCAAGAGCTTGGTTGTAGCTAGTTCAACTTACCGTCAAACTTTGTGAGGTACCAACGGTGTACACTGACGGGACCGCGATATCTGTTAATGACAGATATCTCACAAACCCCATTTCGTGTTCTGTCCAATTTTTGAAGCATTCACGCTTGAAGTGCTTCGAGCACATCCGTGACCTCTCTGTTATCCCTCCTTCCTCGAAATGTAAAAAATCGAGCCATCTGGACCGTAACGAGGGAATTTTAGGGAATGGGAAAAGTGTTCCGTGAGTGCAACCAAAAATGCTCCTCCTCGCCATCTCTCCTTTCACACGCTGTCAATCAATGCTCGCTCGCAAACACACAGCAGCCTGTCTACTGTCAGTTGGAGGGGCGTGGTTACGGATGTTAAGCAGACACCCAAACTTTTCAGATTTTGATTAAAGATTAATTAAGGGCGGCAGTGGCTCAGTGGTTTGTCTACAAACCGGAAGGTCGGTGGTTCAATCCTCGGTTCCACCTGACCAAGTGTCGAGGTGTCCATGAGCAAGACACCTAACCCCAGCTGCTCCCGACGAGCTGGATGGCGCCTTGCATGGCTGCCGTCGCCCGTCGGTGTATGAATGAGTGAGTGAATGGGTGAATGTGAGGCAAATGTAAAGCGCTTTGGTGGCCATTGGGTCTGTGAAAGCGCTATATAAATGCAGTCCATTTACCATTTACCATTACAAAGTACAAAGCCAAAACATTTTTTTGTGTGGATTGACTTGCATGGATGAATTGTTCACCACAAAACGATCAATTTAGGCAAACAAAGTAAGTATGGTCAATTTTGATTTCATGGGGACTTGTAGAGACTTTAAGGATGAACCAAACACAAATTAATCTTTCTAATCTCTCATGGGATTCATTCAAATGTGATTCAGCATTTCGGATCTGAATACCACATTCCAAAGTCACAAGACTGGCTCCAAATTGTCTAGAAAACCCCCCAGAGAAGACTTTTATGGCCCAAGAGATAAGCCTAAACAGGAAGAACGTTGTCACTGTTTCATCCTTAAGCAAGACAAAGCTGCTCAGAAATGGTGAGACGAGGCCTGACCATTAAGGGGCCTGACCACCTTTGACCTCCCTCAGCATCACCACTGCTGAGCAGGACAGCGATGTAAAACAGACCACGCTTTCATGGAACGTGAGAGACTTACACAGACTTTACATATCAAACCCATTAAAACTCACGCAGAACAATGCTCAGTGGACTTAATCAAACATCATAATTCTTGTTGTTCCTACAATTCATGTTTGTATTATGCGTAGATCACATATAAATCATGTAATTGTGATATAACTGTGTGTATGGATGAAAGAGTATCGTGTTTCCAATCAAAAGAATCGTATGCCCTTAATTCAAAAGGTGGCTTGTTTGAAATCTGTGTAAAATGTTTTGTACGATTATAATAATCTATAATGTTTAAACTGGGGTCTCTTGTCCTCTGCTAAGTGCTGGAACCCAAGCAGATCCCAGATAACGATAAGTAGGAACTAGCTCCACCTCCTAAAATGATGCCATTGTCTCATTGGTCAGAATTCTCCAAAAGAGGTTGGAATAACTTTTAAGTTAAAGACCCGAACAAAGGAGTTAGAGTGTTGAAAAAGAAATTCGGTTCAGAGAGCAGTTCGGGGTTGCCGTTCGGTTTTGAGTTCGGTTCGGTGTTGAATTAAGTTTTGCGCCTCTCTCTAGCAACAGAAAGAGAGTGTTCCTGTTCGTGCTTCTCTCTGAAAACACCAAAGAGCGTGTTCGCACGCTTCTACATCGACCAGACCAAATTAGACCAGCAGACAAATAACCCATCAAGATCGGGGTTGAAACAGCTCATTCAAGCCATCTAACTCGTCTTACTTTCATTTCTTCCTTTATTTTCTTTTTTCATAAAAGTCTCGGTTCAACGTTAAGTTGCTGCGAAGTTCGTTTAAACGTCTCTCCTGCAACACGCTTCGAACTGTAAAGACTCTTATTCGCCTGCCAATCACACGTGACCGGCAGTGCAGAAACTTCCATCCAGGCACTTCAGAGACAACCAGCCACACGGACCCGGTCGGGAAACCCCTTTGACGAAGCACCGCAAAAAGGGAACTCCCTAAGCAACGCAAAGACAAGCAAGTAGCAGCTACTCCAGACTCTTAACTGAACTGGTGCAAATGTAAATTGAATAACCTGTCTAAGAAACGAAGGTTTAAATTAATGCTTGGTGGTTCGTTCAGGTCATGTCTTACAAAGTGCATCTCACTCTGAAAACTCACTCTCTCTCTTCCTCTGCGCCATGAATGCGTGTGTGTGATTGTGTTTAGACCTTAGTTTTATGTGTTTAGAATAGTTAATAAAGTCGTCAATATATTTGAAAAGATATTTGCCTTGTGTTGTGCTTGCACATTTAATGTCTTGTACTGTCGATCTAAAGTTACCTTGCTAATACATAGTGTTTCACTATAGATTGGATATTTATATCTGTTGCCAAGGTTATAATTACGGCCCGTTCAAATGAACTCTAAACGAGTCATTTGCTCGGTTCCATAGTGATTCGGTCAAGATTCATTGCAAATCGATGAATCATTCCTTTTGAGCTAAATTGGCCTTCCGGCCCCCCTTAAATACATTTTATGTATATTATTATTGTGTGATTCGTTACAGACTTTAAGGCCCACTTAGTGAAACCATTCACTCATGTACTGAATCTTCAGATCAAGCCTGTAAAACTATTTATGTGCCACATTATAAACACATTATGTGCCTTATACTCAGTTGTAAAACCAATATTTAGAAAACAAAAAGGTTCTATCTACAAAGTTGAACTACTAACTTTGTACTATAAGGTTCTATTTGCGAGCCAATCAGCATTTCGAATGCACACAGGAGGACCATTCTGATCTCTAGAGAGAAAGCCATTTTACCTGTCCCACTTTCTGTGGAATAAAGTCCTGGTCAGATGTATTACAGCTGCTTTCTGTATAGAGAAACTTAAACTAATTATTCCTGTAATATTGTGTTTAATTGCCCACCATATTCCTAGACCTAAAATTAACATTTGCACTGGACAAAATATTTAGCAATGCCTTTTGTGCTTAAAGCAACACTATGGAACTTTTCAACCTTCATAATATATTTCCAAGACCATTGTGATGGTACATCGACTTACAATAAGTTAAATGACACGTCTGCCATAGCCTGACGTGGTCTGTATCGCTTTTACTCGCACTATGTAACTTCGGGTTTCGGATAGTAACCCGAGCACAAAAAGAACTACAAAACTCGACTGCTTTACGGCATACGTCACTTACCCCACCACTTCCTCAAATTGTCTGTGGCAATTGCAGACATCCCAAGTCTCCCGGGAGTCTCCTGCGTCTCCCTGATGCCCGCAAATTAGTTCAAATCTGCCGGAATGACAGAGAGGGAGAGAGCGAGAGACCTTGCGAGTGTGCCTCACGAAAGCTAGTCAACCCGCCACCCCCCAGTCAACAATCCAGTCACCAAGATATACCTCCCTGAAATGCCTTCTTGCCGGTTGGGATGTCTGCCATTGTTGATTCCAAAGCCGGCGCTGGATAAACAGCGAGCGTGTGCGTGCGACCGTAGGCTGCGGAAGGCTAAATTATTAAGACAGCGGTAATGGACAATTCCACTTCCAACCTGTAGGGCGACCGCTGAGGAAAAGTTCCTTGGTGTTGCTTTAACTTGAACCAGAAAACTTAAAGGTGCTATATGTAACTTTACTTTTAAAATGAATCCTTTTTTTATTGCCTGTGTGTGAAGGGGCTGTAATCACACATTACAATGATCCACTTGTCGGGTTTTGCTATTACCTCTGAAGGCCAATATTCCTATTTCTATGTGAAGTCTCCGGGTCGGATTTTCTGCTAAATCCATCGGATGTGACGTGCATGCGCTCCCGAGCCTCTCTCCTTTATATATACAGTCTATGCGACGGCACTGCTGCTGACGACATGAGTCTGATAACACCAAACACGACCTGCCTCCAGCACAACACACACTCCAGCACAACACACACTCCAGCACAACACACACTCCAACACAACACACACTCCAACACAACACACACTCCAACACAAACTCCACAGAAATATAAAAAACAAAACAAAACAAAAATGTATCTGCTGAAGCTCGTCAGGCCAAACGTGAATCGGATCGACTTAGGACGAAAACACGGATCAACATCGGCAGAGCGTTTGAATTATGGAGAGACCTCTGCTATTTTTCATTGTGATAAATTACAAGTTTTCAGATATGCTGAAATAAATAATGGTAAACTGTAATGAAATAGCAAGGTAAACTACAACATAGGCTAAATGAGACATGAAATGAATACAAAATACTGTTCCAGGATAACAAAAAGTAGGTGCTTTAGGATGTAACTTTTATTTTATGTACTAGATCTACTGACTAACGTCACTCATCCCACTACTGTTATTGTTTATAATAAACATTTCCAGACACATTCAGTACAGTAATGTTACTTCCTACGATCTTACTGTTACACTGAAATTGTTCAGTCTAGTTCACTAACCGTTTTCGTTATCATATTATACATTCATCTAGGCTATGTTGACATTGCTGATTGTGAAAGATACACGAGTAGTTAGTGAAATGCCTTATTATGCTAACACCATGTCGGCTAAATGCAGTCAATGTAACGTTATCATGGTACGAGCATGGAGCATTAGTTCAACATCAAGCTGATAAAAGTAGCCTATTATTGTAACGTTGCAGTGGGAGTTTACATGAGTTTCCAGCATGTTGTGTGATGCTTTCTCCGGTGTGTTGAAAGTCTCAGTGTGGCCGCTACCATGAGTGATCGCTCTTGTGTTCGAGCACACGCAAGAGCATATGCCACGAGCGCTCTTGTAAAAATTGGTTGCAATCTGAAACATCACCGATAGAGGCCGCTAAAAAATACATATAGCACCTTTAACTTAATTATTCGTCCTAAAATATTAAATAAATAAAGCATTAAATGTAACTTTCTCATACATGTTGACACATTGTTACAACACCAATTTTATGTTTTAAAACAAATTATAAGTAAACTGTTTGTGTTTCTAGGAAATTATTGCTTCAATTAATGTTTTGCAAGGAAAGTGATTTTTTTTTTTGCTAAAAAGTGAAAGTTCTCTCTGCATTTGACCTGTTCCAAAAATCCCCATTTACAACTTTGAGAGGATTTTGATATTGTACATTTAGAATACATTTGGGGTCTCTGTCATATTCATGTATAAAAGAGTTTTGTTACCCATATAATTTTTGCTGTATGGAATGCTAAATCTTTGAAGCTCAATATTTCAAAACCACTCGGAATGCAGATAGATCCTTGTAATGCGACACACACACAAGAAATACAGTAAAGTTAACTTTCTGACTTGGCTTGTATGCACACTCACACACACACACACACACACACATATATATATATATATATATACATATATACACAATACAGATTGTTTCACAGCAGCTTTACAAAAGTAACAAATTTACTGTAAATTCTGCTGTAAAGATGCTCTAACAAGCCAATAGTGTCATTATACAGCAGCTCAAGTTAGTTCAGTGTTAATTCAGTTCAGTTCCATATCAGGCTTCTAATGTCAAATCTAGCAGTGTTAGAAGTAACATATTGTGTGCGCACGCGAGACGCCAGCGCGATTACTTGGGATTTTTTCCTCATCAGTGGAAACAAAGGAATACTCTTATTTATGGTCATACAGATAAGACAAGAGTACATCATTCAAAATGGTAAATGTCCATTTTTTTATTTGGGTATATATTAAAAATGACTACAAAATGTCATGCCTTTTAAAAATAAAGAAAACAAAAGGGTGTGGGTTCATGCCGTCTCTGTCTCCTTTCTGGCGCACGTGCCCCAAAATCAACCAAAACACAGCGAATAGTCTACTTGACGCACAGACATAAGAAATACAGATAGATTATCTATCTATAGAAACCTTAAGTGTCTACCTTGTATTATCTGACATTAAATGCATTAAATAAGTCACTTTGAAATAAATAGCATGTTTTCAGATGATAAAGAAAACACAACTAAAAGTTCAGAAAAAAACGGAAGGCTGTTATAAATTATTTTGCGGAACCCCTGGCTATAGTTCACGGACCACTAGGGGTCCGCGGACCCCACTTTGAGAACCACTGGTATAAAGCTTGGTTCACATGGGACGATTTTAAAATTGTCGGCCGATTTTCCAAACCTGAGAGACCCCACACACGGCAATAAAAAATCACGGGTCTAACAGTTTAGGTCGTACAGTGTGTGGCAGCGCTGCCACACAGCAAAATCAACACATCACACATGAACCGATTTGACTCCCGAGCATTCCCAGGTCAGACGGAAAATCTTGCAAAATCTCTCGAGATAAACAATTATGGCGGACGAAGAGGATGCAGTGGCGATAGTTTATAGTTTGTTTTTAACCAAAAAAAAAAAACGTTATCAAAAGTAAAGGCGATGGTCAAAGAATCCCCGAAGTCCACCGGACTTGCTGGTGCACCATGCCACCGGCTGTTTTGATTTTGTTTCCCGGTGCTTCCTCGGCGCCTCGTCACCTCGCTTTCTGATTGGCTACACGCCATCACCTTGCTTTCTGATTCGCTACACGCCACAGTCCACAGGCTGCGTGCTCGTTTGTCCACCACACACGAGGAGAAATCGGGCCAAAAAAATCCAACATGTTGGATATCCCCGATTTGAGATCGGAGCGGTCCCGACGTCCTTCCGAGCAGACGAGAGCCGTCTTAACACACCACACACGGCAGGAATATCTGATCAGATTATTTTACGATAAAGGGATCCTTAAAGGGATACTTCACCTCTGGAAAGATGAATGTGTATTTAAAATGGGTCATTTATGTAGAAGAAATGTGAAATTATTTTTGAATTTGGAGCTTTCTAGATTGAGAAAAGCCAGAAAATGTATTTTGGCTTATGTGGATGAAAGACAACAACTCCCAGAATGCACTTGTTTCGCTGCCCTAGGAGGCCACGCCTACCGGTAACAGTGCAGTAGGTAAACAACAAGTCTAGGCCACTAGTGAGTCTCCGTGATGAGTCTGCCCGAAAATGTGTTTCGAGGTCGCCCAAAATGTCCGGGATTCCGCTTTTGCGTTCTACAGTCGCCATTCATTAGGTTTACTGTGGCGAGCAGGACGAGGCTAGGGCCGCGGGAGGACGGCGCGAGTCATGTTTACTGTGGCGAGCAGCAGTGTTGTAGTCGAGACCAGCTCACTCGAGTCCGAGTCGAGACCGAGACCAGAGAGGGTCGAGTCTGAGTCGAGACCGAGACCAGAGAGGGTCGAGTCTGAGTCGAGACCGAGACCAGAGAGGGTCGAGTCCGAGTCGAGACCGAGACCAGAGAGGGTCGAGCCCGAGTCGAGACCGAGACCAGAGAGGGTCGAGCCCGAGTCGAGACCGAGACCAGAGAGGGTCGAGCCCGAGTCGAGACCGAGACCAGAGAGGGTCGAGCCCGAGTCGAGACCGAGACCAGAGAGGGTCGAGCCCGAGTCGAGACCGAGACCAGAGAGGGTCGAGTCCGAGTCGAGACCAGAGAGGGTCGAGTCCGAGTCGAGACCAGAGAGGGTCGAGTCCGAGTCGAGACCAGAGAGGGTCGAGTCCAAGTCGAGACCGAGACCAGAGAGGGTCGAGTCCAAGTCGAGACCGAGACCAGAGAGGGTCGAGTCGAGACCGAGACCAGAGAGGGTCGAGTCCGAGTCGAGACCGAGACCAGAGAGGGTCGAGTCCGAGTCGAGACCGAGACCAGAGAGGGTCGAGTCCGAGGCGAGACCGAGACCAGAGAGGGTCGAGTCCAAGTCAAAAACCGAGACCAGAGAGGGTCGAGTCCGAGGCGAGACCGAGACCAGAGAGGGTCGAGTCCGAGTCGAGACCGAGACCAGAAAGGGTCGAGTCCGAGTCGAGACCGAGACCAGAGAGGGTCGAGTCCGAGTCGAGACCGAGACCAGAGAGGGTCGAGTCTGAGTCGAGACCAAAGAGGGTCGAGTCCGAGTCGAGACCGAGACCAGAGAGGGTCGAGTCCGAGTCGAGCTCGAGACCAGAGAGGGTCGAGTCCGAGTCGAGACCGAGACCAGAGAGGGTCGAGTCCGAGTCGAGACCGAGACCAGAGAGGGTCGAGTCAGAGTCGAGACCGAGACCAGAGAGGGTCGAGTCCGAGTCAAGACCTAGACCAGAGAGGGTCGAGTCTGAGTCGAGACCGAGACCAGAGAGGGTCGAGTCCGAGTCGAGACCGAGACCAGAGAGAGTCGAGTCCGAGTCGAGACCGAGACCAAGACCAAAGAGAGTCGAGTCCGAGTCGAGACCGAGACCAGAGAGGGTCGAGTCCGAGTCAAGACCTAGACCAGAGAGGGTCGAGTCTGAGTCGAGACCGAGACCAGAGAGGGTCGAGTCTAAGTCGAGACCGAGACCGAGACCAGAGAGGGTCGAGTCCGAGTCGAGACCGAGACCAGAGAGGGTTGAGTCCGAGTCGAGACCGAGACCAGAGAGGGTCGAGACCGAGATCGAGACCAGAGAGGGTCGAGTCGAGACCGAGACCAGAGAGGGTCGAGCCCGAGTCGAGACCGAGACCAGAGAGGGTCGAGTCCGAGTCGAGACCGAGACCAGAGAGGGTCGAGTCCGAGTCGAGACCGAGACCAGAGAGGGTCGAGTCCGAGTCGAGACCGAGACCGAGACCAGAGAGGGTCGAGTCCGAGTCGAGACCGAGACCAGAGAGGGTCGAGTCCGAGTCAAGACCTAGACCAGAGAGGGTCGAGTCTGAGTCGAGACCGAGACCAGAGAGGGTCGAGTCCGAGTCGAGACATAGACCAGAGAGGGTCGAATCCGAGTCGAGACCGAGACCAGAGAGGGTTGAGTCCGAGTCGAGACCGAGACCAGAGAGGGTCGAGACCGAGATCGAGACCAGAGAGGGTCGAGTCCGAGTCGAGACCGAGACCAGAGAGGGTCGAGCCCGAGTCGAGACCGAGACCAGAGAGGGTCGAGTCCGAGTCGAGACCGAGACCGGAGAGGGTCGAGTCCGAGTCGAGACCGAGACCAGAGAGGGTCGAGCCCGAGTCGAGACCGAGACCGGAGAGGGTCGAGTCCGAGTCGAGACCGAGACCAGAGAGGGTCGAGTCCGAGTCGAGACCGAGACCAGAGAGGGTTGAGTCCTAATTTAGTTTTATTTACTTAGAGTGATATTGGTTGAAAAATATTATCAGTCAAGGGTAAAAAGGCCACATAGTAGGTACTGTTAAGGTAATTTTATTACAACTATTACTTGTCAGTATTAAAGGTGCTATATGGAACTTTTCTTCTAAAATGAAACCTTTTTTTATTGCCTGTGTGTGTAGGGGTTGTAATCACACATTACAATGATCCACTTGTCGGGTTTTGCTATTACCTCTGAAGGCCAATATTCATATTTATATGTGAAGTCTCCGGGTCGGATTTACCGCGAAATCCATCGGATGTGACGTGCATGGCGCTCCCGAGCCTCTCTCCTTATATACAGTCTATGCGACCGACGGCACTGCAGCTGACGACATGGAGTCTGATAACACCCAAAAACGACCTGCCTCCAGCACAACACACACTCCAACACTAACTCCACATAAATATAAAAAAACAAAACAAAGTTTTATCTGCTGAAGCTCGTCAGGCCAAACGTGATTCTGATCGACTCAGGACGAAAACACGGATCAACATCGGCAGAGCTTTTGAATTATTAGTAAACTCAAATGAAATAGCAAGGTAAACTACATGAGACATGGAATGAATACAAAAGACTGTTCCAGGATAAGAAAAGGTGCTTTAGGATACTTGTTTTATGTACTAGATCTACGTTATAGATCGTTACGCTAGGGCTGGCCGATAAAACGATAACGATAATTATCACGATATACTTTTTCTCGATAAAACGATATCAAGAGGTCGATAAATGTTCGATAATGTGTATGCGCGAAAAGCAGAACGGAACGAAACTCATTTGAACCGCGCGCCACACGGACCGTTTATCCGCTCGGCTCAAAGTCCAAATGGCAGCGCGAGCTCACTAGAGCAACGCGTGTTTGCTCTGATCGTCTTGCTCACGAGATCCAGTGAGAAGCGCTTAAGTTCAGCGAAGAACACAAATGTCCAGTTTAAACCAGTTTAAAGGCAGATGAAACACCGCTGACAAACAGGAGAAACACTGCGCAGCGAATTCAGAATCTGAATTGATACTGAATCCATTTAGCCTACCATGGATTTACTGTAACGTTAGCCTAGTAATATTAACTGCACCATGAAATGTGGGATATACATATTGAATTGTATAACATATTGAATTGTATAATATTATTAATGTAGACAATGTATTAAATGACTAATGGAATATCATTACAGTATTTAATAATGTATTTAACTGTTAGGCTACTGTTTTTCATACAAATATCATAGAAACCATAAAGTTACATTTTGCCATGATAGTGAGGTGCTATAGGCTGTACCTGGCTTTATCTGTGGTTATCATGATCTAAATGCATGATACTGGATGACCAATGGTTAATTTTAATAAAACTCAAACAGTCAGAATATTAAATTTTACCAAATAAAAATGTGGTCCTTAAAATTAAAAAACAGATGTTACTGTTTTTGTTAATGAACATAAATTTAACATAGCAGCATTAGCTTGAGTTAGATGTAGATTTACTGTCAACTCACTGTCAAATATGCATTTCGAGACAAAACATGTAATTTGAATATTGCAGCCTGCACTGCAAACTGTGCTGAAGAAATATTTTTCTTTTCAGATATTTATTTTGTTAAGGAAAAATGACAAATGTTTGAATGTTCTACCTCAGATTTTTAAAACCACAACGTTCTGGTTTATACAACTTTCACTTAGGAGCAAAAATCTGCCTTTAAACTTGAAAGAAATAAAGATTTGACATTTATCGTGATAATTATCGATATAGACTGATATAAAAAAAAATATCGTAATAAATTTTTTGGGCCATATCGCCCAGCCCTACGTTACGCTATAACGTAATTCATCCCACTATCATATTGTTTATAATAAACATTTCCAGACACGTTCAGTACAGTAATGTTACTTCCTACGATCTTACTGTTACACTGAAATTGTTACTTCCTACGATCTTACTGTTACACTGAAATTGTTCAGTCTAGTTCACTAACCGCTTTCGTTATCATATTATACATTCACCTATGTTGACATTGTTGATTGTGAAAGATACACGAATAGTTAGTGAAATGCCGTAGGCTATGCTAGATAACATCACATGTTGGCTAAATGCAGTCAATGTAACGTTATCATGGTACGAGCATGGAGCATTAGTTCCACGTCAAGCTGATAAAGTAGCCTATTATTGTAACGTTGCTGTTACGTTCCACGTGGGGGTTTGTTTTGTTTTCACTAGTCTGTGCACGCTGGTATACTTCGCACGTGTTGATAGTATATGCTCATTATCTGTTTCTGTTTCTAGCTCACTCTTGGCTGGCAGGCTGCTGTGATTGGCCTAGCGGGACGTCACTCATCGTTGGGGCGGCGCCCGGGAGCCAATCAGAGTTGACCAGCTGGGTTCAAAAGGATGGCGTTTTCATTCATGCGATCTCTCGGAAGCGGCCATGAGCTCGTGTAGCGTTGTGAGGTTACTAAACCTGTGACTGGAGATTCACATAGTGATGACTGGCTATTTGTAGTGGAATGAGTTGGGTGCTGTATGCTTTGTTTATATATGCCTTAATATTCAGTATGTTTTAGTTGTAGAAATCATAGTTTCAATGTGTATCCTAGTTTGACGCTGTGGGGTCCTGTAATTCGACTCTCTCTCTGGGAAAGAGAACGACAGGTCAGTATGCCGCGGTATACATAATGCCCGTAGTGTTTATTTGTTAGATACACTAGGTTAGGAGTGAGCGCCACTCTGTGTATGTTTTGTTTTAGTAGTTAGCTTATTTAGGTGCCGGATGCACCGAAGATTTCGGTTTTCTTTTCACCTTTTTCTTTGGTTAGGATTAGGTTTAGTATAAGGATTGTTTTGTTATATTCTGTTCTTTTCTTTGGCGCCGCTTTTTGGTTCTCTTCCCTATTATTTAATATTTTGTAAACATTGTAAATAGCACACTCATTTTTCCAAACTGGAACTAGTGGCTTCGGCTTTGTGACAATAAAATCCAGTTTGTTTCTCTTCAAGTTGAGTCTGTCATGGTTTTCTCTCCACCGTATTCCTCCATCAGCAGTGCTAATAAAACAAATGTTGCGTAACATCTCCTAGACTTTAAAAGATCGTAACAGTTGCAGTGGGAGTTTACATGAGTTTCCAGCATGTTGTGTGATGCTTTCTCCGTTGTGTTGAAAGTCTCCGTGTGGTCGGTAGTGAATGCTCGCTCCTGAGATCGCACACGAGCACGAGCACTCTTGTTGCAATCTGAAACATCCCCACTAGAGGCCGCTAAAAGTTCCATAGAGCACCTTTAAGTGCTATTGTCTACATAACATCATTGTACCACAACATTAGATCTGATTAACATTTAGTTATGGAGGGGGTGCAAGAGTCATCAGTCATCTGTAACTGTATTCATTTTATTATTTATTTAAACGAGATTTGGTTTTCTCTGTGACACTTTTGTCCTATGTTGTAAACAGTAAATATTAAAATAACACAGTTGAGACAAATGTAGCATGTGACTTTCTGAAAGCAGGATCACTACAGGCGGATGGCAGGTGGACACAGCGTAAAACAGAAGCGAGAGCGGGCGGGTCACTGGTGTAGGAGAGCACATGAAGCGCGGGACGAAAAAAGTAGTCCCTTGCAGACTTCTACACAGAATTAACTAAGCATTAGCTGTCAAAATGCTGAAATTTCATGCATTTACAGACATTATGAGTTATTAATCTTACTTTATCGTAATCTTTCTTTGTGCTTTATTTGTCGTTCCCTTTGCTTCGGCAATTGAAGTACCACAGAATTTACATGTAGCAGAGGTTTTCCTTTTTAAAGTCTTACTGCATATGGATTCTTTGTGGCTCTCATATGCAAACTGAATAATGGATGATTTAGCAGACATTTTCAATACATAGTTGAGCTATAGGCTCATGACATCCTGACCTGACCTGAGTCCTGCTGCCTTTGCGCTAACGTTAGTCTAAGTCATGCGCAGTTTTGCACAAGAAAATCACCAATCATTGGACACTGACATTGACCGTTGAGTGTATAATAAAATACCAAATACGTGGTATCAAATACATAATATACATAAAATACAAGACAGTAAATCATTCACAAAAATGTTCTGGGAAACGTTAATTTTATAGATCTGTTCATCGATAAATTAATGCAGGGAAGTCTGTTTTAATGTCTGTATGTTCTAATGGCAGGGGCCCTGACCACATTCTTAACAAGTATTTTTTTTTAAATTGCAGTAGTCTTAGCTTTTCTTGCCTTGAAACATGTTAGCCCAAACATAAACATCTGCACTTTTGCTATCAAAAAAAAAAGTTTTTTTTTTTTAAATAAATGCATAGATATGGACCCTGTCATTTTTAAAAAGCATATACAGTATGTATTGGTACACAATTATTACAAAAAGGTAAGCAGTGTATGTTCTCGCTAAATTGCTCCCAAATGTAAGATTGTTGTATCATAATAGTAGAATAAGAACCCCTTAGTTCTATAATACTTACAGTATAAATATTTTTTTAATTCTCCTGGTTGTTACCCCTTTATTCCCCAAACTTTACATATTGTTCCCTTATACTTACATGTAAGTACTTTATAGGTACACTATAATTACAGAAAGTTACTCTGTAAATTCCTCTTAATTACACAGTACTTTCCGGGCTGTAATCTAAAGCGTTACCGAATAATCCAAAGAACAGGCAAGAAATCCAAAAACCGGGAGACAGGAAACCAGGGAGAAACGCTCGGGAATGCAGTGTAACAACATACAAAACTTCGCAGTGAGTGAATGAGTGAACATGGTATAAATAGACCGAGACTAACAGGGTAATGAGACACAGGTGAATGCAATCAGTGATGACGAGTCCGGGCAGTGAGTTATGGGAAATGTAGTTTGTGAGGGAGTGATAATAGTCTGGTGTGGAGTGCCCTCTAGTGGCTCTCAAGAGCACTCCAGCTGGTGACCGTTACACTGATACTAAACGGTCACCGTGATTTTGCCAAGTAAGACATGGTCCTGGATCAACATATTTTGTTGATCCTGGATCAACATTCCTGTCCCAAAATGTAGTCCTTACCCAATCCCTACCCCTAAACCTAACCCTACCCATAACTTTTCCCTAAAATCATAGGGTAATGAAAGGTGAATGACACTGATGTGTAAGTACTTCACCCTGGTTCTAAGCCTAAACTTGACATAAACTGTAAACTTGTCCCTCGAATCTGATTGGTTGGTTGGAAAGTTGATCCAGGATCAACAACGATGTTGATCCAGGAACATGTCGTACTTGGTGAAATCACGTTCACCGATACTAAACAGAGAGAATATTTATCAATTTCTCCAATTTCTTATCAGATAACTCCATCATGGAGGTCTTTGTATAAACCCCCTATTCCTAAGAGAGCTGGAGATCTCCACTGGAGAATACTCTATTGTGCTGTGGCAACAAATAGTTTTGTGACAAAATGTAATGCAATGGTTTCATCTACATGTCCGTTTTGTAATGTTCTTGACACTACTTTTCTTTTTTTTCCTGATTGTTTTAGATTAACTCCCTTGTTTGAACTGTTGCATAAAATATTCACTGAACTTGGGTTTATGTTTACAAAAAAATCTGTTTATTATGGGCTTGAAGTACAAGAAGGAATGGAAAGCCCAATGCTCTCTCGGGAACTTTCTATTAGGGCAGGCAAAGTTGGCAATTCTAAAATCCCACACATGTAAACATGAGGGGAAAATATTGATTTGGTTGGAATGTTTAAATCATTAGTAAAGTACCGGGTTGCGGTAGAATACGCCTATTGTAAATTAACAAATAATATGGATTTTTTTGATGCAAGGTGGAGTGTGAAAAATGCTCTTGTGGTGAGAAATGTGTTTGGAGAGTTATGGTTTAATTGGTAGTGAATCTATTTATACGTTATTATTAATATTTTTTATTTTATTAACTAATTAATTAAATTTTGTGTATTTTTTTTTGTCTTGTCTTTCTGTGTGGTGCGAATATTGTTAAACTTTATATTTACTAATATTTAAACTAGCTGTTTGATTAAAAAAATTCTAAAAGTCAAAAGTCTTTCTCTCTCTAGTTGTTTAGTTGGTTTCTGGTTTTGCTTTGAGCAGAGACACACTCACACACACACACACACTCACACACACACACACACACACACTCACACTCACACACACACACACACACACACACTCACACACACACACACAGAGATAAGCAGAGACAGAAACACACACAGGAGAACTCAGAGATCATTAATTATATTACAGTTTTTTACAATCACTTTGCTACTATTTTCAGAACCTTGATGTCATTTTTCAAAACTCTAGACACAAAACTCAAAACGATAATCACTTGTAACACAGGCTGTCTAATGTTCAAAACATTGCATTGTGCATTCACATCTTTAAAGAAATCTTGCACTTGCACAATCATTGGTTCAAAAAACAAATTAACTGTGAAATACCATTGAAACATAACTATAGATCACCCACACACAAGCAACCGATAGTTTCACTGTGTCATTGTTCGTACAATCATTAACTATTGTAGAACAAAATAGGTGATACAGGTTTCATTATGGTACTACATGTACAGTAAATACCTCTGTTACTGTAAAGTACTGCAGTAGTAGAGAGAATACAGACAAAGTGGAATCATTGAACAAAGTTTGTAATATATTGATGCAAAACACTACAGTACAATCACAACATTGGTTTATTTTAATCAAAGCAAAAATACAGTAATTAGCTATGAAATAGAAAAGAAAAGACAGTACTGTAAACCATCAAATGCAATGAAATAGAAAAGAAAAGACAGTACTGTAAACCATCAAATGCAGTGTTCCTCAACTTGCTTGCACTGTAAGAAATAAAACAGCAGTGATTACTGTACTTCTACATTGTCATCAACTCTGTGTTGTGGATTTGGCCACAGGTTCTCATCTACATCACAATGGATGTTTTCATTAGCCAAACATCTTGGAAAAAACCTTCGGGCATGGCGAATCCAGGCCTGACACTGGTCTGCTGTGATGTCATTGCAGGCGTTATCCATGGCCTGGAGAAGAGTGACTTGTTCATGAGGGTGCCTATCATGAACCTTCCATCTCCATGCGGAGAAAAATTCCTCAATCGGGTTAAGGAAGGGGGAGTATGGGGGTAAATACAGGGTGGTAAATTGTGCATGGGCCTGAAACCATGCTTGCACCACATGAGCATGATGGAACCTGACATTGTCCCAGACAATGACATAGGTCACACCTTCAGCTCTACAAACCTGTTCGAGCTCATCAAGAAAGGTGACAAGGAGAGCTGCATTATATGGTCCAATATGAGGTCTGCGTCCCACCACACCATCTTCTGATATAGCCGCACACATGGTAATGTTGGCCCCACGTTGTCCAGGTACTTGGATGGTTGCCCGCTGGCCAATGAAATTCCGACCTCTCCTCCTTGTCTTGGCCAGATTAAAACCTGCCTCATCCAAATATATGAATTTGTGATGGTCGTCATCAGCATCCAGCTCCATCACCCTCTAAAAATACATTTTGGAAAGAGATTTAGAGATTACCGTACAATGTAGAATTTTTGGGAATGTTTTTACAACAGCCGTCTTGAAACTGAACTTACCTGAACATACTCAGTCCTCATTTGTTTCACTCTGTCTGCATTTCTTTCGAAAGGCACATGGTATAGTTGTTTTATAGATACCTGGTGCCTTTTCAGTATGCGTGCAATAGTCGGCAAACTTATGGATCCCACATTGTTGAACATGTCTTCATTGTCCAAGATATGCTGGCGAATTTCTGTAAGGCGAATATCATTTCTGGCCCGAACCAAATCGACCACAGCCTGCTCTTGCTGGTCAGTTAGAATTTTGCCTCTGCCTCCACTATTTGGCCTAGTCACAATTCTACAGGGAACATTAGAGTAAGAAGACACTTGGTCACATCACCTATTCTGTGATACACATTGGTATGCAGTCATTTGACAATTGAGAGTAGCATAATGTTTAGTGCATGCTGATAACTTACCGGTTCTCATTGCGGAAAGTACTGATTATTGAGGCCACGGTTGACCTTCTCAGGTTTGGTTGTATCATTGTAGCCGCCTCAGTCATTGTCATGCCATGATTTATGACATGGTCTACAACTATTGCCCGAATTTCATTGGACACTCTATGCTGTTGCTGCCGCTGTCTTGGTCCGTGGCCTTGTCCTCTACCACGTTCCCCCACACCTCTCAAACGAGGCCCACGACCACCTCTCAGAAGGGGTGCCTTGTCCTCTACCACGTTCCCCCACACCTCTCAAACGAGGCCCACGACCACCTCTCAGAAGGGGTGCCTGTCCTCTACCACGTTCCCCCACACCTCTCAAACGAGGCCCACGACCACCTCTCAGAAGGGGTGCCTTGTCCTCTACCACGTTCCCCCACACCTCTCAAACGAGGCCCACGACCACCTCTCAGAAGGGGTGCCTTGTCCTCTACCACGTTCCCCCACACCTCTCAAACGAGGCCCACGACCACCTCTCAGAAGGGGTGCCTGTCCTCTACCACGTTCCCCCACACCTCTCAAACGAGGCCCACGACCACCTCTCAGAAGGGGTGCCTGTCCTCTACCACGTTCCCCCACACCTCTCAAACGAGGCCCACGACCACCTCTCAGAAGGGCTGCCTGTCCCCTACCATTCCTTTGACCAACACGTCTTCCTCCCACCACTGCTTGACCTCCATTGTGACCTGCTGGCTCCATGTTACGTATCACTATGCTCTTGCAATTGGATCCCAATCAACTCTTTATATACTCATTCCACAATGTGCCCTCAATCATCAGTAACGAGTTGGCAGAATTGGACAAGCAATTCCAAGGGCCTGCATCTCTACAGTGCAGTACTGTCAATACTTTAAATAGTCTGAAAAGGTGGTACAGTATTTGGGACCATAGACACAGTGTCTGATGAAGCATTACAGTATGATATAAAATATTAGGCTACATCCATGGATATTGTAGTCTAATTGGTTCATGCTCCACGCTAATTGGTGACAATGAATCTCGTTATCTTGAAACTTTCATGATTTACTGTAAACATGGAATATTGTGTGTCTGTTTCCATACAACTATGCATTAAGAGTAACGCAACAGTTACTTATCATTTTGAGCAGTTGTATCAATTGATAGTTAGATCAGTGTAAGGAAATGAATAGACATTCATTTGAAATGTAATGTGTGAATTGCCTTTTGAAATAGTAGTACTTTGATGTTAAGTTGTGTCATATTGAACAGGTGATCTTTGTTGAATGAACAAATGATCTAAGTTGTATGTGTATTGTATCCAAACAATTGAGAAAATGGTTAGAGTTTTGAAAAATGTGCATTTTGATAATTGGTTGTGAGTTTTGTGTCTAGAGTTGTGAAAAATGACATCAAGGTTCTGAAAATAGTAACAAAGTGATTGTAAAAAACTGTAATGATAGAAGAGAGAGAATACAGGACAGTCTCTGACTCCATATGTGACATATCAAACACAACAATATTACTAATAACTCTTCTGATTTACATGCAAGCTCTGTTTATATTTAATATAAACTTAGTACTCTTCTAATATACTTTCTGCACTTTAAATCAAAGTTTAAATAAAAAAAAAAAAAAAGTCTTTTTAGGGATAGTTCACTTGAAACTGTCCACTGACTTCTAATGTACGGACAAAAAAATCTCTAAATATTATTTTGTGTTCCACAGAAGAAAGAAAGAAGCTTTTGATCCACATGAGAGCATATGTACATTATGTCACTTTTTGAGTGAACCATCTTTGTAATACATTTGTAATACATGAATAATAGCGTGAATAGTAGTTATTAGGTATAAAGAGTATAATGGACATGCATTAGGAACACAAGCAAGACTACGAGCTGAAACTACTTGATGTTGTTGATCTGTCAGTCTATCGGGGGAATGAAGTGAGAATAAACCGTGCTTTATACACCCCTCCTCTCCATCGTATGATAAAGTCCTGCTGATCCAGAACGCCAGCAGAAGCATCAACACTACATCAACACATCTTTAATAAAACTCTGTTCACCGCATGTGTTTATGGGCCGCAAACAGAGCAATTGAGTTTAGAGTTTGATGAAGCAAGAGTTGTCTCTAATAAAGCTAAACGCCACAGAAAGGAAGGGTGTGTGAGTGAACAGAATGGCATTGACTTCATGTATGGAGTGCAGATGTTTACACTGAAGTGCAGAGGGTCTGTGAATGAGACGCAGGCTTTAGCACTGAAACACAGCAGGCAAACGCTGCACTACTGTCTCGAGAGTGTTCGTCCCGGCTGTGTGTCGAATCCTGATGTGTGTCAGTTCTACAACAGCATTGAACAGACTTCATTAACCCTCCGACATCAGGCCTGATGAACATGTACAGGACACAGTCAGCCAGTGGGTTCAGGAACAGGAGATATTTAGAAAAATGCCAAAATATATGGATCAATGCCCAGGTGTAGGAACTGTAACTGTAATCTCTATCAGCTATAATGAAGGTCAGGATTATGTTGGGGAGAATGAGAAGAGTGTAAGTCAGAAGCACCAGGAACAAACTGCCCAAAATCTTTCTGCGCTTTACAGAAGTGAGAGATATTGCACGTGAAAGACCGAGACAAGTGCCGATAAAACACAGAATGATTATCGGGTAGGGGATTAAACAGGGGATCGATCGGGACCGAAAGTTAAACAGATGATAGTCCTTAAAGTCTGCAAAGATCAGAGGAACAAACCAGACGATCACAGAAACGGCACAGCAGACTTTCAGTGAATGATGAGTTCTGTACCGGATAGGATGAGAAACCAGAAGATATCGTTCAAGAGCAACACATGCCATAAAATACACACCCGCAATCAAACTATAATCATATGCATTATACACCTCCGGTGACTCTGTCATTGTCCATGCTAATACACAAATGATCTGAATGAGATCTGACAGAATCAAATGAATAACAAACACTGGAGTGGACAGAGATTTGATAAGAGCACACAACGCAAACAGAGTTAAGATCATGATTACAATCTCAACGGCTGAAATGATGCTGATAATTATTGGGTGTGCAGAAACAAGTTTACTGTAAATTTCCCACATCTGACGACTTTCATCTTTATAACCTCCTCCACTTGATCCACTGATATAATAATCTCCTCCACTTGATCCGCTGATGCTGGCGTTTAGTTCTGCCATTGTTTCATGAAATCTTCACAGGCACTAAATAACAAACCAATCATTAGTTTAAAAAACATGCATTTATTTACAATTGTAATCATATATTTTCTTTATTAGAAATATTAGAAATAAATATATGACGTGTTTTCTGTGTGATTGTTGAAATGTAGTTTCCTCAGTTTGCTTCACATGTTCTTTAGAGGAGTGTGTGTAATGATAGAAAGCTTGAAATACGTGAAATGTAAGATTAAAGTCTGTAAATCCTCCATTTGAACAATATCACAGAAGCAAGAATGCTGTTGTTCTGCATATTCAGTCCAGCACAGCTGCAAGTGTACAATGGTTTATTAAAGTAGGAATAAATGTTGAAGAACTTACGTTACTGACAGGATTGTGTGTTTGGTCTGCAGGTCAAAGCAGAAGTGTGTGGAATAACACACAGACTGACAGATGTTTCACAAGTTTCCACTGCCGTGTTTAAAGAGCTCTTCATTCACTGCACACACTGGAGAAACACACATCTTAAAGCTTGTGGATCTAATGGAGGAAAGGCCGGAGATTACACACACAATATTTGATCCAACGTGTGAAACTGTAATTACCTTAAACACACAATTCACTAACAAATAAACTTATAAACTCAACTTTATATCTGATGCTTTCATTTTTAAAGTTCACTTTTTTAAAACAAGTATTTTAAAACATTAAAATAAATAAAAGCCAGCGTTTTTGATCATTTTCACAAAAGTTTCAAGTGTAAGTGGAGCAGGAGCAACTGAAGGGTGAGTGATGACAGGGTTTAGAGGGTTTTTTCAAGATTTATATTACATTAACGTTACTTGTCTGTGCCAGCGTTTTTCATCAATTTCACAAAAGCTTCATGGCCCACAGAATATTCTGTTGTATGAATATCTGAACATGTAATATATCAAAAGAAAGAACTGACACTCTGCTTTTAAACAACAAAACCCCAGTTCCCTTTCGAAGGGAACTCAACAATACGTCATCGACGTTATGGGGAACGCCTCAGGCGTGACAGGTGTCTGAAATCAAGTATCAACTCACAGCAATCATGTTGACCATCGACAGCCCGTGCATCATCAGCTCGAATGATGAGCGCGCGACCTGGATGTATAAAAAGGGTGCCTTGAAACCGTGACAACATCTTTTCGTCTTCAGGGACTGTTTGTCTGTTTTTGAGTAGTCAACAAAAAGAAAATGAAGCGTGCAGAGAAGGGGAAAAATACTTTCCGCAAGTGTGCCGACCCATGTCCTAGATATTTGACACCGGAGGATTCACATGATCTGTGCGTTTTTCTGCCTGGGAGAAGAGCACGCGCGGGGAGTTCTCGAGGGAGCTTCCTGCGCAAACTGTGAGCAGTTTTCTCTGAAAACGCTCCGTTCTCGTCTCTCCCACTTCTCGAGGGAAGTGGGCGTGGCATCTGAACCCCGCGGTTTTGGTCCCGCTCGGGCTGAGGCTCGGCGGCGCTTGAGCTCGTGGGGCTCTCAGATGGAGCTAGCAGATCAGCTGGAGAGGGGCGTTAACCTCGCGGATGATCTGCCAGCTGACGAGGATGAGTTACAGGTCGATGTAGAAGAGGTTCTTTCTCTTTCTGATGGGTCTGTAACTGGTTCTCTTCGGGCCGGGCAGGTGGTGGGTGTTGATGATGTTAGTTTGGTTGAGACCGAACCATCTCAGCCCTCCTGCCCAGTGTACGCTGAGCTGGTGGATGTTATGGGGCGCGCCACCGACAGATTGCAGCTGCAGTGGAGGCGCGTCCGGGAGGAACCTGTTCTTGGTATTTTGTACGATCGGTTCCTCCCCACCCGTAAGCCACCGGCTCGGACGAGCCTTCCATTCCTTCCCGATCTCCACTCTGAGATCGAGAAGGCATGGAAGAACCCGTTCTCCGCGCGTCTCTATCTACATCA
This sequence comes from Rhinichthys osculus, assembly GCA_029959095.1. Classification (NCBI taxonomy): domain Eukaryota; kingdom Metazoa; phylum Chordata; class Actinopteri; order Cypriniformes; family Leuciscidae; genus Rhinichthys; species Rhinichthys osculus. Next base: position 43,763,570 of record JARWKJ010000012.1, read on the forward strand.
GCGAGCTAGTTTCGCTGCTGTGGAGGGAGCCGCGGAGCACGGGTATGTGTCGATGCCGCCAGTGGACGAGACGTTGGCTAACTATCTCGCCTCTGGTCGGTCGTCTTCACTAGAAGCTCCGACCCTGCCATCCCAAGCCGCTCAGGACAACTTCGCGCTTGAATGGCAGAGCGTACACGGCAGCAGGTCAGGCGGGTGCGGTTCTGCACACCCTCGCGGTCCTTCAGGCCTACCAAGCCTACCTGCTGCGGGACCTCGATCAGGGGGCCGGCCTGTCCCCTGACGCGGTCGCGGAGCTGCGCCGCACCACGGATTTGACTCTCCGGGCCACCAAGAAGTCTGCGGTTTCCATCGGTCGTGTGATGGCTGCTATGGTGGCCACAGAGAGGCATCAGTGGCTCAACCAGGCTGACATCGGGGAGAAAGAAAAAACTTTTCTCCTTGATTCGCCGGTTTCGCCTTCCGAGCTTTTCGGACCTTCTGTCGAGACAGTGGTCGATGAGTTCAGGGAGGCGAGGGCGCGCTCTGCGGCGTTTAAGAGCTGCATACCGCGGAGGTCCTCGGCCCAGCCCAGGCAGGCGGGAGGGCCTGGTCCGTCGTGGTCTGAGGATCACAGACGGACCCAGAAGGCCAGTGTCGCTTCCCGTGCCCCTCCTTCTCCTAGCAGGGGGAGCAGGGCGCGCAGGACGCGTAACTTCCGCGGGAGGCAGGATCTCAGGGAGGTGATCCAGAGTAAGCGTTCTCAGACTGAACGTTAGACATCACCTTCCTGGATCTTGTCTCCTAACCACCATCGCTCCCAGGCTCCTCCTACATCAGGCCTGGGGCGGGGCCCATGATGAGTTCAAGAATTCTCTGATGGCCCGCTTCAGCTTGGTTGTTAGGAGCGCCTTCCCTTGGCTTGTGAAACAGTAGAATTCAGGTTTCTGAGTTCCTGTGTCCTGGTGTGCTTCATTTCGCACGTTGCAGGTTTTATGTTGAGTGAAAATGTTTTTTCTGCGCAAATAACATTTTTCTCTTCTTTTTCAGAACTTGTCTCCTGTACAGAGCCGGAGACATGTTGGTAAGCAAAGGTATTGTATTGTAAGGTGAGCTGAGCTCCCACATGTTGTGGTCGCCAGGTTACAGGCCTCACCAGGCCTTCCAGGCTATGAGCTTCCATATGTCAGGTCACAGGACTTATCCAGCCTTCCTGAATATGAGCTCCCACATACTGTGGTTATTAGGTTACAGGCCGGTTAACCATACTTATGGTAAGTCACACGACGTAACGTCTTGTGTACTTTCTAAAATCCATTTTCATGGTAAGGGTCATGCGCTGTATGCTTCGGTCCCTTCCTATGTGGCCCAGACCCAAGTCTTTCACCACGGGTCCCACTCTAGATGCGTCCTGTCGTCAAAGTTTGCTACGACAGACGCCTTTTCTGATCCAGGTCTTCCTGGATTCGGAATTACTAAGTACATGCACTTTTGTTTCATGTACTTTCTAAAATCCATATTTATGGCCTTTCTGAAAGTAGCCCCCACATGGTGTGGTTGTCAGGTTACAGGCCTTGTCAGGCCTTCCTGATATGAGCTCCCTCCTACTGTGGTTGTCAGGTTACAGGCCTCGCCGGCCTTCCTGGTTTTGAGCTCCCACATTCAGTGGTCACCAGGCTTCAGGCCCCCTCGGCCTTCCTGGTTATGAGTTGTCACATGTCAGGTTTGAGGCCTCACCAGGCCTTCCTGAATGTGAACTCCCACTCACTGTGGTCGCTAGGGTGTGGTTGTGAGCTTTCACATGTCAGGTTGCAGGCCTCATCAGGCCTTCCTGAATGTGATCTCCCACACATTTTGACTATCAGGTTATAGGCCTCATCTGGCCTTCCTGGTCATGTCAAAACCATACTTATGGTAAGTCACATGATGGAACATCTTGTGTACTTTCTAAAATCCATTTTATGGTAAGGGTCATGTGCTGCCTCGGGTCCCACTCTAGATGCGTCCTGTCGTCAAAATATGCTACGACAGACGCCTTTCTGGCTAACTTCTTTATTCTGATCCAGGCCTTTTCTGGACTCAGAATAACTACGTACATGCACTTTTGTTTCATGTACTTTCTAATGTAGCCCCCACGTGGTGTGGTTGTCAGGTTGCAGGCCTTATCAGGCCTTCCTGGTTATGAGCTCCCATATTCTGGGTATCAGGTTATAGGCCTCACCGGTCTTCCTGATATGAGCTCCCACACACTGTGGTCGCCAGGTTACAGGCCTCACCCGGCCTTCCTGGTTATGAGCTCCCACATACTGTGGTCGCCAGGTTACAGGCCTCACCGGCCTTTCCTGATGTGAGCTCTCAGGTACTGGAGCTCCCCACATAGAGGGTAATCAGGTCTTTGGCGTCAGTAGACCTTCCTAGTTTTTGATCCCTCTCTTACTTCCTCAGTGTTCAGGAGGAGCACTGGGTAGACCCATGGATTGAGTGGATGACTTCCGTCTTTTCTTGAGGTTGAGTTACACTCTCCGGGTAATCCCGTCTCCGGAACTGAATGATTTCTGCCAGCTTTGCAGGCCTTCAGTTTTGGATGCCTTTTCCAAGGTAGTTTCCAGAGGCTCTGTCTCGGACAGACAGGCAATGGCCAGACTGTGCGTCTTAGTATAGATCATCATGTCAGGAGGCATGCTCTCCTGAATAGTGACTGGCTGGGAATCCCTTGAGTCCCCTAGCCACACTCCCTAGAAGGGACCCCTTCTATTAGGAAGTTGTGGTCCTAAGCCTTTGAGCTGGCCCAGATATACCTCCCATGAACTATGTTATGGCAGTTTCTCGGTTCATTAGCTTGGGCTATGACCGGTAGGGAGTGCTGTCACTGACAGCCCAACGTGACCTAGGATGACTGGTTTTAGTGTCCTTTGTATTACTGGTTCTGACAGTTGTCACTGCCATTGGGCATGCACTCCCCTCAGTATGGCGGCGTGGGTATTTCGTTCCCCATAACGTCGATGACGTATTGTTGAGTTCCCTTCGAAAGGGAACGTCTCAGGTTACGACTTTAACCTATGTTCACTGAGAACAGGGAACGAGACAATACGTCTCCCTGCCATACCTCGGGGCCTGCCTGCAACAGTCCCTTCAGACGATAGGATGTTGTCACGGTTTCAAGGCACCCTTTTTATACATCCAGGTTGCGCGCTCATCATTCGAGCTGATGATGCACGGGCTGTCGCAGGTCAACATGATTGCTGTGAGTTGATACTTGATTTCAGACACCTGTCACGCCTGAGGTGTTCCCCATAACGTCGATGACGTATTGTTGAGTTCCCTGTTCTCAGGGAACATAGGTTACAGTCGTAACCTGAGACGTTTTTTAAGTGTAACAGCTGGTGTTTTTCAGTTCAGTTACATTCAGTCTGACCAATCAGAGCCAAGCTTCTCAAGTGGAAGTGGAGCAGAGGCGAAGAGATGCAGATTCGGCCCAGAAGTCACTGCTGAGGTTTAGTTGCTGTTTGCACACATTCGTCTGTCTTAAACAACTATAACACTCGTGTCCAGCTTGATGAGGATATAGCCAAAGCTTTGAAAGGTAAACGGACTCCGTCACTGCCACAGCATTTCACTGATCCTTCATGTATTATTATGTATTGTGTTCAAGAGATTATATTTGCTGCTGTGCTTTTTAATGTACTCTAGGTCTTTATTTTGCAATGTACACCACAAGATAGTATATTAAAGTGTTGGTCATTTCAAAGTGCGTGTCTTAACATTTATATTTCATTATTATTGCACTTTTAATATTACATTTTGAATACTGAATAAAACAGTTTTATAATAAACTATTACTGTAATGCTAATACATTTATAGTGAGCTGAAATGCTATTGAAATGTTCTTCAAGTACATTAAAATGAAGCTTCAAATATATTCTAACTGTAGTTTAAAGGTTGTATCAGTGATTTCTGGCCCAAAAATAAATGTCTAATCTTTCCTAACGATCCGCTAGCTGCTCGCCCCATAAGCATGCCGTCCAAAAACCGCGTCTAGGTAGGCAGCCTAGGCTCTGAGATCTGCACACAAAAACAAATGGGTAGAACCACCACTCAAAACCAAAATAAACAGTGTTCCAACCAATCACTGACAGGGGCGGGTGTTGCTCCGATTTCGCGTCCAGCCGTGCACGAGCGCAAAACCTCACAACCCCCGCCCCTGTCAGTGATTGGTTGGAACACTTTATTTTGGTTTTGAGTGGTGGTTGTACACATTTGTTTTTGTGTGCAGATCTCAGAGCCTAGGCTGCCTACAGAGACGCGGTTTTTGGACGGCATGCTTATGGGGCGGGCAGCTAGCGGATCGTTAGGAAAGATTAGACATTTATTTTTAGGCCTGAAATCACTGATACAACCTTTAAGAAACATGAAAGTATATTAAAGTATATTTTAAATGAACTGTAAAGAAATACACTTAAATGCACTAAATGTACTTGAAGTTGTTCCATTTTAGCACAATTTAATATATTAAAATATATTGCAAATAGTGTAAGGCGAGACACTACAGGTGAATAGGGTAAAGATTGTAACTTACAGATATCGCCATGAAACCAGTTGATTACTCACACGAATAGGAGAAAAAAATTGATTGCGAGTTTTCTGTAATTTTATGTTTAAATATGCTAATCAGGCTATATCTAATTAAATATGCGCTAATTTGCATATATTTTGAAGTGATGAATCTGACCATTGAAAAAAACAAGGTTCAAAATTATTTTAGCATGTTGTTGCTATATTCAATGAAAAGACATTACCAGAGGGGATTATGAATATCTCCTTTTGTTGCCCTGTAAATCAGAAAATACTGCCAATAGCCTTAAACAATTGATTTCCGCCCCATTTTTAGGCATAAAATGTCATATAAATCAGTCCAAGAATGACATATCAACAAATCCCTCAGGATGAACACGAGTGTACAGTTTGGTGTGTGTAGGAGCTTCAGAAGTGGAAAATCCTCACTCGAGTGTGAGAAAAAACTCAATTTGAGAAAAAGGCTTTTAAAGATTTTTATGGCAAAATTCCACTAATTTCTATTGAAAGCCATGAATTACAGACAAAATATGCTTTAGGTCCAAGTAAAATCCATGCATCACACTGTTTAACATCCAAAACTCCTCATTGCTTCATCCGTCACTGATAATCCAAAACAACACATCACCAGTCCATCACAGGGGAAGATGACCTGAGGGACTCACACACACTTCAGGATCCACTATTACACATTTGTGCAGGATTATACAGTAATTATATTATACAAAAACTGAAATGTGTTGTGTAATGTCATTGTTATATAGTGTGTAAAGTATAGTATATATGTGATGTATGTATATAATGTCAGAGCGCGTCACGTGACGATTCTGGACGAATCACGTTGTCAGAGATTGGAATCAGCCAATGAGAATGCGCATTTCGAGTTAAATTGCCCATTTTACTTGATGATTGGTTGCTGATAAACAGGAAATGCCCATATTTGGATGCGACAGCATTGCACAGGAGAGAGAGAGCTTTCTAGCGGTGTGTGTGATGACGGTGCAGACAGCGATCGCGGAGCAGCGGAGGATTTACAACGACAACTTTTGATGAATTAGGCGAAATCTGCACACGCAAACAGACAAAGTGTAGTAAGATAAAGACCTAAATGTGTATTTTGGACTTTTTTTCAGCACAAGTCTGAAAGAAGACATGTCACTGAAGACAAATATCCCAAAATCTCAAAATTGACCAATGAAAAAAACACGATGTTTTTGGTGTCTCGCCTTAACATTGATCTGAAGCATATCTTGAAAAGTTGTTTCACAATAATACATTTAATACGCACTGCAGTATAATTTAAATATATTAAGTATGTCCAAAAAAAACCCAATTTAAATACATTTCCTCTTCACCTGGGAAGACAGATGATGAAGTTTATGATCATCATCAAATGAATCTCAAGAACCTGAAATGGAAACTGGATCCGGCAGAACCTTAAAGAAAACTTTCAAACCTGCTTTAAACAATTCCACCTTAATTTCTTTAGTTTCTTCTCCACATAATCAAGCACACTAGCGAGTCAGCAAGCTGAACAACATGTGCTAAAGTCTGAGTAAAGGCAGAAACACAAGGACACAATAATTCCCACATGAGACGACATGATCTTACCGGGACTCAGCCTGAAGACTGAAGACGCTGCTCATCAGGAGATGATGGTGTTTATGAGCTGCTCTGCAATCTTTTATCTTTTATAGCCTGAATTAACTCCAGAAACACCAAACAAAGATGCATTAAACATCATTAACAGTTAATGCACACGCAACCGCATCAGCAATCAGCAAACCACACTACACAATATACAACCATTTACAAAAGCACAAGTGTTATAGGGAGGAGAATGAGAATAGCCATTAATACAGTGATATAATACTCAGATTTTTTTAAATCAAATATGATTATACAGTAAGGGCTATATAAAGACAACATCTTAAAGCAACTTTTCATTCATTTTCTCATCATTGCACTAGGGCTGGGTATCGAGTTCGATACTTTTTAGGTACCGACCGAATTGCCTCGATACTACCGAGTATCGAAACATGTCTTGTTTTTCGGTACCAAATTTCGGTACCTAAGGGGTTAATCTAGTCAACGTCAGTGAAACAATAAGCATGCAGCATGATTGGCTGTGGCGGAAAAACACTAACGTTAGTTTGCGCGGTTGCCCAGAGAGACGTGGTTCGTCGCACATGAGGCTGTGAACGTCACAACCCTGCAATATTTGAGACAAGGTAATTGCTGCCAAGACCGGCAACACGATACATCTGATAAGGCACTTAAAAGCGCACAGAATACACTTAAGAGTAACTTAGAAAGTTTATCCGTCTTCGACTGTAAGAACTGGAGCGCGTCACAAATGAACCGAAACTCAGCGTATAGGATACTTGACTCACAGACATGAGAAATAGGCATATAGACGGTAAAATATGTCTACTCTTAAACGAAACAATTAGAAATTAATAGTTTAATGATTATGCAATCCATATGTGACCCGTCACAGAAACCAGGGACACAAGTCGGCAGCACAACTTGCAAGCAAATTGAGAAAGAAGCGTTTTTTTTTTTCAAAATTGGTGATTTCAACTTTTTTGCAGAATCTGTTAGTTGAGATCATGAAGAAGCCTCTCCATGTTTGAGATAACAGTATTGGTATATTTAAAAGCGTACATTTTGAGGTTGAAATCGGCTTGTTTTTCGGAGATTCTAGCATGCAGTAGGGGCGTGTCATTGTCTGTGTGTATTTCCATACTGAATAGCCGGCGGCGCTTTTGCCCCCCACCCCCCAACAGCGTGGCTACTTATTATGCAGCGCTCTGGCCGGCTCTATCTGATATCAAAATTCAATGAAGATGGACGCCGCAAAGATTGTCGCAGACGAGCTGAAAATGTTTTCGCCGCACTTTGTGGGCTCGGGAAACTGAACCGGAGGTATCGGGCGCGGCGCACGCGCGCCCTCGGTGCTTGAATACGGCGGCTCGGCTCGCTGACAGCAGTGGCTGGCTGTTTCATATGTGACGTCCCGATTGCTTTGAATGGGGAACGTTTTGTGAATAGGGAACAGACTTAATGGACTGGGAACAATCTCCATAGAACATGAACTGGCACAGAGAATCGAAATAGAGGATGCAGTTAAGACCTTTGCTGCGATGAAGGCCTGCTGTGCGCGTTTCTGAAACGTAAGTTAAGCTTCATTTGCTCTTTAGTCGTTATGTAAGATGCTGAACCTGCTGATGAAATAATGTGCTTGCGGACATTTCATTTGTGTGTGTATACGCACATAAGAAAGTGGTGTAAAGAGATTTGCAACAGTAATTAGAGGAGGTGAAATATGATTATTTGGAAAATTCCTGTCATTACTGCTTAAAGAAAAAAGCCAGCAGACATTAGCCTCCTGCATAAACTTTAGGGTTAGGGTTAGGGTTAGAAAAATACCAGCAGACATTAGCCTCCTGCATAACCTTTAATATTGTTGACATTTTGGGCACACGTGCGTTGCACACTATTTGCGTTATATGTAGGCCTATATTGGTCTTTGTGTGTTGTTGCTGGTTTTGCGTTATATGTATGGCATATTGGTCTTTGTGTGTTGTTGCTGGTTTTGCGTTATATGTATGGCTTATTGGTCTTTGTGTGTTGTTGCTGGTTTTGCGTTATATGTATATGGCATATTGGTCTTTGTGTGTTGTTTCTGGTATACGTTGCAAATAGAGGGGCAGCACAATTGTTTTTCACCTAGAGCGGCAGAAGTGCATTCGCCGGTGCTGGGGGTGAGTTTCCATAAACATTAAAGTTTGTCGTTTTGTTTTCATTCTAAGAACACGTAGTTATCTCATGTTTAGTCTGTTTAGACCTTCCCATACCTAACTATTGTTATTAGCTAGCTCAGGAAAGAAAAAAAAGCTGTAAGCACAGGGGGGAGCATTACAGGGGGGTATGGCTTATCTAAATGAGATGTTAATGAGCCCTATTGTCACTCCTAGCAGCAGAGAGAGGTGAGAACTGCACAATCTTTAGAGGCCGTTATCTAACCTTTTAGTTTTTTTAAGTGCCTACCTTCAAATGGCCACAACTTCTCCAAATATTATCAGATGTTACACATCGTTGGAAAGCTTGGAGACTACACTTTCAGAATCTATGAATACCTCAAAATGCCCCAGAACCGACTTGTTTCCCTAGTTTCCGTGTTTGGTCACATATAGGCGCGCGTGCGTGTTCACTACTGGAGAAATGACGAGTCAACATCGCTATATTAATCTTTGCAGCCAAACACACTCTTAGTAAACACACAAAAAAATTAATATCTCCTTTTTCCCGACACATCCATAATCATTAGGCTACCTTCGCCAGTGCTTTGCGGCAAGCTTTATGTGTGCTGAGTGTGAGGCATATATCCCGCACCTCAGTAGCCTATATGTAATTCAATTCACATTTATTTGTAGCCTATAGCATTTTTCACAAAACATATCGTTTCAAAGCAGCTTTACAGAAAATGCATGTGTCTAAATTACAATTTAGAGTGATCTGTTATCAGAGGTGACTGTGCGTAATGCATTTCAATTAATTTTCATTCAGTTCCATTGTTAATGCAATGCATTAAGGTAAGGCAGAAACAATGAGCTCATTGAAGTAAAGAATACATGTAGTTAAATGATTAGGAAACATAGAAAACGTACTCGGTTACTAACGTAACCTCGGTTCTCTCTAGATGAGGGAACGAGTGTTGCGTAAGCTAGCTTACGCTACGGGAAAATCCCTTTTCTCGAGAAAACTAAGGCCAAAAAATTATCCTTAATTTTACATTAATTTAAAACGCATTGCTGCACAGAGCAGACCTAGGCGAGGCGGCTCGCATGCCTATTGGTTGCTCTGCAGCAACTGCTGCAACCTATCGTGGGACTGCACGTGACGCAAGCACCAATGAGGGCGCGGGCACCCGCGCGCGTCACGTCCCGCCAGAAGGGGCGTGGCTTATGTCTATATAAGCAGAGTCCAGATAGTGTGTTCTTTGGTTTTTCATACTGAAGCGAAACCAGAACGCAGCACAAGCACGGCAGGGTTACGCAACACTCGTTCCCTCATCTAGAGAGAACCGAGGTTATGTTAGTGACCGAGTACGTTCTCTTACGAGAGTACTCTCGTGTTGCATAAGCTAGCTTACGCTACAGGAACCCAATGTAAAGCGGCGTGCGTGCTAAAGTTGTCCCTTTACACCGGCTGCCAAACGAAACGAAAAGCTGTTCTGACTGCCAGAAAGCAGCCGAACGCTCAACGTATATTCTTAGCGCCCTGACCGGGCAAAGAAGATTTACGCTGTTCTCACCATCAGATCCTGGGAGAGCTGACAGTGAAATGACTTGCGCTCTAAATGGAGTGGAGAGCACTTTGGGGACATTGCCGTGTCTTGGTTTGAGAATGACTTTAGAGTCGTTAGGCCCAAACTCAATGCACGTAGCGCTCACCGAGATCGCGAGCAGGTCACCCACTCGCTTGAATGAAGCGAGAACCATGAGAAAAGCGGTTTTGAGCGAGAGACACAGCAGATCCACAGACTGCAGTGGTTCGAAGGGATCGCTTTTCATAGCGTCTAGGACCGTGGAAAGGTCCCAGACCGGAACCATAGGGGGTCAAAGAGGGTTTAGCCTCCTAGCCCCTCTAAGGAAGCGGACGATGAGATCGTTCCTCCCCAATGACTTGCCATGCAAGGGTTTTGTAAACGCTGCTATGGCTGCAACATACACTTTGAGCGTGGAGGGGGACCTGCCCTCGTCCAGAAGCTCCTGTAGGAAGGAGATAATCTCCGTAATGCCACAGCGCTGTGGGTCTAGTTTATTAGCCGAGCACCACCTGGAAAACACTGACCACTTTGAAGCATAGAGCCGTCTAGTAGAGGGCGTCTAGTAATTGTACTTAACACTCCTGCTGGGAGATCAGCGGGTACTCGTTGATAGCCCATGCGTGCAGGGCCCATAAGGCGGGTGCCAAATCGCGCCCCTGGCCTGAGAGAGGAGATCCGTCCTCACTGGGATAGGCCACGGGGCCGTGCTCACTAACTACATCAGTTTCGGGAACCAGGTTTGGAACATAGCATTATGAACAATGCGCAACGCGCCACTGACTTTAGACTAGGTTTGTTCTGGTCAGTGGCAGAATTGTTTTCTGGAACTGCAAAATAGCACTAGGGAATGTTTGCGCCGAAACACGCCTCCTTTTTGCGCCGACCCGCCCAGGGAGCGCAAGTTCATTTCCTAGTTTACCGTCGTGCGTCTGTGGAGGGAAAAGCCCGCATTAAGCGGGTGCAAAATAGGAATGATACATGCGTCAGTGTACAAAGTCATTTGCGCCGGGTGCAAGATAGGGCCCATGATGATTTAGAAGATTATAATAGCTTAAATGATAAACAATACAGTTTTTATGCATTCTTTAAAGTGTCAGTCATGAAGGATTTAACCTGAAGCTCTTCTACTGAGTATCATAATTGATTTGGTTTCTGCCATTAGAAAACACTTCCCTATTGAGTGGATGTGGGTGATTTTTCCCTCAATGTTCAAAAGCTTTATTCCTGAAAGCTTGTTACTAAGAGATACAGTATGATTGCACATTTCCTCATTTCCCATCAGCATTAATTCATTATAAATAATGCCACAAACCACCTCTAATATTACCCGAGTCAGTAATGGAGTGGCAATCGGGAGAGTCGGGGCTTTTCCCGGTGGGCCGGTAGTGTTTCGAGGCCGCGAGGGCCGGTCTGATAGTTATACATTGCAAGTTCTTAGCAACAGCATCCGGCAGCCTGGTGTGCGGCCGCGGCCCGCTGGTCAAACTGTGCAGCCTCTCTGCTCAACCCGTACATAAATGCATCGATCCGCAGGTTTTGTTCGAGTTCTTCAATGGTCTAGTGCTAGATCTTCTGCCAAGCGTGTCAGAGGTTACGGGATCTAATCCGCACTCGTATAGTTATTTTTTCTCTCATCAAAACCGAACATGTTCATCATTGGTTACAGTCTATATCAAGCAGGGACACGTTTGTGTGCAGTTTATTTTGTGATTTAACCAGAACGAATAGAGAGTCCGCAACGGCGATAGATTGAAGAGCGCGTCCGAGTGAAGACTGCGCAAGCCACAAGAGAACACTGTATCCATGACACTGATAGCAGCGGCAACGAGCGCTCAGCTTGAGTTAAAAAACAACACATTTTAGCACTAGATCTCTTATTTAATAGCAAAATGAATACTCTGCTAGTTAACTGGAGATTAGGGCTGGGCGGTATGACGGTATATATCGTTACCGCGGTAGAAAATGTCAACCGTAACAGATTTTTTTATTCCGTGTATACCGCGAAATGCAAATAAGTGGGCGTGGTTAACTCGGGTGCAACGTGCGTGAGACTGAAACACTGAGAATTGTAAAAAGAAACACGGAGAAAGCAGATCAAGAGGATCCACAAAGGAATTACATTTTCTAAAGGGTTGTTGTTGTTGACGTGATATTTTCGGGGGGAAAGGCGCAGCAGTTAACTAGAGCAGTGCAGCACCCATGCGACAGATTAGAGGAGTGCACGCTCCCAACGGGGGACAACAACAGATCATCAATATCGTAACGAATAGCAATAACCTTAAATAATGTATAGTTATCTGCATCTTTCCGTCTCTTATGTATAGTTTTTAAACACGCAAACAGCTTGCCGCCCGTGGTAATGAACATTCTGCTTGTTAAAGTGAATGTATAATCCTGTAGCCTATCTGAGGCAAAATTACTAAATATGCATCGCGAGTTATATATTTCTAACTCCAAACAATTGGCCACCGAACCAGCTGATAAAATCTTCCTTTGATTCGATCCGTGATTACAACTTGACACTCAAATTAACCTATCGCATTTTACTGATGCAGAAGACGCGCGCGTGCACACGCACTGAGGGAGCGCGGTGTTCACCGGGCTATGGTCAAATAATGACGCAGTTACAGGTGTGTATACCTGTAACTAGTATTACTATCCTACAAAATTAAAAGGAAGTAACTAATTTATCATGAATAGAATAGTTCAATATAAAATATTCAGATATTATAAACTGATTGATGAAGTAAAGCATAACATGAGATTGAAAAATGATTCAGAAACACTTTATTTAAAGTTTAATTGCACCTATGAGTTGTATTTAATATCTATCAGTTGGGGGCAGTTTATCTAAAAGTTGATGAGTGTGTTTTGTTTATATTTAGCTGTCTAAATAGTTTACCAAATAAATCATTTACCAAATAAGATAAAAAGAAAACAATGTGAAGTACTTTTAATTTCTAAAGTATTTGGGTTTATTTATTATACAAAGCCCTTTTTGTCGATTTTTCGAGAATAACTACTACATGTATAAATATCTATATCGTGAAATATATCGTTACCGTGAAATAAAATGAGTCATACCGTGAAATAGAATTTTGGTCATACCGCCCACCCCTACTGGAGATGTTTTATTTATTTGTATTGCGTAGCCTATCCGTGCCTCAATGTTTCAAAAAGTGGTGGGGGAAGAAATCGATCCTGAGAAAAACTGGTGGGGACATGTCCCACCCGCAAAATACGCCTGTGATGACGACGACTTCACTGGATCTAAACAAATCATAGATACTGGATTGATCTCTTGTGATTAATAAAGGGTCAAAAAGATTTAGAAGTTTTACAGTCTATTAGTAAAGACTTTAGTTTGATATCATCTGCTAAAGTAAATTGGACAAAAAGTGATGCAACTGCGTTTGGAGATTGGGAAAAAGGTCTACCCACATTACCTAAAGCAGGGTTATCATGGAATAAAAAAAGGTTTGAAATACCTTAGAGTTTATGTCACAAGGTGACGAACTAGAGACGGAACTAAACAGCCCGTGGAGGGATGTTTCCGCCCGGAGCGGTTTCAACCGAGCACCAAGCCAGCCTCGGATGCGTCACTACCATAGTAACAGCAGCCGCTGATAACGGAGTGACAACAGGTGCGGCGCATTATGCGACTGTCTGATGATTGGGACACGCAGCCTTTTAGAAAGGGATAAAAGCAAAGCTTTGAGAGACCGAGTGGTGTTGTGTTGGGGAGATGGTCCTCACTGCAGAACATGAAATCCACGGGGAGGAGTCGGATCCAGATCCAACTCCTCCCACCTTACATATACCTAAACCTACCCATCTCCGCCCCCTGATCCCTAAACACACCCCTAATCCCTAAACCCACCCCTAATCCTACCCATCTCCACCCCTCGGATCTTGATCCGACTCCTCCCCGTGGATCTTATGTACTGCATTGAGGTGCTACTGGGTTGCCGTTGCGTCACGACTCTTTGTTCCTGTCGAGGTGGGCTGAGAGGTTTCTGTGGGACAAATCGGCTGGGGAGATCGATCCGTGGAAAGGAATCCGCTATGAAGAACGGGGTGGCGGAGAATAGAGAGACGGAGGGCGAAGTCATCTATAAATTACCATCGAGTCCACTTACCTGGGTGAAGATAAGTACTAAGCTTCTTCTGGCTGTATTGCATGTGATTTGCACACAAGATATTCTATATGAGGAGAAGTGATATAGAAACCGGAGTCCAGACGCCTGAATGAGAAGACGGCTGTTATGATTTGTGATTGTAGTCGCTAAATTCTTCCGTCTTACTGCCCCCGTTGTCCAGAGCGAGGAGGTGGGCTGTGACCTTAAATTTCACGGAGTGGATGAGAGTGACGTGTGTTAATGCTGTGTCCCACCGTGTGTGGTTGAAGTGAAGTTACTGCATGCTTACTGTACAGAATTCTGTCACGTGCCCATCGGTCTCGCCTTGTGTTGCAGTCCGGAGTTTTCTGAGGAAGAGATTAAGTGGCAATGGATTTTCAGCCTGCTGTATTCTGATTCATCATTGAGGCTGTTCTGGGGAAAGGAGGAAATCCAGCTATCTGCTGTTCTGAGTGTGTCCCATCTGAAGCCCGCTGCATTTCGCCTCATCATCGCTGTTGGGGAGAACGGAGGAAACTCAGGTATCCGTTGTTCTGAGTGCTGTATATCCAAAGCATATACACAAGAACGCAAGAAGATCGACACCCTGTGGCCTACATAAGTCGCAAGCTGTTCCCCAGGGAGGTTCGATACTCCACTGTGGAAAAGGAATGTTTGGGAGTAAAATGGGCCCTTGATACTCTCAGGTATTATTTGCTTGGGCGGGAGTTTGTGCTTGAGACAGACCATAAAGCTCTACAATGGATGAACCGTATGAAGGATTCAAACGCCAGAATTACACGCTGGTACCTGTCGATCCAGCCCTATCAATTCTCCATCCAGCATGTCCCTGGACGAGATAACGTGCTGGCTGATTTCCTTTCTCGCCTGCCGGTGTAAAAACCAGAAGTGGGGGAGTGTGTGGCGGATGTTGGTGAGCCGGGGTCAGGTCAGTTTGAGTCTTTTTATTAAATGGAACAGAGTGTCAATATTTAGAGTGTCAATATCTCACGACTCGTACATCTCAGACACACGAGAGTAGGCTCTTTGGAAAGGTCTGAGAAAACCCTTTTAAATGGTATGTATTTTGTTTAGATTTAGATAACTTCCTGGGCGGAGCTATGGTAAAAAATATAGGAATTAAGAGGTCATACTCATAAGAGAGTTAAAAATGAGATGTAGTGCATGCTTGTGAACTTGGTCTGGCTCAAGTTGGTCTGAAGTGGTCAGTGGACAGACCGTGCACAACCAGGTTCAGACCTTAGGTTTGAACTTGGATGTTTCATTTCCCTAAACCTATTCCCCAAACCCCACCCTAAGTGTATAACAGCCCTCCCCATTTATCCGGGCTTGGGACCGGCACTGACATTACACTACTTTGTGTAATGTCAGAGGCTGGGTTACTTTTTTTTTTTTTTTTACTTTTTTTTAAATAGAACAAAGAACACACCTAAGACTAACTTACATAAAAAAAAACATTAACATAACCACCACCAACACCACCCCATAACCCTAACCACAAATTAATACCCAACCAACCCAAATACCACTAAACCTATAGAAATAACCCAGTAACACACTCCTCACACACACTGTGGTAACAAACACTCCACACACACACACACACACACACACACACACATACACACACATACACTGTGGTATTTACAACATGGCATTGCGTTTCCTGCAGAACGCATTATAACTTCGCACAGGTATAGACATGGACTGGCACTCAGTCATGTACTTCTCATATGCCTCTTTGTAAGCCACTTCTACATTTACATCAATCAGTGCCAGTTCCATGCTACTCCACTTCTGAGAGGAGTTTCCTGGAAGATATCGTGGAACCAATTTCTTTACATTCTGCACCTCAGTGGAACAATCCAAATCCACAACTTCCTCTTCCACAGGCTCAGTCACGGTTTTATCGGCCACACAAATCTTGGCTGGGTCAGTGGCAGCTGTGATCCGTAACCTGTGTGGGATCGTCTCATGTAGGGCCCACAGCTTCAAGCCATAGACCCTAGGCAGTAAAAAACGTGACAGAACCTGCAAACTCCTCAAACGTGCCTGGGTGACGAGAAGGTCCTCAAGCAAAGCACCCAATTTGTCAAAACAGATGAAGTCCCCATTCTGTATTAAGGCAATTGAGCTGACAAAAGTCATCACTTTCACAAGCTCCTTGTCTTTCAGGGACTTAGGCAGCCTCAGCAGCACTTCCTTCACCCATATACTTCTGTGTGTTTCGAATGAAGCAGAGCCCCCTCTGCTCCATCTCCAAACAGACATCACCAACCATGCTCACTGCTCGAGCCTCCACCGACGGTTTTTCCAAAGTGTCATGGATCTCCCACAGATCCTTGAAATTCCAACTAACTTTTTTATTGTTAGCTACACTGTAGAACTTCACGGCAGGAAAATAACGCAGCTGGTGTCCGCGTATTCCACACTCTAAGACTGCCTTCACGTCATGCCCTGCTTGGGCCACCATCTCTTTTGCCCTACAAAACGTGTGTGGGTCAAGCGGCAACATTCTAATCTGAAAAATGAAGCCCACCCGGAAGTGCGAAAAACTGCAATACATCGAAAATCCGTTAGAGGGAGGTCCCAAAAGGGAGCAAATCTCCATAGACCGCATGTTAAAATGTCAGTTTTCACAGCATAAATTCATGTTTTTACAGGTTGGTCCCATGGACTTTTATTGTATTTTTCGATAAGTTCCGAGTGCCTGACAACTGTGAGGGGGGTGAATTTTTTTCTAACTCGGTAGTTTCGATCGTATTTAGATATAAAATGTATGACAAATAAGCGCGTGATTGACAGCTGATAACGGGCTGCGCCGAGTGGAATTCCTGAAATTTGACGTCTCGGCCATGATCTGACACAACACATCATACCACTTCTGTATCCTTTCTGAACATTTGTATTTGAAATATCGTAAGATTTTCCAAGATGGCACCGCCCATACCCCCCACAAACAGCCTCAAAACCGTTCTTCAGAAAGTCTATGGGTGACGTCACAGACGCTTTGTCCATATTTTTTACAGTCTATGGTGTGGGTACACAAAAGATGCTTCAGCTTCCAGGGTCTCACAAAGACCCTGAACAGACATGAAGCCCTTAAGTGTACCCGGGCAGCTACTCTTCTGCAGGGACGCCATTGGAATTCGATCATTGCGATCAAACAGATCGCAAAGTAGGAGCATAACCAGCTCTGCCCCTACAACGGCCATGCCAGCACTCACAGACTCAGAAAACCTAAACATTCGGAGTATTCTCTTCTGCTGGGTCTCATTTACAGTCCAGTTTTTTTAGTGGAGGTGGAGCAATTCCAGCACTCGCACTGCTGGCAGGGGCTAAAGCAGCAAACCCACGGACACATGTCAGGCTTTTATTATTACTTGAGATGGTGCCCAGACTCACACTATACTGACTATCATGTGTGGAGAACGGGTGGCCAAAGAAGAGCTCCTCCAGCCCAAGCTCACACTGAAACGCCGCCCAAGTCTGCTCATAGCCACCCTTTCCCGTATTGTTCTCTAACAGGGACCTGAGCTTCTCTACCATGTACTGGGCCACGCTCTCCACCACCCACATCACCCCAGTGTCAGGACTTACATCACTAAAGGGAACAAACAAAGGCTTGTTCCTAATGAGATTGGCTAACGCTTCCTCATCAAATGTGCTGATAGGTATTTAGTTTTCTCAGCTTTTACAGTTTTTTGGTATTTATGCCAGGTGTCTTTTAAGATGTCAAGATACACATGTAATCTGTTTTTCTTCCACTGTCGTTCAGTTCTCCTGCACTCTCTTCTGACAGCACGAGTGGTATCGTTCAAACATGGTTCACGTTTTGGCTTGGAACGCATAACTTTAAATGGTGCAACAATGTCTAACACACTTTGGCAGGTAGAATCAAACAGTGATGATAGCTCCTCTGTGTTAAAACAGGAAGGGGACATAAAATAAGTTTCCTCCATACTTTGGAAAACAGTAGAAAACTGAGCAGCAGTGGAAGAGTTAAGCATGCGACATCGCCGAGCTGGTCTACTCGGTTTAGAATAACAGGGTCGAAAGATCTCAAATAATACAGGCATGTGATCAGAAAAAAATGCTCCACATCCCTGACGACCAGCATTATCAGGCCGGTATATACAGGATCCACAGAGCGCCGGGAAAAAAAGTGACAACAATCCAGTTTGTTTTCAGCAGGTATGGTATAATGATTAATCCAGGAACATTCTGCCAGATAGCATTTGATTTTCACCAGCAGTCCACTGCGTTTACCCCGGCGTCTATAACGCCTCCTCCGAAAAGGAGGAACTGGTGCACGCCAAAGGTAAGAAGGGACAGCGGATAAGAATGTGGGAAGAGTTCTCTGTCCGCTCCGATCGCAGTTCATCAAGTCCTTTGTAACAGATCTGATATTAAAGACTGCTTGGCGATCATATACCAGAAGAGAGTCAACATTTTTACAGATAATTGACAGAAACATCACAAACACAAGCAGGACTGGGAGCAGTAGACGGCA
Source organism: Rhinichthys osculus (assembly GCA_029959095.1). Classification (NCBI taxonomy): domain Eukaryota; kingdom Metazoa; phylum Chordata; class Actinopteri; order Cypriniformes; family Leuciscidae; genus Rhinichthys; species Rhinichthys osculus. Next base: position 43,782,109 of record JARWKJ010000012.1, read on the forward strand.
CGCCACACACACTGGCGCCATCTTGTCACCTGTAAAACACGTTTCAGATTGACAAGAGTGTAGAGGAAAACCTGTCAATTGAATAAGTCACTGAGTCTGCCATTAATTAAAATGAGTGAAATTTTGATAGAGGCAGAATCAAACATGCAGGGCCGGCTCTAGCCCTTTGGTTGCCCTAGACGAGATAGAGTTTTGGCCATTGTTTAGGCCTATAAAGCGCTTTGAGAAGCTGCTTTTAAAGGCGCTTTATAAAATAAAGGATATTATTATTATTTTGTTTCAGTGTCTGTCTACATTACACTACTGCATAATAATAGTTATAATATTAATCCCATGACAGTAATAGCCATATATTGTAAAACAAATGCAATAATAAAAATAAAGGAAACTTTCATAGCCTAATAAGTTTTGTACACATTTCTATAGTACTTGAAAGCAAGTTATAACCCAGCGCCACCAATTAAACAAAACAAAACGAAAGGGCCGCCGATGTACGAGTTTTATGGGCCGTTCAAACAAAAAAAAAAAAATATATATATATAAAAGTATTCGAGATGTATCGGCCCAAAAAGCACGTCGGCCCACCGGGATTCTCCCGGTAGTCCCAATGGCCAGTACATGCCTTTGCACAATACTAAGTAAATTTATTTCGTTTGACACCTTAATGGCTGAGATGAGATGACTTACCTCTATACTGGGCTTTCTTTTTATCTTGTTCCTTTCTCCTTTTCTTCCCTGTGCACCAGAGGGTTTAGACCGCTTAATTTTCGATCAACGCGCCAGCACTTGCCTTGCCTAACGTGATGTAACGCAACGCCCCCCTCCCCCATCAGGAAATGATCGACAATAATCATCAATTCAATCTAATAATCAAGTTGACAAGTAATTAAACGTGTGGCTGAGGGGCGCCTTATGATGATCATGTTTAAATAAAACATGTTTTATTTCGCTTGTCATTCTAATTCTATGATTAATGGGAAGTAGGCAAAGGGCGACACAATTGCCGCACTAGGCGATCGCCTAGTTTGCTTATAGCAATCGCCGGCCCTGCAAACATGACTACTTCCCAAGAAAGGGTTAGAAAACAAAAAAAGAGACCTCTCTCCAAATTCATTGTGGGTGAAAAGGTGTGGAAGCAAAACATCAGAATGGAACAACGAAAAGGTGGCAAACTAGAGCCCAACTTTCTGGGCCCCTATAGAGTAACATCTTTGGAAGGCAAGAGCGCCGACTTGGAAGACGAGAAGGGTGTTATAATTCCAAAAATTAACATTGACCATTTGAGGCACTGTATTAAACAACTTCCCGACATCCCACACAAGTTGAGAAATATTCACAAGTCCCTTCAACTTCCACAGCCAACTCCATATCATCACCATCACCATCATTATCAGCTCCAGGCCCACAGGCATCTTCTCCCAGCCCTTCAACAGTAGCCGGCTCTTGATATAAAAGCATGCATGTACTTAAACAATAATTCTTAAATGTCTTAAATGTCAGTCTTAAATGGTTTAGGTCATTTCTGACAAACAGAAGGTTCTCAGTTAATCTAGGACATACCTTTTCGTCATCTACTTCATTGGACTGTGGTGTTCCGCAGGGATCCATTCTTGCGCCAATGTTATTTGCCCTTTACATGTTCTTTCGCAAGTATGGTATCTCCTTTCACTTCTTTGCAGATGATATGCAAATTTATTTGCCTATGAGTAAAAACCCTAAATCATCATCATTGGATTCCTTTAAAGTCTGCTTACAGGAGGTAAAAATCTGGCTGTCAAATAATTTTGTATACTTAAATGAAAGCAAAACTGAGTTTGTCTGGTTTGGAGGTCCTGCTCTGAGTGATCTTCCTATTTTAAGTGAACTGTACCCCTATTGTACATCAGTGGTAAAAGATCTTGGGGTAATGTTGGATTCCTCCCTAAAGTTTGAAAAACAGATAAACTCAATGGTGAAATCTGCTTTCTTTCATTTAAGACTTGTGGCAAAGGTGAAGCCATTTTTAACTAAAAAAAGACCTAGAGATGTTGATCCATGCTTTTGTGTTTTCAAGACTGGATTATTGTAATTCATTATACACTGGAGTCTCCCAAGCATCTTTACGTCGGCTGCAAGCAGTACAAAATGCTGCAGCCAGACTATTGACAGGGACCCGTAAATATGATCATATCTCTCCTGTTCTGGCCTCCCTGGGCTGGTTGACCATTCGAGATAGAGTGGATTTTAAAATGCTAGTCTATGCCTATAAGTGCTTGAATGGACTAGCTCCATCATATCTTTCTGAACTTCTTGAGGTCCATAAGCCCTCTAGATCATTAAGATCTGCTGAGAAAGGAAGGAATTGTGCGGTTTGTACCACGCACAAAATACAAGCAACGGGGTGATAGGGCCTTTACTGTAGCTGCCCCAAAGCTATGGAATACGCTACCACTTTATATTAGGTCCGCTCCGACTATAGGATCTATTAAAAGCCTTTTGAAATTTCACCTATTCCATATGTCCTATTTAGGTGTAGAGGGATGAGCTCTTGTGCATCTATGTTTTATTATGTGATTTTAGTGTGGTGTTGTTTTTGTGTTTTATTCTGTATTTTTTCTTTTTGACTTTATTTTTATTTCATATTTTAGAATTTTTTGTACAGCACTTTGGTACAACTAACTGTTGTTGGAATAGTGCTTTATGAATAAATAAATGAAAAAAAAATTTAAATGAATAATATCGTATGAAGGCAAATCATTTTAGTGTAATGTGTGGTAATAAGTAAAATTATATACATGCACCGATACATCCATTAAATGGGTTTTTTCACCCTTTAATTCACTGTGATAGACATAATCTCTGAGCTATGTAGGTTCTTCTATATTCATTCTTAGATGGTCAATGCATTATTTTGTATGTTATTAACATTTTACAGGTGTCAGAGAAGCCTGGGGAAGGAAAAATATGTATGTGCTGCTCTCCACGATAGGACCATTCAAATTATTCTATGCAGACACCCATAATGGTGCGTTCACACCAGCGTCTGGCGCGAGTGATTTCAATGTTAAGTCAATGCAAAGACGCGTTACGCGCGTAAAAACTTCCTGCGGCGCGAATGAGGCATAGAGAGGCACCGTGGCGCGGTAGACGCGAATACGCCTCATGATTTTATTAAGTGCTTTTTGTGCATTCACGCGTTTGACGCAAATTCGCGTCTGCCGCCCGAGTTGAAAAATCTGAACTTTGGCGTCAATTCGCGCCGCGTTAACCAATCAGGAGCCTAGCTGCTTGCTGCTGTCACGTGGTGAAATATCTGGATGCTTCAATAAATTATTGTGTAATATGACTGTAAGGCTGAAAAAACTTGTTGAAGAGAAAATATCTGACCAGTGGTCGATGAAACAAAAGGATCTTTTTGGAAATTAACATTTGACTCCCTCCCCCTCTTCCTTTGAGCACCTCATCTACATTATCTCTCTTATCTCTCTCTCTCTCTCTCTCTCTCTCTCTCTCTCTCTCTCTCTCTCTCTCTCTCAGTAACACTTTAAACTCACACAAGATTATATATGGTTTTAATGTGAATGATTATCGTTAAGGATTGTGTTTAGTATCATTTTAAAGGTCTCAGGGTGGCTGGTACAAATGTCTCATTCCCAAAGAAGTAAATCAAAAGGTAATAAAGTTCTTAAGAATATAGAAATATCTTGCACACTGAAGGGTGTGTCTTTGAGTTAACACCTTCTGACCATTTGTCTGAATGCTAATGTTCACTGTTCCTAGCAAATGGTCATACTTCTATCCTCAGTAAGTCTGGGGTGGGGACCACAGTAAATTACATATCAAAAAAGGTCTGGATATATGAGGGCTTGAGACGAAGAACCATATAAGTCCATATTTTCAAATTTTGAATAATGACATTTTTTTAATTTGGACTCTGAATATTATATATATATTTTTTTTTTTACTTGAAGATAGACAACAAAAGTTTCACAATTCTAATGAGATAAGATTTTTTTGTATCAATCTTAAAAATAAAAAGTTAGAGTAATTTACATTTCTGGAATGTGGAAGAACAGTATAAATCCAGTTAATGTGGAATAACAGTATAAGTCCAATTCATCATATCACTTAAACCACTGGAGATTTGATTCCTTTATCTTAGTTTTAATACAGTAACAGAACCTTAAAGAAAATATTAAACATTTCTTTCTTTCAATTTCTTTTATTTTTTTACCAACATAAATCACAGAACAAAAACACAGACAATACAGTACGAACAATGAACAATACATAGGCCTACTTATAGTACAGAAAATAAACGTCATTACAAACAATAAACCGTACATACAATCAACAATACATACAAACAATAAACAACAGTAATAACTGTAAACAATACATATTTACAATACAGACATACATCATCATCATTCCTTGCTATGGTTCCATATGCTAGTTTACCATTTTATAATACATTTCATAAATCACCCCATTCATTCATTTACTAAATGAATAACTATATATTCCTATTATACAACATAATATAAGGCATACAAGATAAACTACAACTACTATTATGATTAATTTTACACAATATACACAATATACCCCACCTTACCCTGCACATGACCTACACATACCAGGCTACTCTTCGCATTCTAATGCCCCATAAAATGCTTGGGCCTCCGGTGGCATGTAGGCTAGCATTTTCATAAGATCCCGGTGCTTCTCCTTCTTGACGGGCAGAGGGTCCTCATAAGCACGAGCATACGTGGTGGAGAACAAGGGAGCTGGAGGTGGTTGATTCTTCCTCTGTTTGGTGATCAGCCAGGTCTTCCATCCCTCGTAGAGGCTGTGGCTCCCTTTTGTGTGGACACACCATGGATCAGCAGCTGAAATCATGATTCAACAAGAAATTCAATAAAGATTCTTCTTTCACGCATATCCCCAACACTCTTAATCTCAGAAGACCTACTCTTTTGTTTTTTACCTGTCACTTTCAACCACATCATGGATGTGATTAGCAAGCCAGGTGGACGCTTTAATGTTGCATCAGGGAGCTGCCTGAAGTCCGGACATTTCATCTCAATGACTTTGAATGGATGCTGCTGCCTGGCTCCACGGATCATCTCGGCGACATCGCTGGGGGTGTGGAGTGTGGACACTTTACGCCTCTTGTCCAGCGTGGCAAAGGAACGGTCACAGGGAAGGAAGGAGTGACCAGACACCATGAACTTCTGCTCTATCTGACTGAAGTACCTTCTAGATACGAGCAGGGCCATGAGGTTTAGGACTCGCCAGTTGTTGTTCTGCCCACAGCATCGGTCACTATAGATGACGAGCTTCCGTTCCTTTGGCTGGACTAGGGGAGCAAAAGATGTTTCTGCCCACTTCAAAAGACAGCTTGCCACCTCGATGGAACCTCTGTGAGCGATGCCCTCATGCCAGAGGCACATTGTAGGAGGATCGTCAGTGCCCATCTCCTGGATACAGAGGTTGTAGTTGGCCAGCTGCCGTTGATAGTACACGTTGGAGTGTGTCAGGTTTGGCGTGAACACTACCCGCTGCATGTCGATACAAATGACATGGCAGTCATCATTGGCTTTGGCCCACTCTATGTCAGCCTGCAACTGGGTGTACGCTTTTTCAGCTTTCCGGTGGTGAAGCTCACTCTCGGCTGCGATCTTCAACCTTTCTCCTTCTGTTGTAGCAGCTGTTAATTTTAAAAACAGGGCGTCACATTTCGCACAAGTGTCACTTCTTGGCTGCCCAAAACTGAGGTTCTGCTGCTTGAAGATGTCCCTATAGAGCCAGAACTTTGCAGTGGATGTTGGATTGTGTTCCTTGTACAGGCGGAACATGCAGAGCAGGTTTAAATCAGGGCTCAGGTACTCCCTCTCCACATCTCCCTTCATCCGTGAGTAGTGGTTCGGTTGGCGTGGGAAACTCAAGATATGCTCTCTTATCCCCTCTCTCACTGCAGGATGAATGCTATGAGGCCTAAAAAATAAACACCACAACTCATGAACAAGGGAAATATAATAAACTATGCTGGTCTGTTTTGCACAATTGCATTGTTTCTGTGACCATAAATGTATAATTATAAACATTCCTCTAAACTATAGGATTTTGTTTTTCACATACAGTCATTAAAGGGATACTTCAAGATTTAGCATTAAGCTTTGTATCATTAGAAAACCGAATTCTTTTTAGTATTTTTTAATTACCATGCTTTTCTCCCTCATATCCCCCTGAGATGAGAGATTTATGTATTTTTTGTCTGGAAAAAATCCTCCGATGACGCAAAAATTGTCATTGTTTACATGCACATCTTTTGTTTCAATCTAACTGAATTTATTCCGATTTGTGAATCTGAATGTAGTGTTTACATTGTAACGTTTTCCCACACTCTTTGTTTGGGGTTTTTATATGCTGGGGTGCCAGACAGGATTTCTGTCATTAATTAAAGTTCACTTTAGGGAAACGTACAAAGATCTTGTGCATCTGTCTTGTTCTGTCACAAAACCCGTCACTTAATGAGATAAAGATTATACACCCATACTCAATACAATAATACCCATAATAATCACTCTTAAATTGACCACCAACCATTCAATACGACAGGACACATAGAATTGCATTCAAAATTGTATATTCAGCAGTGAAAGTGAAAAAAAACAAAAAACAGTTCATAAATTGTCCATCAGTAATCCCCACAGTAATCCACAGCAAAAATAGTTCACATAGTCAGTAGGAGGAAAAAAGAATAAAATTCCCCACTCAAAAACAGTCAAAGTTAAGTCAGGTCATGTCATGTCAGCACTGGCTAAATTGTACTCACGACTCCTTTTCCCCTTAAGAGTCTGGTCCACATTTTCCTTGGCTTCTCAGACGTGAAGATATAGGCTCTAGGCTCCTCATCCGTCAATCCAGTTCATGTTTTGGAATTAGGCTACTCGCTCGTTCGGTTTCCTCTGCAGTATCTCAACGACAATCAGCAGGTCACACAACGACGAGGATAATTTCCTGTTAGTAATCCATAACGCGATCTGCTGAGCACGCACGCCGACGATACACACTCTTACCGCGGATAAAACAAATAACAGCCGCGGGAGTCTTCTGAGGAGCTCCGCGAGGTACTCACTGAATCTCGATAGCCGGCGCCATGTTTTTATAAGCGATGCACGTCATCCAGATAACTAGGGGCTGGACTAAAGACAGCGCCATCTTGACTCGGCACACAGGTTACAATGACTGTAGTTACATAAAGGTACGATGACTGTAGTTTCATAAATGATGGAGATGTTTGGATTTTTGTAAATAATGAGCTCAATGTTATGTACAGATGAATAATGAGGAAATAAATGTAGAACAATTAAATTACTATTTATTTATTTATTTATTTCCTGATGACATCGTCACACTCCCCCCTCCTTAAGAAAAGCCGGCCATTAGGGTAAGGCGTCAAATCAGATGTCTTCAAATGTCTTTCTCAGTAAATCCCAGAAACTCCTCCTCATCACTGTCCTCCTTAAAGATTTCTAGTAACGGACGATGTTGTGCTTCAAGTTCCTGTGCAGAGGGAAAGCAGGGTTTAAGCCTGGAGACGTGTACCACTCTTAAGTCTTCTCCAGTGTCCTCCAGGACAATTTCATAGTTCAGAGGTCCTAATTTCCGAACTATCCTGTAGGGCCCTTGCCATTTTGGAGCAATTTTTGCTGAAAAAAACTTAACTGCCTTGGAATAAGGGTGAGTGCGCATCCATACTCTGTCCTTCTCCTCAAACACCACTTCTCTACGATTTTTGTCATAGTTACGCTTTTGACGTTGACGAGCAGAAAGTAGTTTCTTCTCAACGTACTCCTTCATTAGATTTAATTCTGTCAATTTTCCATAGCAAGAATCATCAGGAGACACATTTCGTGGTTGTAAGAGCACATCCATGGGCCCTCTGAGTGAGCGATTGAGATTCAACTCTGCTGGGGTTACTCCTGTGGACTCATGGACAGCAGAATTAAGAGCAAACCTGAACTCTGGTAGGAGCTTGTCCCAATGTTTATGATTGTCACTGACGTAGGAGGCCACCATTGTTTTTAGTGTACGATTCACCCTTTCAGTGAGATTGGTCTGGGGATGGTATGCAGTTGTCATTTTGTGTCCGATGTTCCAATTTTTACAGAGCTCCTGGAACACAGAGGAGACAAACTGTGATCCTCGATCAGACAAGATGTAATCTGGAACTCCCCATCGGGTAAGAATTTCTCTGACAAGTATTTGTGAGACAGTCTCAGCGGTGGCTTTGCGCAGACTGAAAAGCTCAACCCAACGAGAATAATAATCCACAAAAACGATCAGATAAACATTCCCAGATGAGCTCCTGGGGAATGGACCCATCAGATCCACTCCCAGCATTTCCCATGGACGTTGTACAATAGTTTGTTGTAAGGTGCCGGGAAGTCGACGACATTCAGGCTTGTAACGCTGACAAATGGGACAGTTTTGTACAAACTCTTTGACATCTTGGTTTAAGTTAGGTCAGTACACCAAAGCTTGCAATCTTTTGAATGTTTTGAATCTGCCAAGATGACCAGCAAGAGGGTCTTCATGAAGAGACTGGAGTAGTTGATATCGGAGAGCTTTTGGTATGTAAACTTGATACACAATTTTGTGTGGAAACTGGACGACTCTGTAGACTTTATCCTCTAATATGGAAAATTTTGTAGAGGAATTGACAATGATTTCTCCTGATTCTACTATTTGTTCGTACAGATGGTGAATATCTGAATCCGTCTGCTGTACTTTCCAGATGTCATGATCGGTGATTGGCAGATCTTCTGTTTCCTCGGATTTCACCTTTGATCTCAAAGATAGAGCAGTGGAACAACTCAAAAGGCCCGGTTCATTAATGTCCACAGGGGCTCGGGACAAAGCATCAGGAACCGTATTATACTTCCCCTTCCTGTACTCCACTGTGAAGTTGAATTCCTGGAGTCGAAGAGCCCACCGAATTAGACGAGTGTTAGGTTTCTGTGTTTTGAACACCCACATCAAGGAAGAATGATCAGTGACGACCGTGAAGAATTTTCCTTCCAAGTAGTACCTCCATTTTTCAAGGGCCCACACGACTGCTAAACATTCTTGCTCGGTGGTCGTGTAATTTCTTTCTGCCGAATTTAAGGTACGACTGGCAAATGCCAGGACTTCCTCCGTGCCCAGTCCTGTTTGCTGCACAAGGACAGCTCCCAAGCCGACCTCACTTGCATCAGTGTAGATGACAAATGGCAGATTCAGATTAGGATGTCCCAACACAGGTGGAGACACAAGGAGCTGTTTTAGAGCTTGAAAAGAAAATTGACATTGCGAAGTCCAAAGGAATTTGGCACCTTTTCTTTTTAAGGCATTCAGGGGTTCGGCCACTTGAGAAAAGTTCGGTACAAACCGATGATACCAACCGGCCATGCCCAAAAATCTCTGGACTTCCTTCATGTTCTTTGGCACAGGAAATTCTTGGACTGCTCTGGTCTTTTCTGGATCGGCCTTAATTCCTGTAGCAGTCACAATGTGGCCAAGAAACTTCAGAGAAGTACGGAAGAAATGTGTTTTCTTCATATTAACAGTCAGGTTTGCGTCTTTGAGTTTATCCAAAACAGCCTGGATGTCCTGGAAGTGCTGTTCCATTGATGAAGAGTAGATAATTATATCGTCTAAATAGACGAAACAGTTCTTACGCTGTAGCTCTCCCAGGACTCTCTCCATCAACCGCTGGAAGGTCGCTGGTGCATTTTTGAGGCCAAAAGCCATGACCTTGAAATTAAATAGCCCCTGACTGCAAATGAAGGCAGTTTTATCTTGACTTTTCTCTTCCATACGAACCTGCCAATATCCACTGTTTAGGTCCAGGGTGGAAAAAACGACAGCACCACTCAAGGACTCAAGGATTTCTTGGATGGTAGGAAGCGGATAGGCATCTGATTGAGAGACTGAATTTACCTTTCGGTAGTCTACACAGAAACGATATCCTCCTGTTTTCTTAGGAATCAATACAACGGGAGAAGACCATGCTGAGGAGGAAGGCTCGATGACATCAGCAGCTAACATCTCATCAATGAGCTGTTTGATAACCTTCTGCTTCGTAGGAGAAACACGATAAGGCTTTTGTCTTATAGGAACATCTTGGGTAACATAAACTCTGTGTGTCAAAACACTTGTTTTACCCAAAACATCTGTGCAGACATCAGAATTCTGTTTGAGTTGTGTCAGAAAACGTTCCTTTCCCCTTTCATCTAGGCAGGTGTTTTGGCATGCTACATGCAGATGGTTTGGTTCTTCCTCTGTTGTACCAGGGGGAAGAGCAGAAAAAAGAGCAAGAGGAGAAGAATTATGCCAGTCATGGAAGTGATCATCATTTTTCAGAAAATAATATTTTTGATCAGGATGAAACCAATAGACATTGTTCCGGATGTCCATTTGCAGTCCACTGAAGAAAAGATAATCTAATCCCAACACAACAGGAAAGGCAAGCATCTGTGGGGCAAGGACAACCACTGGTAAGGTGACTGTTAACGTTTGCACTGTAATTTGTACTTCACCCCATCCTAATGGTTGCCGAGCTCCTCCATCAGCCAGATAAATGGGACCCTCAGTCCAGGGTCTGAGCTGTTGAGTATGATAACCCAGGGTTAACCACAGCTTTTCATTTAACAGTGTATATGAAGATCCTGTGTCAACCAAAGCTTGACCTTGCCAAGAGTCAATATTCACAGGAACAATCAACTGCTGTGGTAGAGATGCGGAAAATGGATGAGTAGGTGAGTATACAGACTCCATGTGAGTGACAGTGCTAACAGTAGGATGATTATCATGGTTACCTTTAACAGGATGTGAACTTTGCTGACCTTTATAGTTTTTGTTCTTTGCAGGACCGCCCTGAGGACAAGAATTCGGAGCGTGAGGGCCCTTACACCGCCAACAGAAGGGAGATTTAGCAGAGTCCTGTGGTACTGAAGTTACTGGGTTATTCAACTGAACCGGAGCAGGGCTGGATACTCTGAGTTTCCAAGGTTTTTTCCGTTGTTCATATTGTAGCTGGTTTTCCTTGTCTTTTTCTAGCTGTTGTCCAAGACGGACTAAACCATCAACAGAGGTAACTCCATTACTTCGAAGTTGACTTGCCATCTGAGGATTGATGTTCTTCAAGATCAGCTTAATAACGTCATCCTCTTCAATTTGTGGCTTCCAGCGTTTGCAGAGAGCTCGGTACATGTAAGCAAAATCTCTTATGCTCTCACCCTCCTGCTGTACACGTGTTCTTACTCTCTCTGCCAGCTCATCCTCATAGTCTTCTGACAAGAACGCAGAAAGAAACTTGGATTCAAACTCCTGCCAAGTGGTTGTCTCAAGTCGAGCAACATCCCACCAGTCTCTAGCTGTTCCATGGAGCACATTCCTGAGTGTTGCTATTAATTCTTCATCAGAAAGAGGGTGGAGTGCCATGAAATCATAACATTTCTCCAAAAAGATCAAAGGATCATCACAGTCTTCTAGTCGACCAAAGCATGGGAACTGGATTTTCACAGGCTGTTTCCCCAAAAAACGTCCTCTACCTTCAGCAGTGGTAACCATTTCACTTGGGGGATTAAGATCAGAGTCACCCAGTCCACCTTGAAATGTTGAATGGAGTCGATGTAATCTGGTATTCACCCCCGGCATTTCCACCATAGTAGAAGCAGATGGTGACGGAATTGTTGGTACAGAAACAGTTGCTTTCACTGAACTCTGCTGTGATGACTTGAGAGCTTCAATGTCTGTAGCCAATTGCTGAAAATGTTGCGTGCACTGGTGGAGTTCATTCTGTAAATCCCCATCGGAACTTCTCTGAGCTAGAAAGATGTTCATTTGTTGAGTATATTGATCAGTGGTCTTTTGTATAAGATCCAGAGTATTAGCCATTGGTTCCATGACTGTATTGAAATCCTTCAATACCTCTGCATGATGATTCTTTAGTCGCCAATGCAGCATGTTATTAAACTCTTTCCTGAAATGCTCAAACTGATTACTCATAAGCTGTTTTATTTCAGTAGTTTGTTTCACAGATGCAGTATCCACATTCAAAGTGAAAGTATCTATGGAATTTTTGAGCTCTCCAACTTCAGTGAACAAGGTGTCTTTTAGACTCTGGTATTGTGTTCTGGTCATTTCACTCAATTGCTGAAGTGTCAGAGTGTCCATGAATCCAGTTAATCCTAATGAGGGCTGAGATGAAGGTGATATTGGGGGTCTGAGAGCAAAACTTCCAGTTAAGTCCATATCCAGCAGAGTATGTTGAGATGAAAGGGCCTGAAAACCTTCCAAGGTGGTACTGCTAGGAAGAGAGGGTTGAATTCCATCTTGATCTAAAGCCATAACATCCATAAGATCATCTTTAAAGGCCTTGGGTGGAGTTTGGTTTCGATCTCCCTCCATTTCATGGCAAGACCTGCTTGGAGAGGCAGCCATTTTGTTTGTAGGATTGGTTGTTTGCATGATGGAAGGGTAGTTTGAGTGTATTTTCTTTCTCACAAGTTTTTAATATTTGGGTCCCATCTGGGGTGCCACTTTTATGTAACGTTTTCCCACACTCTTTGTTTGGGGTTTTTATATGCTGGGGTGCCAGACAGGATTTCTGTCATTAATTAAAGTTCACTTTAGGGAAACGTACAAAGATCTTGTGCATCTGTCTTGTTCTGTCACAAAACCCGTCACTTAATGAGATAAAGATTATACACCCATACTCAATACAATAATACCCATAATAATCACTCTTAAATTGACCACCAACCATTCAATACGACAGGACACATAGAATTGCATTCAAAATTGTATATTCAGCAGTGAAAGTGAAAAAAAAACAAAAAACAGTTCATAAATTGTCCATCAGTAATCCCCACAGTAATCCACAGCAAAAATAGTTCACATAGTCAGTAGGAGGAAAAAAGAATAAAATTCCCCACTCAAAAACAGTCAAAGTTAAGTCAGGTCATGTCATGTCAGCACTGGCTAAATTGTACTCACGACTCCTTTTCCCCTTAAGAGTCTGGTCCACATTTTCCTTGGCTTCTCAGACGTGAAGATATAGGCTCTAGGCTCCTCATCCGTCAATCCAGTTCATGTTTTGGAATTAGGCTACTCGCTCGTTCGGTTTCCTCTGCAGTATCTCAACGACAATCAGCAGGTCACACAACGACGAGGATAATTTCCTGTTAGTAATCCATAACGCGATCTGCTGAGCACGCACGCCGACGATACACACTCTTACCGCGGATAAAACAAATAACAGCCGCGGGAGTCTTCTGAGGAGCTCCGCGAGGTACTCACTGAATCTCGATAGCCGGCGCCATGTTTTTATAAGCGATGCACGTCATCCAGATAACTAGGGGCTGGACTAAAGACAGCGCCATCTTGACTCGGCACACAGGTTACAATGACTGTAGTTACATAAAGGTACGATGACTGTAGTTTCATAAATGATGGAGATGTTTGGATTTTTGTAAATAATGAGCTCAATGTTATGTACAGATGAATAATGAGGAAATAAATGTAGAACAATTAAATTACTATTTATTTATTTATTTATTTCCTGATGACATCGTCACAACATGGATGCTAAACATGTGATTGATTGATGTGTGCATTTTAGCATTGCAATCTGGGAGTTGTTGTCTTTCATCCCCATAAATCAAAAATATATTTTCTGGCTTTTAGAAGGCTCCATTTAAAAATAATTTCACATTTCTACTACATAAATGACCCATTTTAAATACACATTAATCTTTCCAGAGCTGAAGTATCTCTTTAAGATCCACATGTTGTAATGATACAAAGAATAATCATACATTACATTTGCATTGCACTTTATCTCTAATATCGATTTCAAAGTGCAAAAATATGTTTCCTGACTGGGCAACAACAGTGAGCTGAATCCTAACCATTACGGTATGTGCACACTGTCGTTATAGGGTGGCAAGGCACCCAACGCTCTATAATGCCAGCGTCCAGTGCACCATTAGACCAGGGAATGTTGTAGGTGTGACAATGGTGCAGCTTTAAAAACTAACAGGACGAGAGCATGAGGTCCTTCAAGATTTGTTGTTTTTTTTACTTACCTGTTCTTATGTTTTCCTCTGAAGTCCTCTAATGGAGACCTGACTTTAGCTACCTGCTCTGTTCCCTCAGACTGACTGCCTAACTTTTCTTGAATAACCTTTTCAAAGATAAGTAACTTTAAATAAATATGTTATGGACAATGTATCTAATTAAAATCATGCATGTAATAAAAAGTTAACAAACGGAAAAGGCTAGGCTATATAAAACTTGCCTGTAGGCGACTGTTGGTCAGTTGAAAGACTGACATAAATGTGAGTTTACAAACAGCAAGTCTTTGGCCTCCTTGTTGCACATGGTACTTGAAGGTGTACTTCCTCTTTGTAATCTCAGTGTCAGGCCCACGTGGTCGTCTGCGACTCACCTTGTGCTAGAAGTAAAAAGACATGAAGTAAAAAGACATTTACCATAGCGTAGCAGGCTAGCCGTATTGTAGAGCTGTCAGGTTAAGGTCATTAAGTACGTGAGTAGGCTTTGGTTAGGAGAATGAATAAGCATTTTAGGGCACCAAAGCGCTGTGGTCTGACTGTAATGCACTTGGTGGCCTACTTGATGCTGATCATCCTTCATCCACATGTGCAGTCTTAGTGAATTGAAGGCATACAGTAGTATTCAATTCACTGGTTATTTCATGGGCCTACATTGTGATGCATTGCATACTGTTGACATGATATGGTCATGAATTGCTTAAGTTAGCCTACCTGCTCCAAACCAGAGAGAATGATAGCCTGCTGCCTCTCATAAGAGACAGCATAAAACTCTGTGAAGAGCTGGAGTTTTCTTTGTTCTGTTAGGCTTGAACACTGCCTGGGACACGTCTCCTTGCACACCTTGCCCTTAACAAAAACAAAGTCACATTAGAGTTTTTTTTGTTATATATAGCTATAGAACACTAGAGCTATTAGCAGCTATTAAGGTTACTACCTATAATATATAACGTAACAGCTTACACAATCAATGCATTTTTTTATTATTACCTTTTATTTATTAAAAAATGAGTAACAAACAAATATAGCATACAATATTACAAAACAAAGTGTTGCATAAATGGTAACATGGGATCCAAAAAGTATATCAAAATATTTTAAACACGTCAATTACTTTTTTTTTTTTCTTTTTTTTTTTTACCAATTTCAGTGAAGACATAAAGCAATCAAAGTCTAATTTTCTCAGCTTTCATTTCGACCCATTCATGACTTGATTCGCTAAACAGTCAGAGCTGTATGAACATTAGTAACGTTAGACGCCCAGTAATATGCCCCCTGACTGTAACCAGCTACGTTACAAAGTAACTGGCTAGCCAGACATCAAACGTAGCTATAATGTTTCGATTCATTTATCCTCGGTTATAAGGAGTAGTAGCCTACAGCATTAATTTCGACCCATTCATGAATTGATCCGTTAAACAGAGTGAGCTATATGAATGAACTGTAGTAACGTTAGACGACGCGCAGGAGCCTACACGCCCCTCTGACTGTAACAGTAGCTGCTAACGTTAGATACTTTGTATACGGTTCTTTCACTCACCTCTTTCGGTGGACTTTTTCCTCGTTTTTGCTCTCCTCTCCGGTTCACATATGGTTTCCCAGCATCCCTCAAAGACTTCCTTGCTCTGTCCTTCCATTCATTCATGTTCGCTCTCCTTTTTTTGCCGAGGTTTTGCCGTTTAATGTCCGCAGCGGACATGAAAGCAACCGGCGTCTCCATTTTTCGTTAGTGGACATAAACGGTTTTTCCGCGTGAGACTATTTTAAAATTTAAAATACAGAGTTTTGGTCGCGCGAACACACCCCCAAAGTGATTCTGTATACAAAGTGGCACACATACATTCAAGTCACATGGTTATCTCAATTTTTGTTTTTTTGGACTTATACGGTTGTTCGTCGCATGAACACATATAATGAAATGAAACGGAGAGTTCAGGGCCTTTTCTGTATTTCAGATAGCCCATGAGGTTAGCTCATGTAGTTCTTAAATGTTGGGTTTGCATCTATTTCTCTTATCCTAGAGCATTTGATGTTTTGTATTGATGATCTTTGAACTGATTATGAAATTGGCATAATACATTTACCTGACATAATAAATTGTTATATTTGATTATTCTAACAGACTTTGACTTCATTTTCATTGGAGTTAAAAGGAATAGTCAAACATTAACGTATATTTAATGATGCACAGATATCATTGAAAAACTTTTTCATTTTATGGAGTCAGATGAAACGAGTTAATACATAAGATAAAATGTATTGCATTTAATTAAAAATCCCTTTGCCATGGGAAGAGACGGAACACGCGTGAGACCTTCACCGCTAATTTGAATGCCGCCATTGGATCAAATTAGACGGCCTTACATGACTAAATGCCTGGTGTGGTTCTAATGCACAACAAAGCAAATATTTTATCACATAAAACGTGATTTCAATATATGAGACATATTCATTTTGTATTGAATGCTATTTATTCCATATCTAGATTATATGAAATATTATTATAATGTAAAGACAACCAACATACTATAGTGCATAAGTTCGTGTCTGGAGAGTGTTGTGTGAGAGAGAGAAAATCACAGGACAGGTTAATCACTTTTGGAGGCTGGCTCCATTTATCATCAACACAAAAATAAATGACAGATTAGGTGAGTGAGGCTGAGGGTGATCCTCGCTCCGATGCGGGACAACAGGTCATCAAGCTGGGCGCGGGACAGGCGGAAGTACCGCTGACAGCGGCCGTCATCCAGGCGCAGCTCCTGGAGCGAGCAAATGGTGAAACTCGCCACACTGGGTTCGCCTCCGAAGGGTCTGGTGGACACAAATACGGCGACGATGATCCCTACGCCGCCGTTCTGCTTTCCAGAGCAAATAATGAGCGGTGACTCTGTCGATGAATGCTCGATCAACATAAAAAAGATGGCCGCCAACGGGTTTCGCTCTTGACGCGCGAATGGATTCAAAGTGTTCAAGCGTATAACTAGACGCGGTAGGCGCGAATTTGACGCGCTATTCGCGTCTGGTGTGAACGCACAGTAAGACTGCACCCACACAACAGCTGGAACGTGAGGTGAGACTTGGCATTTAAAGGATAAATTTGTATATAAATTTAACCATAAATGTATCAACTATTGTATTTGAGGGTTTTGAAAGGATGGAAATTTGATTTGAATTTTATTTAAACTAATAAACAGCCTTTATTCATTCCTGTCAGGTCATGGCTACATGTGCTGTTTAGTCCAAAAACACAACCAGCATTCTCTAGAAAAGGCATTACATCTGAGATGACCAACATCTTTTTTTTTTCTTTTTTTTTTTGGTTTATTTAAGAGGGGACAGTGCAATTTAATAAAACACATGAACAAACATGGTTAAAAAAGCCAGAATTAGCCAAAAGGCTATTTTTCATCTGTAGTCCCCTGGCCAAGATGTTAAAAAAGCATTAAAATACAAACATGAAAATACATTTACAAGTCCATGACAAATCAATAACTACAATATAAATGACACAATAAAATGACTCATGACACACAATGCCTATTACAATATTTAAACACACACAGTATCATAACAAACATCAAATGCACATGAGCAGCGGGAGAAAGACGGAGGAAGGTGCCGCAAATGAGGTTTTTTTATGACAGTATTGTGAAAATATACTCCGCACAGCTGTAGGGAGAGCTCGGTGAGAAAACATGCGACAACAAAAGAGAAAATCAGCGAAGAAATGACTAGAGTTGCCAAGTGCCCCTTTAATGAGCCAAATTTTCACTTTTTTTGCAAAGGCCTTGTAAGTGGTGAGCTGTTTAACCTCCTCGGGTATTGAGTTCCATTCAGCGGCGCCCCTCGCCAACCAGGCCGAGCGACTGAAAGCGCTCCTGCGCAGAGGGACAACACAGTGCCCTCTGGCAGAGCCTCGAGTGACGCGCTCAAAGCTGTTTCTTTGACTGATGAACTCTACCAAAGGAGCTGGGGCCAAATCATCTAAATGACAGCTCGCTCAGGGCGGGTCTGTGTTGAAATGCTGCTGTCAATCAACAATCGTGGGCGGGGCGTCCGACCGTGTGACGTCATTATATGACCCCTTTAAGCAGTAGTTGAAGTGGCTAAAAATTTTGCAAGATTAAACTTGATTTTTTAACATAATTTTTCAATATGGGCTTTAAAGGAGAGGCGTGAATCTATTACTAACCCAAGATATTTCTCCAGCAACTATTATGTCAGGATTATAGTGAGGCTCTATTGGTTTTACTGAAAAACATACCTACAGTTTTCGAAATATTTAACTGCAGGCGGTTCTCCTGTAACCAAGATGTAACAAGAGTCATTGCTTTAGTGAGTTTATCTGCAATTATGTCTTTAGAGCGACCATGAACAAATAAAACAGTATCGTCAAACATTCAACTTCAGAACAAACAGTAGGCAAGTCATTGATATAAAGGCTTAATAAGAGGGGGCCTAATGTTGAGCCCTGAGGAGCCCCAGTGGTTAGCCTAAAGCCTGGAACACACCAAGCCGACGCCGACGAACTAGCGCCGATGAAAGCCGACTGTGTTGTCGCCTCTCGTCGCGGTAAAAAGCTGCACTTGAACACACCGAGAGAACTACAGGCGACTGTCAGCTAGAATGCGCGTTCTGCGCCTGCGTGTAAATGAGACAACTGTCTATTTCTGCAGATATATTCTCTATATTCGTCATTCAAAAAGGGGAAACCGACGCTGTCGGCTGCAGATACACAAATCATAAACAAAGCAGTGCGTGCTTACCGTTTTAAATATCAATCCTGCTAAACACTTTCATTATTCCACTCCGCTCGTGTTAATATTGAAATATTCGCCAAGGAACACCCAGGTAAGATGATGTAACATAAGAACAGCCTTCTATCTGTAGAGTTTTGACTTCTTTGCTCGCTGTTTTGCTATTATTCTCGTGCATGACTCTTTCACTAAGCTGAACAGCCAATCAGAGTTCCCTCTTTCACCGACGGCCCGACGCCGATTCAACATGTCGAATCGGCCGAAACAAAGCCGATGAGGACCAATTTCAGCCGACGGCACGGAACCGTGCGGAACACACCGAGGAAACTCAGTCGGCCGACGCACAAAAACTGCCCGACGGCCGACCGTCGGCTTGGTGTGTTCCAGGCTTAAGAGACTCAAGACTTGCTGTTGTTAATTAATACAGAATGTGTACGATCATGCAGGTATGATTCAAACCAGCTAACAGTGCCACGAGAAAAATTTAATTGCAAGAGATTGGTAAGTAGAACAGAGTGGTTTACTGTATCGAAAGTAGGGATGCACCGAATCCAGGATTCGGATTCGGCCGAATATTGGGCTTTTTAACGGGGTTCGGTTTCTGCCGAACCTCAGAATTTTTTTCCACCGAACCGAACCCTAGGCTTGCACTACGCGCGCTACGTCGAAGTCACCGATCAGTGAATGACATCAAAGTACCGCGTGAACGAATGGAGAGCAGACGGCTCCTTATGCTTTTGAATTGATCTCGCGGTACTTTGATGTCATAAACTCATCTGTCTGTGCAGCGCCGGTTCAAGTCGAACAGGCCTGTAGTGTATCGCGTTGTGTCAGGAAGAAAAATAGGGATAGCTCACAGCTAAAGTTATTGCAGAGGCCAGACAGACTCACGGAGGCGATTGACATCTCACAACTCGCACTTTATTCCACAATCGAACTTGTGTAACTGTCTGTCATACGTTCTACATTCCACGGCGTTACTTAACAAAATAAGGTAAAAATGAGCATCAAACAGAAATAACCCGCATACATGGGCATGTGTTCGAGGCGCACGGCACATACAATACAGACTGCAGACAGTTCAACAGGAGCGCGCAGTTCTTAAAGGGGCCACACCTTATTTCCACTCGTTACAGAAGGTGGACCGTTCGAATGCAGTAGGCTGTGAGAAAGTGAAAATGGAACTCGTGAGCAGAAAAAGTGTTGTTTGGCAGTACTTTCAGTGAAAAGAAGGCAATTCAAGTCGAGCTACATGTTCAATTTGCAATGCCGATTTGTCTCATGGTGGCAAGGACTCTAAACAATAGGCTACACAACATCGCCGCTGTTAAAATGCATAATGTTGCTTATTCTTTTTTTTTTTACAGTTATAAAAGTAAAAGTAGTGTTTATTATTTACAGTAATAAAATAAAATGAAAAATCCACTTTGTTTACTTCATTAACCCTTTAGGCGCCAGAGGTTTTTTCCTAAAACGTTCGATTTTGACATCTTAATTTCAAAAGGCTATATCTTAAAAATTATAAAAGATAGAGACTTTCTGTAAATTAGAGAAATATTAAGGATGACCCAAAGTTTATGTAGGGATTACACTTTCCCATCTAATTTGCATATCATGACGTCATAGGGTGGCGGCCATCTTGGATTATAGAATTTTCATGAAAAGTCACATATTTAAATGATAAAATGCAGCACTTCTTTCCCCCCAAAATGTCCCTCACCTTCTGTATGTTATATTGCACAATACTGAATGCTCATGTATATAGTAAATAGTAAACAAACTGTGTAAATCATTACTAATAAATGGTAGAAACAAACCGAATGCATGTAATGGTTGGCCTTTTGCTGTAGAGATTTTCCATTTACTAAATACAGTAGGCACTCTGATTCCATGTATGGGGCACATATATATTATTCATATGACATACAAACACAAGTAGACAAGACCTGTTTAGTTCAAACGCTCACTCGCCGCAGCAAGGCACAGATCATGAGTGAGATGACGAGACAAGACGAGAGACAGCCGAGACAAGACGAGAGACAGACGAGACAAGACGAGAGACAGCCGAGACAAGACGAGAGACAGACGAGACAAGACGAGAGACAGACGAGACAAGACGAGAGGCAATGTTAGTATTTTTTTTTCTTTTTGTGGTTTTTGTTGATGTTTTTTTTTTTTGCTGACAAAGACGCACACATCACAAGGACATGAACACATATTGTACACTACTAAATGGTCAGGGAAATAGATAGTAAATCCACAGTGTAAATCATTACTAATAAATGGCAAAAAAAAAAAAAAAAATTTATGTAGCAGGCCTTTTTGCTGTAGAGATAATGACTCCCTATCCATCCAGGTGACATTTCTTGTAGTGTTTCATGGTGTGGTACCTCTCATTGCAAGGCACAACACAAAGACCCACTCCACACTGCCTGCACATGTATTTTGTCTGACGGCGGCCTTTAGGGCGGGTCCGATCAGAACAAACTACACAATCTGGGTAACCATCAGCCTGGGAGATAAAGTGCCGCTCAGTGAGTCTCTGTGGCAAGTCTCCCAGTGAGGACGACTTTCGGCCTTTGTTGCTCTCTTTCCTAGAGAAGCCTTCCAGTAAAGCAGTGATGACATCCTGCACGAAGACTTTCAGGGGCTTGTGAGGAGTAGCAGTGCAGCGGCAGTAAATGATGTGGGCATTCACCATGCTTACACTGAGAATGGCATTGAAAATTCTGTTGTACCATTTCCTTGACCTATGGGGAAAGAGGTAGGTCTTCATTCTCTGGTCTGCTGTGTCGACACCCCCCATGAATGAATTGTAGTCATCAACACAAACAGGCCTATTTATCTCCCTATAGCCACTATCAGTGTGTTTGGTCCTGATGCGCTTTCTGACACATGTGTTGGAATGCAGTGTAGAGAGCATTGTGAGGCGCTTTGTGTCATGCCATGCACAAGCAAGCATTTTCCCCTTCCTCATGAAGACTGGGTCATCTCCCTTGCGCAACGGTAATTGTTCACGGGTGAGGCCCTTTGGCATCCCCTTCCTCTTACTGCTGACAGTCCCACACAAACCCGAATCATTGCTTGCCAGCTTATCTGCTATGGCTGGTGAGGTGTAATAGCTGTCCATGTACACCTCATGCCCTTTCCCTGTATACGGGGCCATCAGCTCACGGACAATAAGGTGTGTAGCACCGAAATCGCTTGCATTAGCCCTACTTTGTCCAGTGTACATGGACCACTGTAGCACATAGCCTGACTTGGCTTCACTCAGAACAAATGCTTTGTAGCCATATTTGTCTGGTTTGTTTGGGTTGTACATTTTTAGTGTTGATTTCCCTTTGAACGCAATGGTCATTTCATCCAATGACAGCTGCTTAGATGGACCATACATCGCTGAAAACCGGGGGATGACCAAATTGATGATTGGGCGGATTTTGAATAGCCTGTCATACCCTGGCTGACCCCTGTCAACACAATTCTCATTATTGGTGAAGTGAAGGTTAGACAAAATCATTTCAAATCTATTCCTGGACATCACCTTGCCAAATCCAGGTGTTGCTGTTGGCCAATATTCAGCCCAATAATCCTCCAACTCTGACTTCTCTATCAGACCCATACTCAAATGCAGAGAAAAGAAGGCTTTCATTTCACTGATAGTTACGTCAGACCATTGATGAAATCTGGAGTGTGGATGGAGTTGATGGGAGGCTAAAAACTGATGGGCATAGCGATTTGTCTCATTTACAAGTAAATTCCAGAAATCATCAGAGAGAAAGAGTGATAGGAAATCTATGGGCGAATTGGCATTGGAGAATTCTCTTTCCCCCAGATATCCATTTGGCTGATCAAAGGGCGTGATCCAACTTTGGTACTCATCCTCATTGACCAAGTACTCAAAGCCGACATTTCCATCAGCTTGCGAAAGACTATGCATAATAGCCCCTCTGCCCCGTGTCACACCGCCTCTGCTCCTGCTATGAGCAGCGCGGCCAGATCTGCCTCGCGCGCGCGCCGAGTGTGCACAGCTCGGACTACTGTCATTATCATTGCGACTCCCCACTCTGCCTCCACGTTGCCCCCTAACTGCCCTATGGATACTTCGACCTCGTCTAACATACCCAGTGGCATTAGACAAAGTCTCCACCACAATACTGTCGCCGCGATTGCGGGGAGGCACACGGTCAGATGACAAAGCTACATGGCTAGCGCGGTAAAAATCTCCCGCCTCATTCCCCACAACACTAACACGCCTGCTAACTTCGCGATGAACACTCCGACCCCGGGAAACATTGTTCCCACCACTGACATTGGGCAAAGGACCATCTACATTGGGCAAAGGATTCACCGTTTGTGCTTGGTGTAGGGCTATAGTTTCACTTTCAGAATCACCGTCATCTTCTGAAGGCAAATTTTCCCCTTCAGAATCAGGGTCCGCGAATAAAAGACCCAACACATCATTGCAGGTAAGCTTTATTGATGCCATTAGATAATAATAATTATAATAATAATTAAAGCTGCTAGCAGCATTTAGCGGTGTTCAAGCAGTTAAGGCCTTTAAGGCCGTTAAGCACAAAAACATCAAAAGACATTAAGTTTTATGTAGCAAGCATTTAAACATTGACATCATAGATGGAATAGACCATGTTTTAGCATGATTTACCATGATATACCAAATTTAGTGTGATTTGTCATGATCTACAATGTTCCAGTATGATTTACCATGAATCTAGCATGATTTACCACAGTTTACCATGATTTCTCATGTTATAGGATGATTTACCATGATATACCACATTCTAGAATGATTTACCAGGATTGTAGCATGATTTACCATGATTCATCACATTGCTAGCATGATTTGCCATGATCCACCATGTAATAGTATTTTTTACTATGATTTACCATGTTTCTATCGTGATTTACCATGATTTACCACATTGCTGCATTGATGTGAAGGGCCAATAAAAATGAAGTGATAAACTCTGACAAAAAATGATTGTGTTATAATAGTTAACATGGAAAAACTGGTTTGCTTTAGTGCTTTGATTTACTGTTGAAAATCAAGTGTGTCAAAATGAGAGTGAGCCAATAAGTGGTCTTCTACTCAGCGCCGCCGCTCCCACCACGCGCATCACGCGCTGTGCGTAGGGCACCAAGTGCTGAGGGGGCACCAAAAATAGCCTAATGAAAAACCAATCATCAAACTTTTTGTTATAATCAGATTCAGCGCGTTCTTCCTCTTCATTCCGCAGCGGCGCCGAGCAGAGACAGAGACGAGAGCACGTCAGAAACACAGGACAGGGTGTGTGTGTGTGTTCTTCTGAGCCTCATTGGTCTGTCACTGCTCGTCAATGTCAGAATATTTGAGATGACCAATCAAATCAAAGTAGGCGGGCTTTATGTTCACAGACGCTGAGCGCGAATTTTAACAGTGCAACTCGACGCTTCAGTGTACGGGCAAGCGCGAGATAAGATGTAAGTAGCTAAACAACTTTATTTGACAGTTTTTTTTAGGTCATAAATGTTAAACGAATGACAAAAAATAATTAGGCAAACTAATATAGTTTTGTCTAATTTCGCCATTTTTAACTGAAAATAGGCCTATGTAACATGTAGCCTAGTGTAATAGTTTAGGCTACTGTCATTGTGAGGGGACAAGAAACATGAACAAAGCCGTTTTCATCATGTTAGGCACAGGATTTATAATGAATGTGTACATATTGAGAATAAAATACAAATTGTAACCTTTAGTAAATTAAAACTAAAGGTAAACTAAAGTAAACTAATGGGGGTGGTGATGGCGCAGTGGATAAGACACATGCCTATGGTGTGAGAGACCCGGGTTCGAATCCACTGTGAGACACCAATGTGTCCCTGAGCAAGACACTTAACCCCTAGTTGCTCCAGAGGCGTGCGACCTCTGACATATATAGCAATTGTAAGTCGCTTTGGATAAAAGCGTCAGCTAAATGAATAAATGTAAAATGTAAAAAAGCCAACTTTAGGAGGGGAAGAGACAGGGCAAGATAAAAACAAAGAGAAAAAGAGTGTGATGCTGATGAGGAGAGAAAAATAATCAGATGCACACTGACATGGTTTTAAAGCTGTTGTTATCGAATTTTTTTTTTTTTTTCGCCTTCACAACATCTTAAAATGCACATCTGTAGTTCAGAAAAATCCAAAATTTGGGATCCCAGTGATTATAAAACCATGCCATTGCATGGTAATGCAACTAGTTAATAGTAATCATTAGACGCTAATCTAAAGTGTTACTATTTAGCTTTTTAATTTTTTTATAAATCATACCCTCATTGGGGGCTTAGCCCCCCTAAATGAAAATACTAAATGAAAATGTTTTTTTTTAAGGGGGGGGGGGCATCATAAAGGAATTATGCTTAGGGCACCAAAATGGCTAGCAGCGGCACTGCTTCTACTGCCCTCTGCTGGCCATTCTACTTATCAATAAAGTGTTTTCACAGGTGCTTTTGCACTCATATGTAGACATTTGATCACACACACACACACACACACACACACACACAAAGTCATTATATAAATATATTTTAATGGTCTATAAGCATTTAATGTCTTTGCAAGCTATTAATCAGATTATTCAGCATTTATTCAGAAACCTAGGACTACACACACACATTCTGTTGTAGATACAGATATTTGAACTATGTGATGGAAAAAAGAAATGTTTACTGCAATTGTCCTTCAGGATTCATATTTCTCAATGTACTACAATAGTCAGTTTACCATGGTTTGTCTTAGTTTACCTTGATGTTACCTTGTTGTGACCGAATGCTACACAATAATTTATCATGATATACCACATTCTAGAATGATTCAGCAGGATTGTAGCATGATTTACTATGATTTACCACGTTGTTAGCAATTATGTGAAGTTTCAGAACAGTAAAGTGAATTGAAAGACAAAATATGATTGTGTTATTATAGTAATTGTCACATAAGGTTATTTTTTAGTGTCTGAATATATGAATGCAAAAGCACATGTGAAAAGACTATTAATAAGTATAATGTCCAGCAGAGGGTAGTAGAAGACCACTTATTGCTATAGTACCACTTTTATTTTGAACTACTTGGTTTAATCAGTATCAGGGTTTCCGCGGGGTCATAAAAAGTCATAAAACGTCTTAAATTTAATAAGAAGAATTTTAGGCCATAAAAACGTCCGGTTTTTCCATACAAGGTCATAAATTACATTTAGCCACGTCTTAAATTGATATGCTCATTCATTCATTATCGCGATATAATGTTTTCTCTATAAAACGATATCAAGAGTTCGATAAATGTTAGATCATGTTTATGCGCCAAAAGCGGAACGAAACTCATTTGAACCGCGCACGCCTCACGGAGCGTTTATCCGCTCGGCTCAAAGTCCAAGCGGCAGCGTAGCGCGATCAAGCTCACTAGAGCAGACGCGTTCTTTTACTGTCTATGGTTAACTTTGATCAGTCTCGATCACGAGATCCAGTGAGAAGCACTTGAATTCAGCGAAGAACACAAATGTCTCAGTGATTTAAACCAGTTTAAAGGCAGATGAAACAGCGCTGACGAACAGGAGAAACACTGTGCGCAACTATACAGTCAGAAAGCTTTTCCATCTACACATTTACATCCTTTACCATGGTTTTACTGTAACGTTAGCCTAGTAATATTAACTGCACCATGAAATGTGGGATACATATTGAATTGTATTATATTATTAATGTAGACAATGTATTAAAGGACTAATGGAATATAATTACAGTATTTATGTATTTAGGCTATAGCCTACTGTTTTTCATACATTTCATAAAGATACGTGCCATCAAAGTCAGGCAACACAAACCTGTTTCAAGACTTGAAACAATATCCCCCATTAGCACATGCAGAAACTAAGAAATTAATTTTGAAATAAAGATATTATTTTTGTTAAGGAAAAAATACAAATGTTTGAATGTTCTACCTCAGATTTGTGAAATGTTCACCTGTTTGGCAAGTGTTTGTCATGATATGTTTTGACAATAAAGAGTAGTTTAAAACCACAATTAACGCTCTGGTTTCTATCAAATGATATGCATTTTGTTGGGTTGTGTGCAACACCACGTGATAACAGAGCCGTAAAACTAAAAGTTAAAACTAAGAAAGCCTTCAAAGTTCAAAGAAATAAAGAATTGACATTTATCGTCATAATTATCGATATTGACTGATATATTATCGTGATAAGTGTTGTGTTGTTCCTGTGTTATTGATACTTAGGAAAAGGGAGCCTTCAGTTTGTTACTCTTAAGAAAATGGAACCTTTAAATAATTAAACTTATTACTTTTAATGAAAGTCAATAAAAAAAGACTTTTGAAAGGAAGTTATTTTTCGTAATTCGAGTAGGTCATAAATTTAAATCATATTGGTCATAAAAAGGTCTTAAAAGGTCTTAAATTTGACTGACTAAACCCTGCAGAAACCCTGAGTATTGTGCACTAAAGCAAACCAGTCTTTCAATGTGAATACCATTATGCATGCTTACACACACACACAAACACACACACACACACACACACAATTGTGGGTTATGATATTGTGAAAATCTCTTTTTGTGGTCCTTAAGCATTTCAGATATTTATTTGTGATGTAAAAATATTAAACTTTCTAATAAATCATTATTTAATATTATATTATAAGCATTTGTTTGTTAGCCATTGCTGAAAACTGGTTAAAAAAGATTAAAAATATCTAATGCTGTTGCTCCCTCTACTGGACAACAGCGGTTTTACAGCCTACATAAACGGTTGAAATGAATGACAGGAAATTCGTTTTTTTTTTACTTATATCTCGGGAACGAGAAAGTGAAAAAATCTGAAACTCAGAACTTAGATAGGGTTAGAGGAGCCCTCTTGAACAAGACCATCCCCGTGTTGCTGAGTGATTGCTGTCGGGAGTAATGTCTGTTGAAATGCATATCTTTGTGGGCTTATATCTCGGGAATGCCTTGGTCAAAACGCACCATACTCGGATCGAAGCTAGATGAGGACGGGCCCTTTCCAACAAGCTCACCCACAAGGATATAGGTGGTCTAGGTCGGGAGTTACAGCCGTTTCAATTCGGGAGTCTCACGGATTAGCTATCCGCGGGGGGGAGGGGGGCGGGGGGGCGTTCCCGTGCCCCGAGACGATAGATTTCGATCAAGAGCACCGAGAGGACCTTACCATCAAAATTTGAGCGTGCAGCGACTTTCTGTTTTCGAGTTATGAGTGAATTTGTACTTGGGGGGCGTGGCCCAACGTTATACTTTCGTTTTCAGCCTTCCTGTGACACAATTGTAAATAGTAATAAATAAAATAAATAAATGCAGTCCATAATACTCCAATAGATGCATTTTTTACAAAATGTGATGGTAAATGTTGAAATAATGATTTTATTTTAAGTCTAAATATGAACTATAACAATATTAGGGAGTAGTATGATGAAATGACAGCAGGGGGCAGTAAAATACCACTTATTGGCTGTTATAGCCATCCAAATAAAAAAATTATACCTTTTCTGATAATTATTGATCTAGAGAGTCCAGATAATTGTACTGCACTGGTTTTATATAAAATTATACGATCATAGATGGAAAAGACCATTTACAGCCAATACAGGCAATTTACCATAGGAAATGTATGGTTTTAAAGCTTTTTAACAGTTATAGCGCCACATATGGTCCGATCTCCATGAAACTTTGCATGCTTCTTTACCATGGTATGACACATATGCTCATCAATTTTTGTCAAGTTTTGAGTTTTCATTTATGATTTATAGGCTTTTGGGTGTATTTTGACACGTCCATTTTCTAAATGACCCTGTTACAGTGAACCAAAGGGCAAAGTTCAACTTTTTTTCGATAATTATTGATCTAGAGAGTCCAGAGAATTGTCCTAGACTGGTCTGGTTCCAATCGGGCGAAAAACCAGGGACTAGTTCGCAAAAGTAGGTTTTTAATATATTCGTGAATATTTAATGAACGATTTGATTGACAGCAATGGTTCTAGAGGCAAAGTTGTTCAGCATGAGGAGATCTATCAATTGATATGCATATTTTGGGGATGTGTGCAACACCACGTGATTACAGAGCTGTCAAACTCGTTAGCGCCAACTAGTGGCCGATTTCTTTCAAAACTCTTACAGACCTCTTGGGCCATGAGTCGAACATGCCCATTGAGTTTCGTTCCGATTGGCCTCCGTTAACCTCGTCTCACAGGTGCTCAAACTTCATTGGTGATGGCGGCCATGTTTTTTGAGATACGCCAATGTCCTCATACACACACATGGGGCCTTGGACCAAGACACTGCATACCAATTTTCAAGTCAATCGGACTAACGGTCAGGTGGTCATAGCCCTATTTATGTTTTTCTTTATGTTATAGCGCCATCTAGTGTTAGATCGACGCGTTTTTTTTACTGTGACCCCAGACTGTCCGCATACACATGTGTGTCGATTTTGGTGAAGATATCTCATTTACTTCTCGAGTTATAGCCATTTTAGTAAAATAGGCTCCTCCCACAACGATCATTTTACTCCCCCTATTGACCGTAAATCGAAATGTAAACTTTTTTTCGATAATTATTGATATTCAGACTCCAGAGAACATGTATGCATTTGTTTGGTTTTGATCGGGCGAAAAACCAGGGACTAGTTCGCAAAAGTTGTTTTTTGACGAAATTCAAAATGGCGGGAAAATTTGCATACCGGAAATGAAATCGGAGATATACGTTTTTTACTTCAGGCCTCCAGCTTTCCAATGATATAAGACACTTGAGTCTACGACTTACGGTTTAGGAGTTATAAGTAGTTTCGCGCAATTGATCGCTATAGCGCCACCTATGGGCCAATCGGGCTCATAATTTGATAACCTCTCCTCGATTTTTGTACTACCATCTGACAAAGTTTCAACTCTCCAGCACTTACGGTTTGGGCTGCACGATGCGTTTTACAGGAGAATAATAATAATAATTAAAGCTGCAAGCAGCATTTAGCGGTGTTCAAGCAGTTAAGGCCTTTAAGGCCGTTAAGCACAAAAGCATCAAAAGACATTAAGTTTTATGTAGCAAGCATTTAACCATTGACATCATAGATGGAATAGACCATGTTTTAGCATGATTTACCATAATATACCAAATTTAGTGTGATTTTTCATGATCTACCATGTTCCAGTATGATTTACCATGAATCTAGCATGATTTAACATAGTTTACCATGATTTACCATGTTATAGGATGATTTACCATGATATACCACATTCTAGAATGATTTACCAGGATTGTAGCATGATTTACCATGATTCATCACATTGCTAGCATGATTTGCCATGATACACCATGTAATAGTATTTTTTACTATGATTTACCATGTTTATATCGTGATTTACCATGATTTTCCACATTGCTGCATTGATGTGAAGTGCCAATAAAAATGAAGTGATAAACTCTGACAAAAAATGATTGTGTTATAATAGTTAACATGGAAAAACTGGTTTGCTTTAGTGCTTTAATTTACTGTTGAAAATCAAGTGTGTCAAAATGAGAGTGAGCCAATAAGTGGTCTTCTACTGCCCTCTGCTGGCCATTCTACTTATTAATAAAGTGTTTTCACAGGTGCTTTTCACACACACACACACACACACACACACACACACACACACACACACACACAAAGTCATTATGAAAATATATTTTAATGGTCTATAAGCATTTAATGTCTTTGCAAGCTATTAATCAGATTATTCAGAATTTATTCAGAAACATGGGACTACACACACACATTCTATTGTAGATTAAACTGTCTCATTCAGGGTTCACATTTGTCAATGTGACAATGAATTTTGACTAAATGTGATTGTAAATGTTAAAATAGTGATTATGTTAATTCTAAAAATGAATTATAGAACAATGATAGTCAGCATTATGACAAAATTACTATTTTAAACAGCAGGGGGCAGTAAAACACCACTTATTGGCTTAAAATGCCACTATATTCATATCATTTTCAACTTTTTAACTGTTATAGAGGCAAATTTTGTCCGATCTGTCTAAAATTTGTCAAGCTTGTTTAGAGTGATATGTCCTGACCTTTTTTTTAAGAAGATCTGAGCATTCATTGAAGAGATATAGGTTTTTGGGGACATTTGGTCAAGGCTACATATTGAAGTGACCCTATTATAGCCATCCAAATTAAGAAGTTATACCTTTTCTGATCATTATTGATCTAGAGAGTCCAGAGAATTGTACTGCACTGGTTTTAAACATTATGATATGAAAAGTATACGATCATAGATGGAAAAGACAATTTACAGCCAATACAGGCAATTTACCATAGGAAATGTATGGTTTTAAAGCTTTTTAACAGTTATAGCGCCACCTATGGTCCGATCTCCATGAAACTTTGCATGCTTCCTCACCATGGTATGACACATACACTCATCAATTTTTGTCAAGTTCTGAGTTTTCATTTATGATTTATAGGCTTTTGAGTGTATTTTGACACGCCCCTTTTCTAAATGACCCTGTTACAGTGAACCAAAGGGCAAAGTTCAACTTTTTTTTGATAATTATTGATCTAGAGAGTCCAGAGAATTGTCCTAGACTGGTCTGGTTTTGATCGGGCGAAAAACCAGGGACTAGTTCGCAAAAGTAGGTTTTTAACATATTCGTGAATATTTAATGAACGATTTGATTGACAGCAATGGTTCTAGAGACAAAGTTGTTCACCATGAGGAGATCTATCAAATGATATGCATTTTGGGGGGATGTGTACAACACCACGTGATTACAGAGCCGTAGAACTCGTTAGCGCCAACTAGTGGCCGATTTCTTTCAAAACTCTTACAGACCACTTAGGCCATGAGTCAAACATGCCCATCGAGTTTCGTTCCGATTGGCCTCCGTTAACCTTGTCTCATTGGGGCTCAAACTTCATTGGTCGATGGCGGCCATGTTTTTTGAGATACGCCAATGTCCTCATAGACATACATGGGGCCTTGGACCAAGACACTGCATACCAATTTTCAAGTCAATCGGACTAACGGTCAGTCCTTTATATGTTTTTTTTCATGTTATAGCGCCACCTAGTGTTCGATCGTCGCGATTTTTTTACTGTGACCTCAGATTGAAGTTATGCACACCTGTACCAAGTTTGGTGAACCTACCTAATTTACTTCTGGAGTTATAGCCATTTTAGTAAAATAGGCTCCTCCCACAACGTTCTTTTTGCGCCCCCTAGCGACCGAAAATCGAAATTTCAACTTTTTTTCGATTATAATTTATATTCAGATTCCACAGAACATTTGTGCACTGGTTTGGTTCCGATCGGGCGAAAAACCAGGGACTAGTTTGCAAAAGTCGTTTTTTGACAAAATTCAAAATGGCGGAAAATCTATCATGACGGAAATGAAATCGGAGATATACGTTTTTTAAGTCAGGAGTCCAGCTTTCCAATGATATAAGACATTTGAGTCTACGACTTACGGTCTAGGAGTTATGAGCAGTTTTGCGCAATTGGTTGCTATAGCGCCACCTATGGGCCAATCGGGCTCATAATTTGATAAGCTCTCCTCGATTTTTGTACTACCATCTGACAAAGTTTCAAGTCTCTAGCTCTTACGGTTTGGTCTGCACGATGCGTTTTACGGCAGAAGAATAATAATAATAATAATAATAATTAAAGCTGCTAGCAGCATTTAGCGGTGTTCAAGCAGTTAAGGCCTTTAAGGCCGTTAAGCACAAAAACATCAAAAGACATTAAGTTTTATGTAGCAAGCATTTAAACATTGACATCATAGATGGAATAGACCATGTTTTAGCATGATTTACCATGATATACCAAATTTAGTGTGATTTTTCATGATCTACAATGTTCCAGTATGATTTACCATGAATCTAGCATGATTTACCACAGTTTACCACGATTTCCCATGTTATAGGATGATTTACCATGATATACCACATTCTAGAATGATTTACCAGGATTGTAGCATGATTTACCATGATTCATCACATTGCTAGCATGATTTGCCATGATCCACCATGTAATAGTATTTTTTACTATGATTTACCATGTTTCTATCGTGATTTACCATGATTTACCACATTGCTGCATTGATGTGAAGGGCCAATAAAAATGAAGTGATAAACTCTGACAAAAAATGATTGTGTTATAATAGTTAACATGGAAAAACTGGTTTGCTTTAGTGCTTTGATTTACTGTTGAAAATCAAGTGTGTCAAAATGAGAGTGAGCCAATAAGTGGTCTTCTACTGCCCTCTGCTGGCCATTCTACTTATTAATAAAGTGTTTTCACAGGTGCTTTTGCACTCATATGTAGACATTTGATCACACACACACACACACACACACACACACACACACACACACAAAGTCATTATATAAATATATTTTAATGGTCTATAAGCATTTAATGTCTTTGCAAGCTATTAATCAGATTATTCAGCATTTATTCAGAAACCTAGGACTACACACACACATTCTGTTGTAGATACAGATATTTGAACTATGTGATGGAAAAAAGAAATGTTTACTGCAATTGTCCTTCAGGATTCATATTTCTCAATGTACTACAATAGTCAGTTTACCATGGATTGTCTTAGTTTACCTTGATGTTACCTTGTTGTGACCGAATACTACACAATAATTTATCATGATATACCACATTCTAGAATGATTCAGCAGGATTGTAGCTTGATTTACTATGATTAACCACGTTGTTAGCAATTATGTGAAGTTTCAGAACAGTAAAGTGAATTGAAAGACAAAATATGATTGTGTTATTATAGTAATTGTCACATAAGGTTATTTTTTAGTGTCTGAATATATGAATGCAAAAGCACATGTGAAAAGACTATTAATAAGTATAATGTCCAGCAGAGGGTAGTAGAAGACCACTTATTGCTATAGTACCACTTTTATTTTGAACTACTTGGTTTAATCAGTATCAGGGTTTCCGCGGGGTCATAAAAAGTCATAAAACGTCTTAAATTTAATAATAAGAATTTTAGGCCATAAAAACGTCCGGTTTTCCCATACAAGGTCATAAATTACATTTAGCCACGTCTTAAATTGATATGCTCATTCATTCATTATCGCGATATAATGTTTTCTCTATAAAACGATATCAAGAGTTCGATAAATGTTAGATCATGTTTATGCGCCAAAAGCGGAACGAAACTCATTTGAACCGCGCACGCCTCACGGAGCGTTTATCCGCTCGGCTCAAAGTCCAAACGGCAGCGTAGCGCGATCAAGCTCACTAGAGCAGACGCGTTCTTTTACTGTCTATGGTTAACTTTGATCAGTCTCGATCACGAGATCCAGTGAGAAGCACTTGAATTCAGCGAAGAACACAAATGTCTCAGTGATTTAAACCAGTTTAAAGGCAGATGAAACAGCGCTGACGAACAGGAGAAACACTGTGCGCAACTATACAGTCAGAAAGCTTTTCCATCTACACATTTACATCCTTTACCATGGTTTTACTGTAACGTTAGCCTAGTAATATTAACTGCACCATGAAATGTGGGATACATATTGAATTGTATTATATTATTAATGTAGACAATGTATTAAAGGACTAATGGAATATAATTACAGTATTTATGTATTTAGGCTATAGCCTACTGTTTTTCATACATTTCATAAAGATACGTGCCATCAAAGTCAGGCAACACAAACCTGTTTCAAGACTTGAAACAATATCCCCCATTAGCACATGCAGAAACTAAGAAATTAATTTTGAAATAAAGATATTATTTTTGTTAAGGAAAAAATACAAATGTTTGAATGTTCTACCTCAGATTTGTGAAATGTTCACCTGTTTGGCAAGTGTTTGTCATGATATGTTTTGACAATAAAGAGTAGTTTAAAACCA
The DNA here is from genome assembly GCA_029959095.1 of Rhinichthys osculus. Lineage (NCBI taxonomy): Eukaryota > Metazoa > Chordata > Actinopteri > Cypriniformes > Leuciscidae > Rhinichthys > Rhinichthys osculus. Next base: position 43,816,897 of record JARWKJ010000012.1, read on the forward strand.
CAATTAACGCTCTGGTTTCTATCAAATGATATGCATTTTGTGGGGTTGTGTGCAACACCACGTGATAACAGAGCCGTAAAACTAAAAGTTAAAACTAAGAAAGCCTTCAAAGTTCAAAGAAATAAAGAATTTGACATTTATCGTCATAATTATCGATATTGACTGATATATTATCGTGATAAGTGTTGTGTTGTTCCTGTGTTATTGATACTTAGGAAAAGGGAGCCTTCAGTTTGTTACTCTTAAGAAAATGGAACCTTTAAATAATTATTAAACTTATTACTTTTAATGAAAGTCAATAAAAAAAGACTTTTGAAAGGAAGTTATTTTTCGTAATTCGAGTAGGTCATAAATTTAAATCATATTGGTCATAAAAAGGTCTTAAAAGGTCTTAAATTTGACTGACTAAACCCTGCAAAAACCCTGAGTATTGTGCGCTAAAGCAAACCATTCTTTCAATGTGAATACCATTATGCATGCTTACACACACACACAAACACACACACACACACACACAATTGTGGGTGATGATATTGTGAAAATCTCTTTTTGTGGTCCTTAAGCATTTCAGATATTTATTTGTGATGTAAAAATATTAAACTTTCTAATAAATCATTATTTAATATTATATTATAAGCATGTGTTTGTTAGCCATTGCTGAAAACTGGTTAAAAAAGATTAAAAATATCTAATGCTGTTGCTCCCTCTAGTGGACAACAGCGGTTTTACAGCCTACATAAACGGTTGAAATGAATGACGATTTTTACTTATATCTCGGGAACGAGAAAGTGAAAAAATCTGAAACTCAGAACTTAGATAGGGTTAGAGGAGCCCTCTTGAACAAGACCATCCCCGTGTTGCTGAGTGATTGCTGTCGGGAGTAATGTCTGTTGAAATGCATATCTTTGTGGGCTTATATCTCGGGAATGCCTGGGTCAAATCGCACCATACTCAGATCGAAGCTAGATGAGGACGGGCCCTTTCCAACAAGCTCACCCACAAGGATATAGGTGGTCTAGTTCGGGAGTTACAGCCGTTTCAATTCGGGAGTCTCACGGATTAGCTATCCGCGGGGGGGAGGGGGGCGGGGGGCGTTCCCGTGCCCCGAGACGATAGATTTCGATCAAGAGCACCGAGAGGACCTTACCATCAAAATTTGAGCGTGCAGCGACTTTCTGTTTTCGAGTTATGAGTGAATTTGTACTTGGGGGGCGTGGCCTAATGTTTTACTTTCGTTTTCAGCCTTCCTGTGACACAATTGTAAAGAGTAATAAATAAAATAAATAAATGCAGGCCATAATACTCCAATAGATGCATTTTTTACAAAATGTGATTGTAAATGTTGAAATAATGATTTTATTTTAAGTCTAAATATGAACTATAATAATATTAGGGAGTAGTATGATGAAATGACAGCAGGGGGCAGTAAAATACCACTTATTGGCTGTTATAGCCATCCAAATAAAAAAATTATACCTTTTCTGATAATTATTGATCTAGAGAGTCCAGATAATTGTACTGCACTGGTTTTATATAAAATTATACGATCATAGATGGAAAAGACCATTTACAGCCAATACAGGCAATTTACCATAGGAAATGTATGGTTTTAAAGCTTTTTAACAGTTATAGCGCCACATATGGTCCGATCTCCATGAAACTTTGCATGCTTCTTTACCATGGTATGACACATATGCTCATCAATTTTTGTCAAGTTTTGAGTTTTCATTTATGATTTATAGGCTTTTGGGTGTATTTTGACACGCCCATTTTCTAAATGACCCTGTTACAGTGAACCAAAGGGCAAAGTTCAACTTTTTTTCGATAATTATTGATCTAGAGAGTCCAGAGAATTGTCCTAGACTGGTCTGGTTCCAATCGGGCGAAAAACCAGGGACTAGTTCGCAAAAGTAGGTTTTTAATATATTCGTGAATATTTAATGAACGATTTGATTGACAGCAATGGTTCTAGAGGCAAAGTTGTTCAGCATGAGGAGATCTATCAATTGATATGCATATTTTGGAGATGTGTGCAACACCACGTGATTACAGAGCTGTCAAACTCGTTAGCGCCAACTAGTGGCCGATTTCTTTCAAAACTCTTACAGACCTCTTGGGCCATGAGTCGAACATGCCCATTGAGTTTCGTTCCGATTGGCCTCCGTTAACCTCGTCTCACAGGTGCTCAAACTTCATTGGTGATGGCGGCCATGTTTTTTGAGATACGCCAATGTCCTCATACACACACATGGGGCCTTGGACCAAGACACTGCATACCAATTTTCAAGTCAATCGGACTAACGGTCAGGTGGTCATAGCCCTATTTATGTTTTTCTTTATGTTATAGCGCCATCTAGTGTTAGATCGACGCGGTTTTTTTTACTGTGACCCCAGACTGTCCTCATACACATGTGTGTCGATTTTGGTGAAGATATCTCATTTACTTCTCGAGTTATAGCCATTTTAGTAAAATAGGCTCCTCCCACAACGATCATTTTACTCCCCCTATTGACCGTAAATCGAAATGTAAACTTTTTTTCGATAATTATTGATATTCAGACTCCAGAGAACATGTATGCATTTGTTTGGTTTTGATCGGGCGAAAAACCAGGGACTAGTTCGCAAAAGTTGTTTTTTGACGAAATTCAAAATGGCGGGAAAATTTGCATACCGGAAATGAAATCGGAGATATACCTTTTTTTCGTCAGGTGACCAGCTTTCCAATGATATAAGACACTTGACTCTACGACTTACGGTCTAGGAGTTATGACCAGTTTTGCGCTTTTGGTTGCTATAGCGCCCCCTATGGGCCAATCGGGCTCATACTTTGATAACCTCTCCTCGATTTTTGTACTACCATCTGACAAAGTTTCAGAGCTCCAGCCCTTACGGTTTGGTCTGCACGACGCGTTTTACGGCAGAATAATAATAATAATAATAATAATTAAAGCTGCTAGCAGCATTTAGCGGTGTTCAAGCATTTAAGACAGTTAAGACAGTTAAGACAGTTAAGCTCAAAAGCATCAAAAGACATTAAGGTTTATGTAGCAAGCATTTAACCACTGACATCATAGATGGAATAGACCATGTTTTAGCATGATTTGCCATGATATACAACATTTCAGTGTGATTGTTCATGATTTACTATGTTACAGTATGATTTACCATAGTTTACTATGATATACCGAGTTCTAGTATGATTCACCATGGTTTACCCTATTCTTGCATGATTTACCACAATTGAACACATTCTAGTAGCCTATGATGTAATATGATTCTAGCATGCTTTATCATAGTTTACCTTGATTTGTCTTAGTTTACCTTGATTTACCATGTTATAGGATGATTTACCAGGATTGTAACATGCATTACCATGATTAATCACATTGCTAGCATGATTTACCATGATACACCATGTAATAATATTATTTACTGTGATTTACCATGTTTCTATCGTGATTTACCATGATTTACCACGTTGCTAGCAATTATGTGAAGCTTCAGAACAGTAAAGTGAATTGAAAGACAAAATATGATTGTGTTATTATAGTAATTGTCACATAAGGTTATTTTTTAGTGTCTAAATATATGAATGCAAAAGCACATGTGAAAAGACTATTAATAAGTATAATGTCCAGCAGAGGGTAGTAGAAGACCACTTATTGCTATAGTACCACTTTTATTTTGAACAACTTGGTTTAATCAGTATTGTGCACTAAAGCAAACCAGTCTTTCAATGTGAATTCCATTGTGCATGCTTACACACACACACACACACACACACACACACACACACACACACACACACACACACACACACACAATTTTGGGTTATGATATTGTGAAAATCTCTTTTTGTGGTCCTTAAGCATTTCAGATATTTATTTGTGATGTAAAAATATTAAACTTTCTAATAAATCATTATTTAATATTATATTATTTATTATAAATATTATTTCCAACATAATAAATATCTTTAAGCATTTGTTTGTTAGCCATTGCTGAAAACTGGTTAAAAAGATTAAAAATTTCTAATGCTGTTGCTCCCTCTAGTGGACAACAGCGGTTTTACAGCCTACATAAACGGTTGAAATGAATGACGGGAAATTCTTTTTTTTTTTTTACTTATATCTCGGGAAGGAGAAAGGAGAAAGTGAAAAAATCTGAAACTCAGAACTTAGATAGTGTTAGAGGAGCTCTGTTGATCAAGACCATCCCGGTGTTGCTGGGTGATTGGGGGCGGGAGTAATGTCCGTTTAAATGCATATCTTTGTGGGCTTATATCTCGGGAATGCCCAGGCCAAATCGCACCAAACTCGAATCGAAGCTAGATGAGGACGGGCCCTTTCCAACAAGGATCTAGATGGTCTGGATCAAGAGTTACAGCCGTTTCAAGTTGGGGTTCTCACAGATTAGCGATCCGCGGGGGGGGGGGGGGGGGGGGTTTGGGGGGGGGTTAGGGTTGGCTTTTGTGTGTATTTGACACACCCCTTTTCTAAATGACTCTGTTATAGCCATACGAAAAATGCAAAGGTTCATGATTTACCACAATTGAACATATTCTAGTATGATTTAATATGATTCTAGCATGATTTACCATGTTATAGGATGATTTACCATGATATACCACATTCTAGAACAGGGTATCTGCACACTTCTTAAAGCAGCGCTCAGTAAGAATTCCGTTTTTGTCAAACAGCGACCCCTAGAGTCGCTGTGGAGCACTTGTACTGTCGTGAATAGCACTCACGCAGAGATGGCTCGCACTCACGGCCGGATCCCCTCCCCCTGTACACCGGTACCTGTTCAGTGGGATGGACGCTGTAACGAGTGGAAATAAGGTATGGCCCCTTTAAGAGCTGCGCGCGCCCAACACCACATGTATACGGCGCCGGGTTATTTCTGTTTGATGCTCATTTTATCAGAATTTTATCAGATCTGTTTTTTTGCCGTAAAGCAATTTGTTACCTCGCGAGACCTGATATCACACGATACTTCCTAACACTCAGGCCGGCGGCTCGCCGGCCCAAAGTTGCAAGGGTGGTTTTGCGGCTCACAGGCACCAGGGGGGTGCGAGACGACCACCATTCAACACGAAATCAGTAATATAAACATTACAATGACTCCAAAGCTGTTCGGTTAAGGTAAAAAAGTTACTTAGTTCACCTTTAAAGTCAAATTTAAGGCTTTTTAAGACCTTTTCAAGACCTGAAGAAATCAAAATTAATACCTTACATTAGGGGTGCGCAATATTTAAAAAAAAAATGTCTCAATATTTTCAAAGTTTTGTTGATGATAATTAGATGATATTTTACTGATTGTGTTTGTGTACTGGTACCATGGCTGGTTTAGGCCTGTTGTTGACAGCTGACTCACGAAGATATTCATATTTTTCATATTCTATGCAGTGGTCAGTTCACAGCAGTGAAAGGAATTAACATTTTTTTATTAAAGGGCAATATTTGCAACCTTAAATTGAGTTCCAGGGGCATTTTCACCCATATATGGACTTTCTTTTTTTTTTTTTTTACTTAGAGGTATGCATCACCTTTTATGTCAAATTCTAACATTCAAATTAAATTATATTAGAATAATAACACAATACCACTGTTACCAGTTATATTAAATCATTAAATCAAAATCCATCTTTGCAGTGCAGAGGAGACACAGAAGCAGCATCAGAACTGGCATTAATATATTTATACTCCATTTACAATTGCATAAATAAAGCTATGATATATTCAATTCTTTCAATTATTAATTCAATATTTAAATATGAACTGATTTCTAATTGTAACATTTTAATTACAGGGTACTTTAAATGTGAAACTAAACCCGCCAGTAGGTGGCGGCAAGTCACTGTCTCAGGGAGTCATTCATACAAACGATTTGTTCAAACGGCTGATTCATTCAGGAACTGCAAGTGATTGTTCATTGAATCGTTAAAATGATTCGTTCAAAACGCGGATTTCAGTCAAGAAATCATCGCTGTCTTTTGCATTGAGTCTCTGCTACGGTTTCATTTTGAAATTCTCGTCAGCGAAATAAAGGGAAAACAAACAATATTGACAATATTGTTTATAAAATGTAACAATGTTAATTTAACTGTTATAAAATAAATATCATATTTGCTATTGTGCACGGGAAAACAGCCCTCTTGCTGATGTAATATTGTATGATAACAACATATGATATATAAAATACAAAAACTTTATACGTCTATTAGGGAACATACCTATAACTGCACTGACACATCACGCAGTGAAAGCAAGCATGAGAGACAAATGCGATGTCAGCTCGCAGTGCGCCCTCGTACATAGTTAACGTTAAAGTAAAACAATGATTACAATATCATAATAGACAATACACATCGCACACCACTACGCACATAAAGAATGAACTTACAATTGAACTGAAATTAACCAGCTTTCTTCTCCTCTCCTGCTGTTTCGCGTGCAGGAGACAGACATAATGCTGGCGCGAATGTGACGCGAAATGTCACGTGAACGAGCAAATCCACAAAGAACGAATAGTAAATAAAAAAGTACGCTAATTAGATAGTTTTAATTTGGAAAACATTTAGATATGTCTAAATCAAATTGCCATTGAAAATTTAAGACCTTTCATAAGTCAAAATAAGACTTTTTAAGACTTTTTAAGGCCATAAATTTTTAAAATCTAATTTAAGACTTTTTAAGACTTTTTAAGGACCCGCGGATACCCTGTAGAATGATTTACCGCAGGATTATAGCATGATTTGCCATGATACACCATGTAATAGTATTGTTTACAATGATTTACCATGTTTCTTCTTCAGAACCGGTGCCCAGTTAACCAATTCCCTGGAACCGTTAGTATGCCTGCTTAACGATTCCGCTTATCGGTTCCGCTCGTTGCAAATGTGTCATGACGTCACACACGAGCTGCGTTATTTTGATTCAGAACGCATCAAACATAACATCGAGGCAGAAGCGCTCGTTTGGTTATATTTCACGCGAAAAGACGACAATATATGAGGTGCCGTCTAGGGCTTAAATCAAACTTCATTCACGCACACAAATATGAAACACTTGCATATACACGTATACTAAGTAGTCAAACATACATGTATACTGCTGAATGCTCAAACAAATACATATGAAATGCACAACGACACACCTAAAGTCGCTCACGCATACATGCAAACTCTACACACACGAGATGCGCAAAACTCTCCAGGCACATACTCATCTGAGACGCGCGCGCGCACACACAACTTAAACTGGAATGTCACTGTTTCTGTCACTGCGACTTCACGAACGGGTGAACACGCGCACGCACACACACGTCACTTTTGAAGTAAAATTGAGGATGCAGTGCATGTAGATGCATCGAGATATCAAATTGAACTGAATCGATAACATGATAATCGTAATCGAACCGAACCGTGAGACCATTGTAGGTTCACACCCCTAATACTCTGTGCTGTGTCAGCGAGTTAATAATAATTAACAAACAAAATAAGTTATAAGTTCAATAAGTTAATACAAACAAACAAATTTGTACTTATTCCCTCACCCAATAAGAATCGATAAGATAATCGATAAGGAATCGAATCGATAAGCAATATCGATAATGGAATGAATTGTTAAATTATTATCAATTCCCATCCCTAATCAAGTGTGTCAAAATGAAAGTGAGCCAATAAGTGGTCTTCTACTGCCCTCTGCTGGTCACACAAGTGCTTTTGCGTTCAAATGTAGACATATGCTTACACACACACACATGGGATATGTTATTGTGAAAATCTCTTTTAATGGTGTATAAGCAATTATTTAACATATTTCTTTGTGATGTAATAATATAAAACTATATTAAAACTAATAAAAAAATAGCTTTAAGCGTTTGTTTGTTAGCCAATGCTGAAAGCTGATAAAAAAGATTAAAAATGTCGGTAACACTTTACAATAAGGTTCATTTATTAAACAGTAGTTAATGTATTAATTAACATGAACCATGAGCAATACATTTGTTACTGTTTTTGTTCATCTTTGTTAACATTAGTTAATACAAATCCAGCTGTTCATTGTTAGTTCATGTTAGTTCACAGTGCATTAACTAATGTTAACAAGATTTTAATAAAGTATTTGTAAATGTTGAAATTAACATTAACAAAGATTAACAAATGCTGAAGGAGTATTGTTCATTCTTAGTTAATGTTAACTACATTAGTTAACATTAACTAAGAATTCGTCGCGGGGGGCGTTCCCGAGCCCCGCGACGATAGATTTGGATCAAGAACCCCGAGAGAACCTTACCTAGCGTGCAGAGACTTTCTGTTTTCGAGTTATGAGTGAATTTGTACTTGGGGGGCGTGGCCCAACGTTATACTTTCGTATTTTAGCCTTCCTGTGACACAATTGTAAATAATAAATAAAATAAATAAATGCAGTCCATAATACTCCAATAGATGAATTTGGACAAAATGTGATTGTAAATGTTAAAATAATGATTTAATAAAGTCTACATTTCAATTATATATAACAATATTAGGGAGTAGTATGATGAAATGACAGCAGGGGGCAGTAAAATACCACTTATTGGCTGGTATAGCCATCCAAAATGTTACAGCCATCCAATTTACACTATTATAGCCATTCAAATGAAGAAGTTCAACCTTTTCTGATAATTATTGATGTAGAGAGTCCAGAGAATTGTACTGCACCAGTTTTAAACATTAAGATTTTATGATCATAGATGGAAAAGGCCATTTACAGCCAATACAGGCAATTTACCATAGGAAATGCATGGTTTTAAAGCTTTTCAACAGTTATAGCGCCACCTATTGTCCGATCTCCATGAAACTTTGCATGCTTCTTCACCATGGTATGACACATATGCTCATCATTTTTTGTCAAGTTCTGAGTTTTTATTTATGATTTATAGGCTTTTGTGTGTATTTGACACGCCCCTTTTCTAAATTACCCTGTTATAGCCATACGAAAAATGCAAAAGTTCAACTTTTTTTCAATGATTATTGATCTAGAGAGTCCAGAGAATTGCCCTAGACTGGTCTGGTTCTGATCGGGCGAAAATCCAGGGACTAGTTCGCAAAAGTAGGTTTTTAACATATTCGTGAATATTTAATGAACGATTTGATTGACAGCAATAGTTCTAGAGGCAAAGTTGTTCAGCCTGAGGAGATCTATCAAATGATATGCATATTTTGGGGATGTGTGCAACACCACGTGATTACAGAGCCATAAAACTTGTTAGCGCCAACTAGTGGCCAATTTCTTTCAAAACTCTTACAGACCTCTTGGGGCATGAGTCAAACATGCCCATCGAGTTTCGTTCCGATTGGCCTCCGTTAACCTTGTCTAATAGGTGCTCAAATTCATTGGCCGATGGCGGCCATGTTTTTTGAGTTATGCCAATTTCCTCATACACATTCATGGCACCTTGGACCAAGACACTGCATACCAATTTTCAAGTCAATCGGACTAACGGTCAGGTGGTCATAGCCCTTTTTATGTTTATTTAATGTTATAGCGCCACCTAGTGTTAGATCGACGCGTTTTTTTTACTGTGACCTCAGACTGTCCTCATACACATGTCTCTTGAGATTGGTGAAGATATCTCATTTACTTCTCGAGTTATAGCCATTTTAGTAAAATAGGCTCCTCCCACAACGATCATTTTACTCCCCCTAGCGACCGTGAATCGAAAATTCAACTTTTTTTCAATGATTATTGATATTCAGACTTCAGACAACATGTATGCATTTGTTTGGTTTTGATCGGGCGAAAAACCAGGGACTAGTTCGCAAAAATAGGTTTTTGACAAAATTCAAAATGGCGGAAAAATTTGCATACCGGAAATGAAATCGGAGATATACGTTTTTTACGTCAGGCCTCCAGCTTTCCAATGATATAAGACACTTGAGTCTACGACATACGGTTTAGGAGTTATGAGCAGTTTCGCGCAATTGATTGCTGTAGCGCCACCTATAGGCCAATCGGGGTCATACTTTCTGAGGCTCTCCTCGATTTTTGTACTACCATCTGACAAAGTTTCAGAGCTCCAGCCCTTACGGTTTGTTCTGCACGATGCGTTTTACGGCAGAAGAATAATAATAATAATAATAATAATAATAATAATAATAAAAATCAGTACAAATACAATAGGTTTTCAGCACTTCGTGCTTGAACACCTAATAATAATAATAATAAAAATCAGTACAAATACAATAGGTTTTCAGCACTTCGTGCTTGAACACCTAATAATTAAAGCTGCAAGCAGCATTTAGCGGTGTTCAAGCAGTTAAGGCCTTTAAGGCCGTTAAGCACAAAAACATCAAAAGACATTAAGTTTTATGTAGCAAGCATTTAAACATTGACATCATAGATGGAATAGACCATGTTTTAGCATGATTTACCATGATATACCAAATTTAGTGTGATTTTTCATGATCTACAATGTTCCAGTATGATTTACCATGAATCTAGCATGATTTACCACAGTTTACCATGATTTCCCATGTTATAGGATGATTTACCATGATATACCACATTCTAGAATGATTTACCAGGATTGTAGCATGATTTACCATGATTCATCACATTGCTAGCATGATTTGCCATGATCCACCATGTAATAGTATTTTTTACTATGATTTACCATGTTTCTATCGTGATTTACCATGATTTACCACATTGCTGCATTGATGTGAAGGGCCAATAAAAATGAAGTGATAAACTCTGACAAAAAAATGATTGTGTTATAATAGTTAACATGGAAAAACTGGTTTGCTTTAGTGCTTTGATTTACTGTTGAAAATCAAGTGTGTCAAAATGAGAGTGAGCCAATAAGTGGTCTTCTACTGCCCTCTGCTGGCCATTCTACTTATTAATAAAGTGTTTTCACAGGTGCTTTTGCACTCATATGTAGACATTTGATCACACACACACACACACACACACACACACACACACACACACACAAAGTCATTATATAAATATATTTTAATGGCCTATAAGCATTTAATGTCTTTGCAAGCTATTAATCAGATTATTCAGCATTTATTCAGAAACCTAGGACTACACACACACATTCTGTTGTAGATACAGATATTTGAACTATGTGATGGTAAAAAGAAATGTTTACTGCAATTGTCCTTCAGGATTCATATTTCTCAATGTACTACAATAGTCAGTTTACCATGGTCTGTCTTAGTTTACCTTGATGTTACCTTGTTGTGACCGAATACTACACAATAATTTATCATGATATACCACATTCTAGAATGATTCAGCAGGATTGTACCATGATTTACTATGATTTACCACGTTGTTAGCAATTATGTGAAGTTTCAGAACAGTAAAGTGAATTGAAAGACAAAATATGATTGTGTTATTATAGTAGTTGTCACATAAGGTTATTTTTTAGTGTCTGAATATATGAATGCAAAAGCACATGTGAAAAGACTATTAATAAGTATAATGTCCAGCAGAGGGTAGTAGAAGACCACTTATTGCTATAGTACCACTTTTATTTTGAACTACTTGGTTTAATCAGTATCAGGGTTTCCGCGGGGTCATAAAACGTCTTAAATTTAATAATAAGAATTTTAGGCCATAAAAACGTCCGGTTTTTCCATACAAGGTCATAAATTACATTTAGCCACGTCTTAAATTGATATGCTCATTCATTCATTATCGCGATATAATGTTTTCTCTATAAAACGATATCAAGAGTTCGGTAAATGTTAGATCATGTTTATGCGCCAAAAGCAGAACGAAAACTCATTTGAACCGCGCGCGCCTCACGGAGCGTTTATCCGCTCGGCTCAAAGTCCAAACGGCAGCGTAGCGCGATCAAGCTCACTAGAGCAGACGCGTTCTTTTACTGTCTATGGTTAACTTTGATCAGTCTCGATCACGAGATCCAGTGAGAAGCACTTGAATTCAGCGAAGAACACAAATGTCTCAGTGATTTAAACCAGTTTAAAGGCAGATGCAACAGCGCTGACGAACAGGAGAAACACTGTGCGCAACTATACAGTCAGAAAGCTTTTCCATCTACACATTTACATCCTTTACCATGGTTTTACTGTAACGTTAGCCTAGTAATATTAACTGCACCATGAAATGTGGGATACATATTGAATTGTATTATATTATTAATGTAGACAATGTATTAAAGGACTAATGGAATATAATTACAGTATTTATGTATTTAGGCTATAGCCTACTGTTTTTCATACATTTTATAAAGATACGTGCCATCAAAGTCAGGCAACACAAACCTGTTTCAAGACTTGAAACAATATCCCCCATTAGCACATGCAGAAACTAAGAAATTAATTTTGAAATAAAGATATTATTTTTGTTAAGGAAAAAATACAAATGTTTGAATGTTCTACCTCAGATTTGTGAAATGTTCACCTGTTTGGCAAGTGTTTGTCATGATATGTTTTGACAATAAAGAGTAGTTTAAAACCACAATTAACGCTCTGGTTTCTATCAAATGATATGCATTTTGTGGGGTTGTGTGCAACACCACGTGATAACAGAGCCGTAAAACTAAAAGTTAAAACTAAGAAAGCCTTCAAAGTTCAAAGAAATAAAGAATTGACATTTATCGTCATAATTATCGATATTGACTGATATATTATCGTGATAAGTGTTGTGTTGTTCCTGTGTTATTGATATTTAGGAAAAGGGAGCCTTCAGTTTGTTACTCTTAAGAAAATGGAACCTTTAAATAATTAAACTTATTACTTTTAATGAAAGTCAATAAAAAAAGACTTTTGAAAGGAAGTTATTTTTCGTAATTCGAGTAGGTCATACATTTAAATCATATTGGTCATAAAAAGGTCTTAAAAGGTCTTAAATTTGACTGACTAAACCCTGCAGAAACCCTGAGTATTGTGCGCTAAAGCAAACCATTCTTTCAATGTGAATACCATTATGCATGCTTACACACACACACAAACACACACACACACACAATTGTGGGTTATGATATTGTGAAAATCTCTTTTTGTGGTCCTTAAGCATTTCAGATATTTATTTGTGATGTAAAAATATTAAACTTTCTAATAAATCATTATTTAATATTATATTATAAGCATTTGTTTGTTAGCCATTGCTGAAAACTGGTTAAAAAAGATTAAAAATATCTAATGCTGTTGCTCCCTCTAGTGGACAACAGCGGTTTTACAGCCTACATAAACGGTTGAAAATAATGACAGGAAATTCGTTTTTTTTTTTTACTTATATCACGGGAACGAGAAAGTGAAAAAATCTGAAACTCAGAACTTAGATAGGTTTAGAGGAGCCCTCTTGAACAAGACCATCCCCGTGTTGCTGAGTGATTGCTGTCGGGAGTAATGTCTGTTGAAATGCATATCTTTGTGGGCTTATATCTCGGGAATGCCTGGGTCAAATCGCACCATACTCGGATCGAAGCTAGATGAGGACGGGCCCTTTCCAACAAGCTCACCCACAAGGATATAGGTGGTCTAGGTCGGGAGTTACAGCCGTTTCAATTCGGGAGTCTCACGGATTAGCTATCCGCGGGGGGGAGGGGGGCGGAGGGGGCGTTCCCGAGCCCCGAGACGATAGATTTCGATCAAGAGCACCGAGAGGACCTTACCATCAAAATTTGAGCGTGCAGCGACTTTCTGTTTTCGAGTTATGAGTGAATTTGTACTTGGGGGGCGTGGCCCAACGTTATACTTTCGTTTTCAGCCTTCCTGTGACACAATTGTAAATAGTAATAAATAAAATAAATAAATGCAGTCCATAATACTCCAATAGATGCATTTTTTACAAAATGTGATTGTAAATGTTGAAATAATGATTTTATTTTAAGTCTAAATATGAACTATAACAATATTGGGGAGTAGTATGATGAAATGACAGCAGGGGGCAGTAAAATACCACTTATTGGCTGTTATAGCCATCCAAATAAAAAAATTATACCTTTTCTGATAATTATTGATCTAGAGAGTCCAGATAATTGTACTGCACTGGTTTTATATAAAATTATACGATCATAGATGGAAAAGACCATTTACAGCCAATACAGGCAATTTACCATAGGAAATGTATGGTTTTAAAGCTTTTTAACAGTTATAGCGCCACATATGGTCCGATCTCCATGAAACTTTGCATGCTTCTTTACAATGGTATGACACATATGCTCATCAATTTTTGTCAAGTTTTGAGTTTTCATTTATGATTTATAGGCTTTTGGGTGTATTTTGACACGCCCATTTTCTAAATGACCCTGTTACAGTGAACCAAAGGGCAAAGTTAAACTTTTTTTCGATAATTATTGATCTAGAGAGTCCAGAGAATTGTCCTAGACTGGTCTGGTTCCAATCGGAAGAAAAACCAGGGACTAGTTCGCAAAAGTAGGTTTTTAATATATTCGTGAATATTTAATGAACGATTTGATTGACAGCAATGGTTCTAGAGGCAAAGTTGTTTAGCATGAGGAGATCTATCAATTGATATGCATATTTTGGGGATGTGTGCAACACCACGTGATTACAGAGCTGTCAAACTCGTTAGCGCTAACTAGTGGCCGATTTCTTTCAAAACTCTTACAGACCTCTTGGGCCATGAGTCGAACATGCCCATTGAGTTTCGTTCCGATTGGCCTCCGTTAACCTCGTCTCACAGGTGCTCAAACTTCATTGGTGATGGCGGCCATGTTTTTTGAGATACGCCAATGTCCTCATACACACACATGGGGCCTTGGACCAAGACACTGCATACCAATTTTCAAGTCAATCGGACTAACGGTCAGGTGGTCATAGCCCTATTTATGTTTTTCTTTATGTTATAGCGCCATCTAGTGTTAGATCGACGCGTTTTTTTTACTGTGACCCCAGACTGTCCTCATACACATGTGTGTCGATTTTGGTGAAGATATCTCATTTACTTCTCGAGTTATAGCCATTTTAGTAAAATAGGCTCCTCCCACAACGATCATTTTACTCCCCCTATTGACCGTAAATCGAAATGTAAACTTTTTTTCGATAATTATTGATATTCAGACTCCAGAGAACATGTATGCATTTGTTTGGTTTTGATCGGGCGAAAAACCAGGGACTAGTTCGCAAAAGTTGTTTTTTGACGAAATTCAAAATGGCGGGAAAATTTGCATACCGGAAATGAAATCGGAGATATACGTTTTTTTCGTCAGGTGACCAGCTTTCCAATGATATAAGACACTTGACTCTACGACTTACGGTCTAGGAGTTATGACCAGTTTTGCGCTTTTGGTTGCTATAGCGCCCCCTATGGGCCAATCGGGCTCATACTTTGATAACCTCTCCTCGATTTTTGTACTACCATCTGACAAAGTTTCAGAGCTCCAGCCCTTACGGTTTGGTCTGCACGACGCGTTTTACGGCAGAATAATAATAATAATAATAATAATAATAATAATAATAAAAATCAGTACAAATACAATAGGTTTTCAGCACTTCGTGCTTGAACACCTAATAATAAAAATCAGTACAATTACAATAGGTTTTCAGCACTTCGTGCTTGAACACCTAATAAAAATCAGTACAAATACAATAGGTTTTCAGCACTTCGTGCTTGAACACCTAATTATTATTATTATGATAATAATAATAATCTAATGCAAATACTCGCTGACGTTGACAATATTGCTCTGATAAAATGTCTCACTCTCACACTAGCTGCGCTTTTGATCGCACTGATTCAATGCGCTCTAGCTCGAAGATTTTATATAGAAGCATGACGTTTTTTTGACTCGAGGATGAAGTATGACATGTCTGCCATCTAGTGCAGGGGAGGTCGAACGAAATTTGACACCCTATTTGACAAAATCGGCCGTTTTATTCAGTGCCGCATCTTGTCGAGTAAACTCGACCGTGGCGCCTAGAGGGTTAATGTGTTTACTGTGTTAATGGACTGAGGATGAGAGTAGGATTCGGTATTCGGTTTCGGATTCGGCAGAATCTTAACCAGTGGATTCGGTATTCGGCCGAACCCCACAAATCTGGATTCGGTGCATCCCTTATCGAAAGCTTTCCTGAGGTCTAAGAATACAGCCCCTACTACTCCACCCTTGTCAAGAGAAGATTTAATTTCCTCGACAAACAAGCACGTAGTCGTTTCAGTGGAGTGTTTAGATCTAAAACCAAACTGCATGGCGTGGAAAGAGGGAGAGCTACTGTTTAAATCACATGTGTCAATTACAAGGCCCGCGGGCCAAACACGGCCCACCACGACTTTTAATCAGGCCCGCCAACAAATTCTGGTGATCAATTTAATGTGGCCCGTGCGCTGTTTAAATATACGTCTGTGAATATTACAACACCGCGTTTCCATTACCCTTCAAATTGCGCAAATTGAAATTGCGAATTGAAAATACGCTCAATGGAAACACGTCCATTTCGCAAAAACTCCCGTTTAGGCCTATCGCAAAAAGTTTTTTGCGATAGGGGTTTTTCAGGCAATTCGAAAAAGGAATATTTCGCAAAACTGCAATGGAAACAGGTTTTGCGCATTTACAGTCAGCTGACTTAGAAGACGCGGGGATAATAATAATAATTATCATCATTATTATAACATTTATTAGGCTACATATGTAGAAGACACTTTTATCCAAAAAAGGAACAAAGCAATTCGTCACATCTCATTCATAATACAGGGCTAAGATTATCACAAATAGGCTAAACAAGATTTTGACCCATATCCAAGTGTGTGTGCGAGTGTGGAGCGCGCACTGGATGGCGCAAGCGCGAACACTTGCATTTTCCTATCAACAGTGGAAACAACTTAAAATACTCTATCATTTCTGGTCATACAGAAAATAATAATACATTATTCGCAACTACTTTGTGTAAACTCACAATAACAAGAAAACGTTGTGCTTTTGTAAAATAAAATAAAACAATCAGGCGCGCTTCATGGTCTCCGTGAACTGAAGCGCTAGAACTGAAACAAAATATAGCCTAAGCTAAAGCTTGAAATGTCCACTTTAAAACGAACAAATTCGAATCTAAAGCTAATACCTTTTGATTACCGTATGTAATCCGTATGAAAGGTGCATTTCTCTCCAAAGGTGCATCCGCCGTATACAGCAGAGATGGAGATGTTTTAGCCGACACTGATTTTTTATTAATAAACAATTAAAATATCTTGTTATTTTTTCAGACACATTTATTATAGCCTATAACTCACCTATAAATCACCTTTCTGTGGCCTGTGGACCTGTGGTTATATGGCTCTTCTCATTCAGCACTGCAGGAAAAATATAATTTCCAGGTTCTAATTTGGTCTTAGAAAACCAGTAAAATCTACATTTTTTCATATTAATTTGTCAATATTTTAAATGTTTAATAAAGGGGCAAAAAGTCATAAACAAAAATCTGAAAATTCGTCGATATTTATTTTTTTGCGCAGCATTTGGTTTGTTGGTACAGTTCAAATAAAAATTTTGGTGTTCAACTTTGCGTTTTAAAAATACAACTATTCATTTTTCGTTTTGTAATTACGGGTTAAATAAGGAAAAACGAATGGACACAAAAGTACACTGACCGTTTGGACATAATACAAGACAGAGTTCTTTATTAAATTCATAAAAGAAACAATAATTACAGGAATACTGGATTCTAAACCCTTAAAGAAATGCCACAATCAAGACCTCGGAGCAGAAATGAGGGAGAAACAGCCGTTCGCAGTATAAGGGTCTGCCATTAATGCTTGGATAACACACCACGTCTCCTTCCATTAATAATAATAATGTCTAGTGCGGTGGCTGTGATATAGGCTATAAACCTACCAACATCCGTTACCATGATTTTTGGAATGACTTATGGCGAGAGCATGGGCGGCGCTAGGGAGGGGCTAGCAGGTGCTTCAGCACCCCCAAGAAAGACCAAAGCACCCCGATAGCACCTCCCAAAAATAATGTCTGGAATCAATTATATTCAAATATATGTTATTTTGAGATATTAAGTCGTTATTTCAATATAATATCTCGGTATTTCGACATAATAACTGCAAATTTTTGTCCCGCCAAAGCCTTTTTTGATCGGTGAGTGATGTAGAATAGAATGACTGCTGTGCTTGACAGGGCGCATCACGAGCAGAGAGAGAGAGAGAGAGAGAGAGAGAGAGAGAGAGAGAGAGAGAGAGAGAGAGAGAGAGAGAGAGAGAGAGAGGGAGAGAGAGCCCCGGCCGCGCGCACTCTCACGTCTTCAAACACTTCTCGCGCATATTAATCAAAATCATTTGACACGATAGTAAAAGGTCGGAAGACCGCAGTTTCACGTGGAGCATTTGGAGATTTGTTCTCCTGAATTACCGCGGTGTGTGAATTGTGCTAAAAAAAAAACACGTTGCCTAGCTTATCGTCTCTAAAAAGCGTTCCGCCCATTCAGCTGACCTAAACCACATTTCAATAAACGAAAAAACCTATCCAGTGATATGTTTTCTGTATTGACGCAAATCTTGTGCGATGTCCTAAACTGCTGAGATAATCACACAAGCGTGCCGTAGACGTCCCCATAATGACACGTCCGATACGCAAACGAATGACTCATTTTAACCATTCACTTTAATGAATAGTTAAAACAACTGACATCTCCAACACTGAACTCACGAGACCTCTGAATCGGTGTATAAACAATCGGTAACACTTAATTAGATTAGCTAACATTTACTATTAATGAAATGCACTTCAGCATTGTTAATGTTAATTGTTTCAATATTTAGAGAGTCAGGCCCACTATATGTGTGTTGTAGCCATTAAATAAGCGCATTTAATTTCATTTTTGTTAAAATATTATAAAGTAATAATAATAATAAAAAAACAATTTTTTTCCATGCAGCGAGAGTGTCAGGCAACACTCGCACTATGAGCCGCGACGTCGAGCAAGCGTCTGTAAGCTGCCAGTCGGATCACGGCCATTTGACTGGTTATATTGGGATAACAGTCCCCAAAACAGCAATCATACTAAAGAACATAATCATATCAACAGATGCATAATAAATGAGCTAGAAAGGGAGGAACACAAAACACAAAAACTGTCAAAAATCAATGGTTTCTGAAACTTGCCAAAGGCAGACTGCCAGACAACTAGCCAGCCAGCTGAAGATTGAACCCCCACTCAAAATAAGCCAAATAATAACATTTTCAGATGTCATTTGTTATCAATACATTTATTTATAATTATCTACCATTTGTTGAATATTTTGCTTTATCAAACAGTTTTATGATTTTTTTTTTTTAAGTACTGTTTTTTTTAAAGTACTGTTTTATGCTACTGTTTTAAATTACTGTTATGCAGTTATGCTGGTCAGAGACTTTGCTCCTGACACGTGTTTTGTTAAATATGTAAAAATGTGTTATTACTCAAAATTAAAAAATAAAACCTTGTTATGATAATGTAGTTTAAAGAATTGAGATGTTTTTTATACAGTTAGCCTACTAATACACTTATATTTCAATAAATGAAAAATCCTCTAAATATATATCCGGCCCCTGATTTTATTCACAACCCTCAGCATGGCCCTTACTGAGTTTGAATTTGACACCCCTGGTTTAAATGCTGGACAGTCTGCTCAGCTACCCATTTTTCTGCAATTTTGGAAATGACCGGAAGAATGCTTATTGGTCGATAGTTATTCAAAGAATTAGAAACACCATATAAACTGGCGTAACAATAGCCGATTTCCAGGCCTTTGGAAAGTGACCACTGGAAACAGAAAGATTAATAATAGAAGCAATGGGAGTAGCCAGAGCAGATCCTAAATCTTTAAGCATTTTTCGTGTCTATTCCAAATACATCCCTGGCCTTAGATGGTTTTAGGGTTTTAATTATGTCAATGACTTTGGCCTCAGTAATACTTGTTATGAAGAAATACTGTGTTCAAGATACTGAGTATTATTTTTTTTTTGTTTTACTGTAAAATTCTTAGAGATTTCTGCTACAGCTTCAATAAAGTAGTTGTTAAAGGCATCAGCTATTGCCTTGGGTTCTGTTAAAATGTCTCTTTATTTAATTCATTTAGCATTTGTTTTGTCTTATTTTTGTTGGAATCACCTGTCAGTTTTTTTTATATAATGCCAGGTTATTTTAGAATTTGCACATGCACCATTCCAAGCAGTAATGAAAAAGTCAGCTTTAGATCTTCTTATTTCTTTCACTACTCTATTTCTTAAAAAGATAAATTGATGCCTATTAAATCCTGATTTTACAGCCAACTTCAAGGAATGATCTCGTTCTTTCATCAGGTTCAGAACAGATTCATTTAACCAGGAAAGACCATTTTTTTTTAGCTCTTAATCTAATTTTCCGTGTAAATTGTGTAATAAATTGCTGTATTTTGTTAGATAATTGAGAGCAATCCTCGTCCAAGTTTATGCCAGAGAGTAATTCATCCCAGTTTACATCATGAATTGAATCTATAAAGGTTTGTTGCTCCTGCTTTGGTATCCTAAAGGATTCTGTGGCTGGCAAAGGTTTAAAACGCTTTTTATTTAATTTTCTGGTGACCATTATGAGATTGTGATCAGACAATCCTGTAAGCATATTGTATGATTTCAAAATCCTTTCTGGCCTATTTGTAAAAGCTAAATCAATTTGAGTCCTCGTAGAGTTCCTCATTTGCTCGACTTCCCAATTAACATTTAAGTCACCCAATATTATAAGTTCTTTTACAGGGTTGAGTTGTTATAATAAAATGTCCAGCTTTTCATAAAAATCTGCCTTTGATGAAGGAGGTCTATAAATCACCGCAAGAATAAAGGACATTTGCTGTGACAAAGTTACATTTAGATCAAGAAATTCCAAATCATTCTCATCTTTACA
The DNA here is from genome assembly GCA_029959095.1 of Rhinichthys osculus. Taxonomy (NCBI): domain Eukaryota; kingdom Metazoa; phylum Chordata; class Actinopteri; order Cypriniformes; family Leuciscidae; genus Rhinichthys; species Rhinichthys osculus. The sequence goes on from JARWKJ010000012.1 coordinate 43,837,745, forward strand.
ATTAATTTCATTACAGTTAAAACCATCCTCGTCATAAATCATGACCCCTCCTCCCTTAGAGCCCCGTCTGTCTTTACGAAACATTTTATAACCAGGTATAGATACTATTACAGAGGGTGAGGTTTCATGAAGCCATGTCTCAGAAAGGCATAAGAAGTCAATATTAGAATCAGTAAGTAGGTGGCGGACTTCATCACTTTTTGACTTGATACCTCATATATTCAAATGTGCACATAGAATGCCTTTCGGTTTAGATCTTGAGTCCCAAATTAGTTTGGGGTTATTAACTGTCTGAAATACCCCAAGTTTCCGGTGTTTTATTATCGCTGGATTTGGCTGTTTCCTGTTTTTATTGTTGACGTTATTTCCAATTAGCTGTACAATTTCTGCGCTGTCACCCGTTGCACGGCTTACAAGAAGGAGAAGATAGGGCTCGGACTTTACTTGCCGATGTCGAAAGGGTCTCATAGCCGGAGGCCGACAAGCCGGCCCCTCCGGCAAGATCCGTGCCAACCATGCCGTCCCTGCTGCACTGTCGCCGCCACTCCCACCAACCGTCCGTGGACTGCCAACAACACACCCTCGCGCCGACTCCACCGAGGCCCCCATATTACAGCTCAATGTGCACGACGGACTCCGGTGAAACTGGCTCCCCGGCCATCCCGGAAGGCGTCCTCGTCCAAACACCCAACCGACGGGGGCATCCCGGATGGATCCGCCCAACCGGCGACCACATCCGCTCCAAACACCGGTCCCGCCGTGCTCGCCGGACAGACGGAGGAATCGAGGTGAGTATTTAGCTCAAACGTGTAGCTTGTAATATAAGTGCGTACCTGTGAGTTTCCTGGGATGCTCTTGCAGTAGTTAGATGCAATGAAATGGTGGCTATCTGATGTTAAACTATTTATCGGACCGGGGCATTGGTGGATGTCCCCGGACAGCAGAAGGCAGATGGTGATTATTAGTGCGAGACTCTGTTGCGGCTTGAGTGCCGATTTGGTGTGCTTTCTAATTTCGCTGTACAGATATGGATGAATAAAAGTAGCAGCCAGGACGTGTCTTCCAGGTGCAAGACGTTTGGTGACTTTGATTATCACAAAGTCCACTGATATAGGTTTAATTATGCTATTGGAACTATAAGAATCATCCAGAATTTGACTAGTATCTGTGTAAAAAAAGATATTTGTAAGCAGTGCATATGCAAATAGCACTGCCACTATCCCTGTCACGCCCGGCGCCGCCATCTTCGCCATGAAAATGCAGTCGCAATTTGGCAGCAGAAGAGACCAAAAATAAAGGTTGGTGGATGACTTTCAAACTGCAATTGAGATTACAACAGATTATGTCACATATTTGTGCAGTAATGTAAATTTGTGCATGCATGTGTTTAATTTAACTGATTTTAAATTATAGCTGGATCCAAATGTGTACAAATATATATTTGGGGTCATTAATGAAAATAACCACTGGACCCTGGCGGTAATATTGATTGATTTTGAATGCTGAATTTACATATATATAATACATGGCTGTATACATATGTTGAAATGATTTGCCATATTCTAATAGTTTAGGTAATGAATCCACAAGAGAAGAGGGCTCTATTTCTGGATCCTCTGGGGAAGAGCAAAATCAAGAGGTGTCAGGATGGGACCAGGTAAACCAACATTTTAACTTATGCTAAAATGAATGTGCAATACATTTATATTGAATTAGTTTAAAATGCATTTGTTTTGAATTGTTGCAGATCCTTCAAGAGCGGAAGTATTTGCATTGTGGTCAAACTTCTTTTCAACGTGTTAATTCAATAAGGAATACGCTGGAAGAAAAATTGCCGGAGAGTAGGAAACAAAATGAAGCTCGAGGCGTAAAGCACGGAGACGCCGTCGGATGCTAAAAGCGACAGTTAACTGGGCAATAAAGTGTACAAATCCACTGTTTATACACTGGTTCACAAACTCACTGCAACTTTGAAGACAAAGCTTTTAAAAACGCACGCATGGCGCTCGTGTGTTGCCCAACTCTCCCATGTTCAAAATGGCAGAGCAACAGGGTGGATACCTGTTTCCTCATGAGCTATGCAAGGCTTTTTTTACGGGCACATTTTATTAGTCAATTGCAAGTGTATTAAACCATGTATGACATTAACAGCAGAACTGTAAAAATTGCATTGTGATTTTTGCACAGAACTGCTACAACCTGAGTATGTATTATGTAAAAAGCGTTTTTTTTTTTAGGTATTTTACTTTATTAAATACTGCTGTTATTGTTATATGCTCTGCCAGTCTCTCCCTCTGATTGGCTTGCAGTTAATTAGCCACACCTGAGGCTCGTAAGGAGAGTTACAGGGCTATAAGAGAGCAGAGTGGAGTACATATTGCCATATCATTAGAAGGTTATTAATGTGTGGACTGGATGCTGCCTCAGCAGAGAAAGAACAGCAGTGTGTTTGCCGTCGAGGCTGTGAGAGAATACTAACATTAGCAATGGCTTCCTGAAGCGGTTAAAGCAATGTGACAAAAACACACGCAGACCTGACCCAAATGTTTTGTGTCACAACTGTTACCATCTATTTGCATTAGTTTATATCCAGCTGGTCGCCTTTATATATTCATTAGCTGGCGAAGTTGCATATTTAAAGCTAGTGACGTGATTGCTTCCTCAACATTGATATGTTCATGTAGCCGACAGAAACAAACAAATCAGAAAATAAAGTGAGAGACTCTTCATGTAATATAGGTCTACATTTATGTAATTTTAATGCTCTGGCCTTTGCAGATATTTAAATATGTCCATCTTTAAGCATGACTCTTTGGATTTATATGAAATGGTAACACTTTACAATAAGATTACATTTTTAGCAGTAACTAAGGTTAATAAATGAAAGTAATGTTCATTGTTAGTTTGTTCAGATCAAAGTACATTTGTACTGCTCAAATATTAATACATGCTGTAAAAACGTATAATGCATATAGTTCATGAAAGCTAGGTAATACATCAACAAATGGGACTTGCAGAGTGTTACCTATGAAACTTGCGTATGTGTCTAGGTTATAGCTAAAGAAACAAACATTTCACTTGTGATATTGTAATGTTTCAATTATTTTCTGTAGAGTTCGTTCTGTAGAACTTCTCATTTTATATATATTCATTTTTATATATTTATTTAATTTAGCACATTTCAGTTCAACACTGTTTTACTTGGTAGTGTTATGTTTGTTTTTTGTCCCAGTATCCATTTTAAACACTCGGTAGATTAATTGGTTATCGGCAAGTTCAGTCAAACCTAGTTATCGGTAAATCCACGATCGGTCGAGCTCTAGATCGTTTCACAGCAGCTTTACAGTGAAAAAAGGAGATTAACACAGATTGTTTAGGCTTTACAGCAGCTCTAGAATAAGGTTATTGTCCCGCTAAAGTTAGTTTTGATTGATTCACTTCCGTCGCCATGATAATTAGTTAAGTTAGGGCAGTGGTGTCGTCTAGTTATTTGCAGTGTGTATACTGTGATGGTCCTCACCCCATAAGCACCAGCACTCCCACTAATGCATATGCATCGACCTGTAATGGAGAGCATTATGAAAGACTAAGTGTTATCAACATGTCTATTTATTATAAGCAACACAAGACTTTAACAGCCAATGAGATTTGCAGCTGGGGAGACTGGACTGATGTTCTACTGATTAGTGTTAATCATCTAACTCACTCAAGAGCTACATTTAGCCTCAGCTGTTATATGCATATGGTCCCTGAAGCCAACCCGATCACACTAAATGCGTCTCTATAGCACGCAGTGTGTTTATCGTGCAATTTATACGCGAAAATTAGTTTTCACCTGCATAGGATACGCAAGGGTTGGGTTAGGGTAGGTTTAGTAGTGGTGTGGGGTGCCTGTGTATTACACGCAAATGAACTGCGTATCAAATGCACGTGAAAACTGCGTATCATATGCAGGTAAAAACTCATTTTCGCGTATAAATAGCACGATAAAACACGATGCGTGCTATAGAGACACATTTACTTGAGAACACTGCTGAAGCACAGGTTTTATCAGCTGACAATTAAAAAAATAATAATTTAAACATTATAGGCACAAATACAAATGTACTTTTAGAAAATGTGTTTTTGAAGAAAAAAAATGGTGTTATTGTTTTGGCAAGTTTACTGTTTAAATTAGAACATGTATGAAAACTTGTGAGATATTCCTTTAAAATAACGTTTTAATAGATTTCATTGTTATTATTACTATTTTAAAGTACATTTTACTGTGCAATTTCTTTCATAATTTCTTTGAGTTAGACCAAACTTGTATTTTGGTGGATTGTATACATTTGAGTTTCTGTGCGTTTTAATAAACTATTATTATTATTATTATTAGGCCTACTTGAAGTACACTCTACTGTGCAATAGTAATATATTTCTGTTATAATTTCTTCAAGTTTTACCAAACTTTTATGTTGACAGGTTGTCGTATAGACATTAGCCTACAGTTTCTGTTTGTGTGTCTATGATACAAATGAATGACGATAGTTTTATCAAATGAAATGGTGCAATTCTCGTGAAGTGACTCTCATTGCAGCTCTGCGATGTGTGTGTGTAGCCTATGTCTAAATACAGTGAAACGCTGAAAACACCACGAGCGTCACGCCTGCTTCAGTGTGTGTGTGTGTGTGTGTGTGTGTGTGTGTGTGTGTGTGTGTGTGTGTAGTGCATCACACATTTAAGCGCTCATTCCCAGAGACGCGTAGAACAATTGCAGTCTCTGTGAGCTTTAATATTCACAGACACTAGTCAATATGGAGATTTTATTCATTGTACAGCCCTACTTTTGATTTATTAATTAATTAAAAAATGGCCAAATTCCGTGACGTTCTGTTTTGTGGATTCTGCAATTCGATCCGTGTCGCTTTGCAAACACAGACAAATTTATGAATGAAAGTGTGAAAGTTCTGTCACAAAACGAAGTTGTTACGTATCTCCCGCCTGCAGTCGATTTAGATATTCTAGGTATTATCAACTGGCCGGAGTTTTGAGATCGCAATAGACGTGAAGGACTATAATGCGTTAAGAGCTTGCTCAAGTACTGGGGAGCTAAACCATTTAGTGCTTTGTAAGTAATCAGCAATATTTTAAAATGTATACGATGTTTAATAGGGAGCCAATGCAGTGTTGACAGAACCGGGCTAATATGGTCATACTTCCTGGTTCTGGAGCCCATTCTAGCGTCTCTGGCCAATGACTCACTGGATGGGAACTCAAGGTCTTCGCAATTTATCAATTTAATTTCGTACATAAAACGTGGTGCAAGGGGCACTTTGTTAAAATGTTGGGCTGCTATCGAGCTATTTTGCCACACTGAATTCTGAAACCCATATCAGCTGAAAATTTTTCGCTACTTCTGATGCAAAGTTGCATGAGTTTTCAGGCATGTTTAGGCCATCAAAAATGTGATTCATTTTGGAAAAGAAGATAATAAATGGAGGAATTTAAAGAGGGTCCTCTTACCATCGCACCAATACTGACGAAGAACATAACGTTTACTGTACTGGAGTTTGGGAGATATTCAAGCCTTAAAGGACAAGTTGGGTATTTTACACTTAAAGCCCTGATTTAAGATCGTTTCTGATGAAATAGAACGGTTAAGATTGAAATTTGGACACATGGTGCTGTCCCGAGAATTTTCGGTTCCTATGGTAGATATGATGACTCTTGTCATGACTCGTGTTCACTTTACCTGCACAACCAAGGTTTTCAATTACAAATATTTATAAAACTATTCAATAACTTTGTCAGTTACTTTTTTACACAATTGATACAATGGAGTGTGATCACAGATGAAAGATAAACAATTTGAAATATAATTTGAAAAACATTTTATGTACATTTAATCATTTAGCTCTTAGTCAGAGTTAGCCCAGCATTTTTTAGTTTAGTTTAATAGATTTAGAATAGTGTAAGCAAGAGTTAAATATAGACGAAAAAGCTGCGAATCCAGTAGTTTGTGTATTTCAATTAAATTCAATCTTTTTAATATTTATCTTTTTTAAAATACATTTTATATGTAATTTATGTAGTTATGTCACAGTACACACAAAGTTATATTGAAAAAGCAGTAATGAAGCACACTCCAGTAAGTGTTGAACAAACTTTTATATGCATTATATGAAATAAAACTTAAATATACATTATATGAAACAATTTCAAATTGTTTAATGTAGACTGCAAATATAAATTAGAGCACAGGTAAAAACTGTGAAAATATATATATATATATATATATATATATATATATATATATATATATATATATATATATATATATATATATTTTAAAACGCTTTAAAGGTGCATTGCGTACCTCTCTGAGTTTTTGCAGAACTATGCCCCCTCTGGCGACAAGCGAAACTGCCTTACTGTCTTTGTCTTGCGTGGAGTTTGCGTTGGGATTTATGAACTACAAGCCGGTCTCTTTGAATCCATCTTCTACTTTTGTCGAAAGTTGACTGAAGTTTTGTCGCTCGAGTTGTCTTCGCTAATACGGAGAATGGCGGCGAATACACAAACCTGCCAGACACAGCCAGGGGAGCGTGAACACGCATGACGTCACACCCAGTCTCACGTTCCGGCCCGAATCCCTCTTATTTAATTATAGAGGCAATCGCAGTGATCAGAGAAGGGCTCATTCAGCCCATCAGGGAATTGTTTAAGCATGTATGGGTTAGAAAAACGGCTATTTTTAACATGAAATGTTGCGCAATGCACCTTTAATATATACTATGACTATGTACTATTCCTAATCCAGCTGTAGAAACGAAGAGGATGACAGCGGCGTGAATGTGCTGTTTACTGTTTCTTCTGATGTGCTTGGGATATTGAAGTCCACCCAGGAGGAGCGGTTTTGGGTCTCTTAGCTCGCGCAGCATCTTCCTCTGACTCGCTTCGCTCCTCATATTCCCTCTGCTCCGCCAAGCCAACGCGCTCCCTCTCCTCAAAGTCCCTGTCCTTCACCTCTTTCACAATCGCTTGAGTCCTGAACAGGGGCTTTCTAGCCTTTTTAGCTGGAGGTGGTTGAGGTGATTCTGAAAAGACAAACCCAAATGTTGTATTATTACCCAGGAATACACACGTGATGCATGGCAGACAAAACACAAAGTAAAGACTACAACCATGGGGATTGCATTTTGCAAAGAATATATATTGAGGCACACAGGTTCAAGGCCAGGATGGTCTGTCATGCATGATATCGTATTAGGCACTTGTCTCATTCTTCTTGTAACCTGCAAAAGAAAAAAATCAAAATGGCACTGTTATTTACAGTAATCTTTCATACTTTGGAAGTAGCAGAAAGCACACACATACGTTGAATACATTTCTATCCAGTGTACTTATGAAATACCTGTAACATATTTTCTCTCTCGAAGTACACCTGTAAAAAAAGATAGACCTTGATGTAAGTTTTTGTTATTATTAGGCAAAGTCCTAATCACCATACCTGCAAACTTGTCGCTTTTCGGCGACAATCGCCGTTTTCTTGGTCAATTGGGTCATTTACGTGAATCGCGTAGAACCGGGGAGTTTTTTATTTGGGGGGGGGGGGAGGTGCGCGCAGAGACAAGGGCGCGATCGAACTGTGTGTGTGTAAGCACACTCTTCACATACATGTCGAAAGAGCGGATGTTAACAGGTTAAAGAAAACACTCTGTAAAACGCCACAAATCAAAGTGGAAGTAAACGCATTATAATAAAACAGCCAGCGATAGAGCGGTCATCTTCCTCTCACTGAGTGTGCGCGCTCACAAAAGAACAGCACGCATTCAATAACGTCCGCCATAGAAGAAGTCATCTTAAAGGCATTTCAACATGTCATGAACACTACTTAACACTAGGTGGCCGTTACAGAGTTCCATCTTTTGGACATTCATCATATCGCATTGGTTTTCATTTCTTGTCCTCAAAACAGAGCACTAATCTGTTTATTTTTAAGTTACACATTGATTAAAAAAGAATCAAATGTGTTGGTAGTATTATTATTTTATACTAAATCAATTATGTATAATTCAGATGAGAATAAAGTTAGGGTTAATTAAAATTAAGGAAAACAAATATAGATATCTGAAATATAGCAAATTAATTTTAAATTCATTCAGGTACAATTACCAAACATATCTCCAAAGTATTTTTATCTTTTTATTAGTTTAATTAATAAACTAATTATATAAAACTATTATCAGTGCACTATAAATAAACTGGTTCTATGCCTTTATTAACCCTTCTTCGGGTCAAAAATTACCCGAAGCGTTTAAATAAAAAAATGTTAAAAATCGTAGCTTCATTGGAATGGTCCAAAACTTGGTGACTTTTTTTGGTACTTGGTATATGAACACCCAAAAAAATTGGGGAAAGGATTTGAAAAGTCTAAGTCTAAGTCTAGTCACACTCAGGGTCTTCGGGTCTAAAATGACCCGCATAGGAAATGAATGGGAAATTGGCAAAAATATGAAAATACAGAGTTTTTTTGTGCATTCAATCTACCAAACAGCCAGGATGCAGAAAAAAAAGCACACAACAGTGAAGGGGTGAATCTCTTAAAACAATGGGTGACAAAATACTTTCCATTTGTTCTCTTTATAATGCAATTTTCAGGTTTGAATGTATTATAAAGTAAAACTGCCACTTCAAATTACCATTTAAACCAACCAAAAAAAAGTTTTTTTTTTAATTTTTAAAAAATGACAAAAATAGTCTTTGAGAATCTGTTATTATATATTCAAATCAACAACCTGAAAAAAATTAAACAATATGTGAAAAAATGTGTTTCTACCATAGGTTTCTACAGAGAGATGTAAATCCACTAGTGGTAAAAATGTGCTATTGCGTGATAAAAATGCCCAGTGTGTCCACCAGATGGCTCCGATCTCATTTCAAAAATTGCTTTCATGAGGCCTAGACTTGACTCTAAAATGAAATACAGCTTTAACCCCCTGGGGTCGGCTATCGCGCCGGCGCGATTGTCTCGCTTTTTTTCTTATCAGTGTAAAAGAGACTCAAAATACTCGGTTAATTTTGATCTTACATATAAGTGTTGTACATCATTAGATCCTGTTAAGTTTCTATTTTTTTTTGTGGATACTCACAATAAAAACAAAGTGTTGTGCTTTTCACCAAATAAAGAAAAACAAACATGATGCGAGTTCTGCGTTCTCTCTGTCAGTGAAGTCCATTCTGAAACGCGTCCTAAGATTAACTGTAACTCCGCGATTACTTGTCACACAGGCACGAGAGATTTTTCTTTATGAAGCTTAAATTCTCTTCTTTTAAATGAAGTAATTTATATAAAAAACAAATATTCTCAGTTTATGCAATCTGTATGAAAAGAGAGTGCTGTCAGTATTTTTTCCCCAGCTCATTACACTTCATTACGCGTTAATCTGACACGCCCACGGAGGACGCGCGCTATTCAAACGCAAATGTCGGCAAGCCATGACAACGCCCACATCAGCCGTTCCACCGCGGCGGTAAAATGTGTGGTGTATTTGCTGCCTTTTACCGCTAAGAGGCGCTACAATCATAGACTCTGAAAAGTGTTCGTTTATTCTGGTTTATTCTCTCTAATGCGTAATCTGCTGCCGCACCGCGCTGATTCAGAGCGATTGAAAGCTGGTAGCAGAAGAATTCAACAAGTGAAACGTAGTTAAAATAATTCATAATCACAATACTGAAATTAGGCTACTGAAATGTAACTGAATAAATAATGAAAACATTTCAACATAAAACATTGCAATAAAAACATTTAGGCTACATGAATGAGGCTTTACAACTTTATCAGCGTACAGACGGTAGCTCAGTGATCAACGCAACAACACGAGCTTCGAGGAGCTTCATTCGACCCGAGATCGAATCTCAATGTATTATACATGTTGTTAATCGATGTTGCCCTACAGCGTTTATATTTTACCACCTTGATGCTTAAATAGGTAACTGTTTATAACTGTTTACTTATTTAAAGTCAAGAGTTTTGTTTAATTATCATTACAACATAAATTTGCTACATTCCTGTAGAACCGCAGCCGCTGCACAAAGGACATAAACTGATGAAGGAAGATTGTCAGCCGATTGCATCAGAAAATGAAAATGAAGAAGCTCGTCTTTAGTCTGCTAAATTATTGTGTAATGTAAAAGAACACAAAAATTACTTAAGTTTGAAACCAAGTTCGAACATTTCAAGGTTTAAATAAAGTGTCGGGACAGTTTTTTTTAATTTAAAACAGGGTTGCATCGGTTTAGAGTTTATTTCTTTTGCGATGCAAAATAAGAAACACTAGGCTAATCTTATTCTTACGACATTTTAAATTCGTATTGCCAAAGAAATTACAGCTAAATTAAACAATTAAAACAGTACAAAACGAAAATTGTCCAAAGAAACATATTTAAATTAAAAACATGCGTTTCTCTTTGCCTCTCTCGCGCTGGAACTCTTTTTAACAAGTTTATTTAGTCTCCCTCGCTCTGATAATACTACTGTATGTCGCTGCGTGTCAGCCATACAAATCACGAAAAAATTATTTAGCCTTTAATTGTTGCTTCAAAGACACAGCATGCCTTGTTGAATTCACCTTACAATAACTTCAATTGAAATTTTGTGTGAAAAAAAACTTAAAATAGGCTACAATAAATAAATTACAATATTTATAATTTAATAAGATATGGGGCCTACATTTGGACACAGATTTATCCTTACAATAATTTTGCCTGCTCATCAGGCTGGCTATCCGACACTCTCCATATGAAAGAGGAACATTAACACCTTTGTCCAGCAACTGTCCCTCCAACCCCCCACAGGCTATCGGAGTCTGAGGCCCCGTCCACACTACTGCGTTTTCATTTAAAAACGGAAACCTTTTGCTACGTTTGCTCCTCCCGTCCACACTAAAACGGCAAAAACGGAGACCCAAAACGGAGAAGTTTAGAAACGCTGCCGATCCGTTTTTCGTTTTGAATCTCCGGAGGGCGTTTTAGTGTAGACGGGTCAAAACGGAGGACTTTAGAAACGATGACGTAGTAGAGGCTCACGCTCGGCTCTATGATTGGGTGTCATCAGTCATGGCGTATATCTTTGCTAGCAGCTGTTGTACAAGTAAATTCTGCATTTTACAACGCTATAACTGCCTACATGCGCCGGAGTCAAGCTATTATTCGAGCGACCTGTGACAATTCCCGTGTGCAGCGGCGGCGTTGACCGTACATGGAGCGCCGGTTTGGGGTTAACCCAGAGCATGGTGAGATATTTTTATCAATGAAGTTGTGTTTACACCGGCACGCGCATGCCCAGTGTTGGTGAATGGCCACGTGATCCGCGTTTTCAGTCGTTTTAATGTGGACGGAGATCAATTCTAATACGCAGCTAAAACGCTGGTGTGGACGGAGATCGTATTCGTTTTAATTCTCCGTTTCTAAACTAAAACGCAATAGTGTGGATGGGGCCTGAGGCTGACTTAACACAAAGAGAAGTCGCAATTCACACTTAAATCGCTATTCTAGACAGTGTTGATAATGAAGGAATTAAATGGAATTACATGTAGCCTAGTGATATTTCTGTCATAAAAGTTTATTACTAAATATTTCATTATTTCAATAATTAACTGGTTTATAATAACTGGTTTGGGGCAGCTTTTTCCAAGCAAAACTAAATATAATCTGAAAAAACGCTTGTTAATTTGTTGTCATGAACAAAATGTTCAACTCAATATTAAAGTCTACAGGGATCTTTGGATCCTTACAACCAGGCATGCAATTTGTGAATTAAGTTTTTATTTGATTTTGTATTATTCAAATAAATATCGAAACACGGTGCTTCGTGGTAATGCTGCTAAATTAAATAACAATTATGAACTTAAATGAAACAATATTGCAACATTTCGACAAATACATTATTTGATCTGTTTTTACATTTTAATTCAGGGCGATTTAGCCTACATTTAATTAGAGCGAGATTTTCACCCTTGTCTTGTCATTTTCTCATTGGGAAGCGCTTACATTACTTGTTTGAGTAGATCCTCTGTACCTCTCGTTTACATATGGATTAGCCTATAATCAGATAACATTTATTAGCCTAAATATTTAGACATTTAAAGGCTTTAGACATAGCCGATTTCTTATCGTGACTGAGCTGAAGTGGCTTTCGGTTCATTTTTGTGACGCACAGTTCCCGGAGACAGAGACGACAGATATACTGTTTTTGTCGTTAGCCTAATATGAATACAAGTTTACAGTTTTGAACGATGTAAGCTACTCTACTCTTATCTGTATGACCAAAAAATTACGGAGTCGCATACTAAGTTATTTTAGCTGTAATAATGAGAAAAATAAATTAATCTAAATGAACGCGCCGCCGTGTTTGTCGAACACTAACTCACCATGCCAGAATAAAACCCGACTTTAGAAAAATGCAAATTTTGAAAAGCCGTGCATGCGTTAAGGCCACTGGAACTAATGAACAACTGAAACGCTGGTTTTGATTTTATTGTTTGTCGTTTAAACGTGCCTGTTGCATATCTCTATTTGATATATTTGATATTGGTGAAGTAGCCTATAGCATTGATTACTGTGGAGGGAGGGGTGTGGGGATTCAAATAATTCAGCAGAAGCAGGGATGTTTAGACCAGAAGGAAATCCCAGTCCCCCCTGGCAAATCACACTTTACTTAAAACCATGTTTTTAAAAACTCTAGGTTGTAGGGAACAGACCTCTCTGCCATGCGCGCGCACGGTTTGGAGCACAATATCTGTCTCGCATGCACGCTCGCTCTAGATAGATTACGGGATATTTTAACTAATTTGCGGTATAATAACTAGTCGATCACGAGTGGCTCAACAGGTATCTATAGATAAACTATATCTTTTAGGAATTTGACCGACCGGGTTGACACTTCAGCGTGAGAAATCGGGGGTGTGGCGTGAGAGCCTGGAATAAAAAAAAATTATACATATATAGCCTATATATATAGGCTATATATAGTTTATTTTTTTACAGAACTGCTTTTGAAATTACGATAGCCTATTATTATACAGATGCAAAGTCGTTCTGTTGGATACTATTTTGTTTTTTTGTATTTTTACTTAGTGTAAAATGGAAATGCATGATAATTGTATTTTATAAATATAAGCAAAAAAAAAAACTGTATGGTGTAACAGAGTTTTAGAGCTAGACAAATCTCTTTGCAATAATAAATATAAAATTTACAGCAGACCATGTTTGTGCGGGTTTTGAACTCGTGTCATCTTGATGATGAACCGTAAGTTCTACCGCTCGGCTATGAATTTTCTCACTGAGAAATACCCAAACGTCTGTTTCTCACATGAGCGAGAAAACGTTTTGTCTTTAGCCTGTGAGAGCGTAGGCCTACTTTAGCCTTTTAAAGTTTTAAAAGATTATATCTTATCTGTATGACCAACAATTTGTTGTAGGCTTATTTGGAAATTACCATAACTTGTAGTATTTCATCCTTAGGCTACTGTTAATAGACATTAGCCCCACTTACGTTTTGCTAAATGTCCCTTTGCGCCACCTGGCGGTCGTTTCGCGAACGACTTTGCAATGCGACTGGTTTATTTTGACCGCGGTGGATGGCTAAAAATGGTATGTGGATGGCTAAAAGGTGTGACTATAAATGTGCTTTTGGCTTTCATTTAAATTTTGATTGTTTGTATATATATATATATATATATATATATATATATATGTGTGTGTGTGTGTGTGTGTGTGTATAAACATTTATTTATTTATATACACTACCGTTCAAAAGTTTGGGGTCGGTACGATTTTAAATACTTTTAAAAGAATTCTCTTCTGCTAACCATGGCTGCGCTTATTTGATTAAAAATACAACAAAAATCAGTTATAGTATTAAATATTATCTCCAGTGTAAATCAGCTGTTTTCTGTGTGAATATATAGTAAAGTGTAATTTATTCCTGTGATCAAAGCTGAATTTTCAGCATCACCAGTGTCAGGGTCTTCAGTGTCAAATGATCCTTCACAAATCAGTATAATATGAGGATTTGATGCTCAAGAAACGTTTATTATTATTATCAATGTTGAAACAGTTGTTGGTCTGTCAGTTGTACAGTTTTTTTGTTTGTTTTAGGATTCTTTGATGAATAGGAAGTTCAAAAGACTTTTGTAACATTATAAATGTCTTTACTGTCACTTTCGATCAAATTAATTATTCCTTGATAAATAAAAGTATTGTTTTCTTTCCTCCAAAAAATAAAAATAAAATTCTCACTGACCCCAAACTTTTGAACGGTAGTGTGTATATATTGTCCTTGCATTCTTTCTTGTGTGACACCCCTGAATGAAAGGCTCATTAGTATGCAGTCTGCTCAGGTGAGAACTGCCTAATTATTCATGAGGGGGTTGGGCCGTTCCGCCCATCCGCATATTGCCTTTGCAAACAAAAAAATGTTTTTCACAATTTAAAACAATCTATTGTTTTATGTGAATGATTAGGCAGAATGATTTTCAGATCAATTCGAAGCAAAAACTCTAGGTGATAACATCCACTAGTCAAAAGTCTTGTGGACAAATATTTAGTATGTTATTTGTGGCCTTATATTATAAACTTTATTTTTTAGTTTTTTCAATAACCACGCATAAACAATATTCTCTCAAAAATACAAACATGTACATACATGTTGCTCACATATTATGGTAGCCCTGTGTGTGCTATATAGAGTGTAATTTCAACTGTGCCATTAATATGTTTATAAGCAACTGAAAAAAGCACAAATGTCAGAGCATGCCAAAACATCTCAAGGACCCCGAAAACACCTCAGACCCCAGAGGGTTAATAATTTTTTTTTTTTTATTATATATATATATATATTTTCTATTATATTCAATGGGAAAAAATGGGTCTTAATTATTGCATAAATATTAATTATAAATCATAAAATTATCTCAAAACGCCAAAAAAGAAAAGAAAAAATATTATTGAACAAAGATACATTTTATTTGAGTAAAATCAATTAAATATATCTTAATGCCGCCCTCCGGGTCATTTTTGACCCGAAGGTCCTGAGTGTGAGTCTAAAATGAAGAACCCCAGAGGGTTAATAAAACTTATTTAAAACATACAAGGCTTAAGACATTTATAAAAATGCCTTCTATATTTCTGTTTTGCTTTTCACTCCATTGTACCGGAATCGTACCGAACCGTGATGTCTGAACCGAACCGTGACTTCTGTGGACCGTTCCACCCCTAGTATTGTCGTTATACTATGAATTACGTTAAGCTATGGTAAAAGTGGTATTCCCAGACCTGGAGATCGGCTGAATGGTTTCCTAAACGGTAAAAGAACAATTGTTTTACTCGAGGGGAGGTGGAAAATGAGCTTAATTCCCCAAATGGTGGAATATCCTTGTAACGTTAGGCTTATCGTTGGCCGAGTGCTCTGCCCTGACTTATGATATAGTGCATGGGTAAGATACAAACTTCCTGGTTGGCAGAAAAAGACTTTGGATAAGTATGCTGATTTTTGTTAAGTCACGCTCCGAAATGTATAATTTGCATATTAAAATCACATATTTTTTAAAAAAAATTTAGCAGGGGGCACGTACAACCACAAACGAGTTCGCTGGTTTTTGTTCTTGATTCAACGTGAAAAACCTATAAATAAACCTAAAAATAAAATTATGACTGCAGAGTGCAGACGTTATGAGATAACGTGTAACGTTAATGCTATATGCTAGTTAAAGGTGGAAGTTCTAGAATTGACGTGACAGTTAAGTTCTTACTGAAAATAAAAAATAAACTTACCACTCAGAAGCGTCCATTTCCAATCTTAAATCAACTGGTTGTTCCTCGAAATCGCCATCTTCATCTGAAACGGGCTCAAACATGTACGGTTGGACGCCTAATCTCTCCATTGTCAGAGGATCCGTTTGCTGTCACTGAGCGGTGAACGTGATTTCACCAAGTACCACATGTTCCTGGATCAACATCTTTGTTGATCCTGGATCAACTTTCCAATCAACCAATCAGATTTGAGGGACAAGTTTACAGTTTGTCAAGTTTAGGCTTAGAACCAGGGTGAAGTACTTAAACATCAGTGTTATTCACCTTTCATTACCCTCTGATTTTAGGGAAAAGTTATGGGTAGGGTTAGGTTTAGTGGTAGGGATTGGGTAAGGACTACATTTTGGGACAGGAATGTTGATCCAGGATCAACAAAATATGTTGATCTAGGACCAAGTCTTACTTGGCAAAATCACAGTGACCCGCAGGGGTGTGTGTTTGAGCGACGGCATCGCAGAGGTGTGTGTTTGATAAACCAACGTGGTTGAACGACCACTTTGCGACAATATGGTTTCGGGAAACAGTCGTGACTAGTAGATTTCTTCAGCGATGCATCGCACTACAGAAGTGAAGCAGCGAGTTACGGCGCTATACTGGAAACACACCCCTGGTTTGAAAGTATTCACTGTGTGACAATAAGATGTAACATTTTAAATGTTAATTATACAATTATTTATAAATCTATGTTGTATACAGTTTTTTAAATACTGCCATACCATTTCTGAACAGGATGTCTACTTCATAAATTGTATGAAAATGATAAGGTTCAGATCACGCTTAGCATTTTGAAAAGGAAGAGTCTGGTCACCAACAGTGATGGGAATAACGGCGTTACTAACGGCATTACTTTTTCCAGTAACGAGTAATCTAATTGATTACTCTTCTCATCTTAATAAGGCCGTTACCGTTACTGCCAAAAAATGCGGCGCGTTACTATAACTGATGAAGCTGGGTTTTTTTCATCAGACCAACTAGATCTCCGAGCGAGATCTCTTTTGACTCAGCTCACTGAAAAGAGCCGGCTCTTTTGGCTCACAAACGGCTCTTTAAATGACTTTGACTATAATATTTAAATTTTTATTACATAATTATTTAATTTCTATAGGCTAAATTTGTTAGAGTCGGCTCTTCAGATATGCGAGCCAGCTACCGACGTTCACCTAAAAGAGTCGGCTCATTCGCGAATCGCGAACGAGTCGATCCATCATCACTAACGCTCATTCGCGAACGACCCATCATCACTAACAGCTAACGCTCATGAATTGCGAACGACCCATCATAACGCATAGTCGGACAGGACAGGACACACAACGAACAACACAAGCCAGTCAGTCAACGAGAGACAGGTATGCCGACGAGCCCAAATAATCCAAAAGTAGCCTTCTCTAAATGGTATATTGCTTATGTTAAGTTTTCATTTCCGTCCGTCATGTCCATGCACAATATGTTGCGATCATCCATCCACTAAAGAACAATCCAGATACAATTTCTCAGTGTTATTTATTTGTTAGTTTTCATCTCAATGCGCTGGCATAACATCAGTGCACGAGGGAGCAGCAGCACGACATTCATCTCAAGGAAGGAACACAAGCTGAGTCAAAATAAAAGTCCCCATTTGTTCACACATGTGCACAATGAACTCTTGCACATTTTTAGTATACAACCGTCAATAGCATAAAGTAAAAACAAAATAACAGTAAGAAACATAAAATAATATAGTTAATGAGAACATATAACTCCACAGCTTAACACGCTTAATTAAATTTTGCCCAGTTGTGGCCTGTTGAGGGGCAATAAATATCAAAAGTTCCAAAACATCTATTGTGTTATTTGCATTGATCCACTATATAAACATAATATCTACATACATGGCATTTGATTGGAGGCTAGTCTCACTTTGTCCACCGGCAACATTTTTTTTTAGATGTGTGTACAATGTTTCATGTTTCTGTTAATAATGTATTGTATTAAGTGTCCATTTCATTATAAAATTCAGATTTATCATAAATAATTGAACATGCACATGTGTTTTAAGTTCCGTTAAATAGGGGTAGAGGTGGGGTCACATTTGAGCATTTAAAATTTTACTTGAAAGTAACGCAATAGTTACTTTCTTAAGTAACTAGTTACTTTTAAAATTTGTAACTGAGTAACTAATTTAGTTACTTTTTGGAAGAAGTAACTAGTAACTGTAACTAATTACTTTTTAAAAGTAACTTGCCCAACACTGGTCACCAATGGAGCCTGGATGTGTTATCTAGTGGAGAGTCTGGTACTGCGCCCACACAAAAGCTTATCTGAGATATCAACATAATGTGGATTTCTTCAATAGAATAAAAGATTTGAAACGAAAGAAAATTACATACTACATTTTTAGAAACTTAACTTTTATCATTTCATATATTTTTGTCTTCTACAATAATCTGCCAAGTGATTGGCATCAACATGTAAAAGTTTGAAAAGATCCAGCCATTGCTGTAGCTGGTCCTATACACTACACGAGGAGGAGGGATGCTGAACGAGTGTGTATGCTCTTGTAATGTGATAGGCTGGATTAAATGACTCCTCCTGAACCTCATGTGCAGTCGCTGCCACTGCTACCCGTGTCCATCCCGTGTTTAGGACCGGTTTCCAATAAATGCAACTCTGTTTTGACCATTGTCTCTATAGTTAAACATTTACTGCACCCTCCACCAAAGGAGTTACCTGCACCACTTCTGTGCCCTTTTTTCCCCACAAGGCTTTTATCTGAAGGTCAAGAAGACAAAGCATGTATTTACTCTAGATGTGTGCATGTATCTGACAATTACAGTTACATAAACAGCTAATGTGCTGTGATGTAATGTTGGATTTACTGTCACACAAACCTGGAATAATAATTTGTTGATGTAAAAAGTGTTCGTGCCTGACGAAGTCATCCAGTGTTCTTCAGGTCTCGTTGACTCTTCTCCATTACCCCTTGTGTACGGTTGTCTTGAGTGAAGTTCTGAACATTTAAGGTACATCTCTTATCTGTTCACAATTTAAGTCCAAAAATAAAACTAGTTTTGGTACAAATTTCAGATGTTTCTTTCAGCAATTTACCTGTTTTTTTGACTGTCTAACTTTGTAGACCTTACTCCGTTGCTGGTACACAGAGCTTGTCCCGTGACGTCCTAGATCCCCTAAAGACCATTTAACCCTTGTGAAGAACTTGACACAAATGCTGTATTGAATAATTAGTTGTCTTAAAGACTTAAACCTACCTAGCATCATTCCAGACCACAGGGATGTGGAAGGAAATATTTGGCCACATTGGAAATGAAAGCTGGTGCATAATAAATGTTGCATTTACCATCGAGGTCAAGCAATGCTCCATTTATTGTTCCCCGAAATGCGTCCTGAGGGGTGTGGTTCCCACATCATGCTAAAAAGCAATATTCATAATGTCAGACAAATTTCAAATGTTTATATCAGAATGCATTATTAATAATTTATTCTGTTTAACACCAATCTCGCTCAGCTCTGCCTGTCTGACCTGAGTTGAGAGGCATGATATGTCCTGGAGAGGTGTTGGTTTGGTTTATCAGATAGTTCATACACAGAAATCGAGCTTTAACCCTTTCGTCCTCTCGGCCGCAGCCAGAAGATTATCAGACAGAGGACTGCACTAACCAATAATACCAAGCAGGTCTGGTTGGTTTTTGGTATACAGTATACTGAATTCATTACAAATGTGAGGCCATGTGCTGATTTCTTTCTAATATTAACATTTAATACCTTGTAGTCTTCAGCGATTATGTTTTTCTCATCCAGATGAAATGTCCGCCTTTGCTGCAGAAGCAAGTGCAGATGTGTGTAGTGCTCTGCAACATGTGGTCCACTGCAGGACTGCTGAACTAGAAGCACCTCATCTCTGTCAGCGCTGTGACACGCAAGAAGCCCAAATATATGCATTGCAAGCTTGTAGTGTTGGGGACTTCTACAAACAATGCCATCAAAAACAAAGATTATTATAATCATACATTTAATTTCAAATTGAATATAAAGTAATCATACTAAAAAATATATGTACCTTGGCATTCTTCATTATGTGACTGAAACATCTATGTGGAGGTCAGATGTGTCTGCGGGATATTGCCCAGTGATGAGAAGTACTTTTGCAGCAGATCCTCCAGACCTGTTCAGTGCCTGAGCACAAGGGAGTCATCACATCATAGCCGGCCTTTTGTTTGCCCCATTCCCATTCACCCTGACCAGATCCATCTGAAAAGCCTGCAGGAGAAGGGCACAGAAGATGTTGTGTGGACACATGTGCCATAGGCGGCCACAGGTAAAGGTGATGAACCCTTGGAGGTTCCATCTTTCATCACTTTCTGCTCTTTCTTTTGGAAGTATACTCCCTGTGGCGTCCAGGTACACTGTGTCCTCCTTGCATCTTTTGTAGAAGACAGAGAGGGTCTTCTTTGACCAGAGCATAACTCCTTTTGGGTGCATCATTACCCTCTGGAACACATCATTGCCTGTGCCACGCTGTTCGGCAATCATGGTTTTTAAGCTTCTGAGCTCATCAGAATTACGTCTGGGGTTTTTTTTCTTTCACTCCACGCAATGTTCTTAAGGACTTCTTTGGATGGAGCATCATCCCTGCAACCTGAATCAATGGCCATTGGTGTAAACTCTGGGGTAGATTGGTTGCAAGGACTTCTGCTGCTGACTGTCGTGCACTGCACGCACTGCTCTTCTACGCAGTTCTTTGGTGTTATGGTACACATCACCTCCAGAGAAAACCACTACTGCTTTTAGGGTGTTTTCATCCGCAACGTCCACAATCTTTGAATCGAAAGTAGGCCATACATGTAAACACTGGTGCCAGTGTCTGTGACTGCAGAAGGGTTGGCAGCAGAAATGAACAGCTAAATAATGTTTTGTCAGCTTCAGTATAAAATTTTAATTTTACAGCTATATGCTATTATAGCTATAATATATTTAGCTGTTAATTTCAAAAACAGTAACACACCATATTTTTACAGTATGATGCTGGCAACCACAGCTGCCAGTAGTTTACCGTTTTTTTACAGGATTATTTTTTACAATGATACCCCAATAATTTCAATTCTAAATGCTATTATAACCCTGCACTTTATTTTTGTCATGGATTACAAAAAAGGAATAGGATTTTATTAGAATTCTGATACAACACCAGATACATTCTGCTTAATTATTGTGTACTAAAACAGGCAAATAAAAAAAATACAATTAGTCCAGTAATATTCAGTGAATACAAATAAGCACCCATCAAAATGCAAAAATGGCTTAAGAAAAAGCAAACAAATACACAATATATAGAATTGACTTACCTGTATATAAAATACAAATCTAGTCTCAAATGAGGCTTCAGCAAACCTTAGCCCAAAAACAGTTGTACTAAAACTGTCACGGTTCTGTCACAGCTATTCTGGTTATTCTTGGGGACAGAGCCGTGACATTCCTGGTCTTGTTTACTGTGAGTGTATGGCTGTCATGCGTTCTCTGTGTGCCATGTGCTCTTGTGGATTGTCGAGCCCCTCCCACCTTGTTACCTCTTTATTGGATTATTGGCTTCGCCTAGTTTCCCTCGTTACCCTCTTTGTTTGCTTTCCTATTTAGTCTCCCTGTGTTTGCTGTCCTGTGCTCGGTCGTTGTTAAAGTTATGGGTTTTGAGGTGTGTGTAGTTCTGTGCCTGCCATGTCATGTTCCTGGATTTATTATTTAGTTCTTGAGACCTGGATTTCCTTTGTTTGTTTGTTTGATTTATGTTTAACTTAATTAAAACACTTCTTCACCTCTGCACTTGAGTCCTCACTCCATTCTCCGCAACCCACCCGTGACAAAAACTAAATAATTTTTAATAATAATTGAATAATAAAAAAACCTTTAAATCAGGCTTTAACAAACACTAGCCCTTTTTAATATCTAAAAAGCTCTGTATAAACAAAATATAACTCACCAGGCCACCATGTTTCTGAAAACAAACTGCATGTGTGGGGAGTGTCAGCTACATT
The DNA here is from genome assembly GCA_029959095.1 of Rhinichthys osculus. Classification (NCBI taxonomy): domain Eukaryota; kingdom Metazoa; phylum Chordata; class Actinopteri; order Cypriniformes; family Leuciscidae; genus Rhinichthys; species Rhinichthys osculus. The sequence continues at coordinate 43,859,623 of JARWKJ010000012.1, forward strand.
TTAAATGAAGTGCCACTCAAAGTCCATTAGTCTTTTTAAAAGATTTGATACTTTGGTAATGATGGTTTTGGTCTTCCTCTGCATGGTTTTCCCAGATTTTTTGGACAACACTTTTCCCCTTGCAGCCTTGGTCCCCTATTCTGGATTAATTCCAACAAAACGTCTGAAAAATAAGAGAATATCTTCAGTGAACAATGATTTAAAAGGAAAAGTTCACCCAAAACATTAATTTATCCCATAATTTACTCACCCTCAAACCATACTAAGTGTATATAACTTTCTTAGAATTGACGAACGTGGAAGTGCAGAGGATAGAGCAAAACACAAAATGCCGGTCATGAATTAGAAGTCTAAAAATAGACGTTTTGAAAGAAAAGGACTTTGATATAAGATTTCATATGTCGGGTCAGAGGTCATTCTTCTGCCGGAACTCGACTCTCTCATGAACTCGCGTACGGCTGTTGCCAGAAGCCAGTGAATATTGTTTATAAACGTTATAAACATGGATATTTTTCTTACAAAAACCCATCGCTTCACTTCATTAACCCCCTGGAGTCATATGGATTTTATGATGGATGGATGCGCTTTTTGGAGCTTCAAAAACTCGGGATCTATTCAATGCCATTACAAAGCTTGGAAGCCAGGATATTATTTTAAATAACTCTGACTGTGTTCGGCTCAAAGAAGAAAGAAGTATACACCTAGGATGGTTTGAGGGTGGATAAATTTTTGTTTTGGGTGAACTATTCCATTGTCAACATATTAATTAGAAATAAATCAAATAAGTCCAAACTTGTTACCTTTGAAGGAATGTCCTCAATGTCCTCAAATTCAAACCAGCACAATGCAATAAAACATGATTCAAAGACAGTGAATTCTATAATGAAGCACATAAATGTGAATCCTCTCATAATAGTAAAACTTGTGTGAGCCATGTTTTAGTGAAAGAAATTGCAGACATGTCAAGTAAAGTAATCTTTTATTCACAAGTCATTATTTATATAGCGCTTTTTACAATACAGATTGTATCAAAGCAGCTTCACAGTGATAACATGAAAATAAATACAAGAACTTTCCGTCATCGTCCACCTGAAGTAAGGCAGATCAAAAATATTGTTGAATATTAAATGTCCCCAACTAAGCAAGCCAAAAGCCAAGGCAACAGTGGAGGAACCCAAACTCCATCAGGGACAGAATGGAGAAAAAAACCTTGGGAGAACCCAGACTCAGTCGCTCAGTTCTCCTCTGGCCAACGAGCCGAACAGTGTATGATTATGATTCAGCCAACATTACAGGTCAGAAGTCAAATAGGATGAGAACGTTCACAATATTATCCAGTTCCTCTGGTTGGAGGTCGGAGTCATCACGCCGGTATGGAGACGAGTTTTTAGAGGTGTCCATGAGGCCTTCACAGGGCTGATGCGGCTGCACTGCAGGGATGCGTTGTGGTCGTGTCCAGGCGCAGGTTCACCATCTGATCTGGATACGGCCCGGATCCGGCTGACTTTAGTAAACCTCGTAATAAATGGAAAGACTGACATTAGCGTAGATGCCATTCTTCTTAAGATGCAACGAGTACATCTGGGGCCTCATGTATCAACACTGCGTACGCACAAAAACACGGCGTACGTCAGCTTTCACGTTCACGGCCAGATGTACTAACAGTGAAATTAACGTAAGAATGTGCGTTCCTCCAAGTAAACTTCATGTCTGGCGTACGTATATTTGCCGTGATTTTTGTCCGTTGGCGACTCATAGAGGCAATAAAGTGAAGTGGCAAACATTACACTACGAATTGTTCTATCGCACCACCAGCTGTCAGATATTCCTTATAATTTGTAATTGATAAATTATTTGACATATTATTGTCACACGAGTCTTATTAAAATATTCTATTCATTATGCAATTAAGTAAGAACATATATAAAGCATGTGCAAATTGATACAACCCATCTAGCAATGGCAGCGTTGGTTTTATTAGAGGACATTTTCAATGGACGAATCCGGAGAGAATGAGTTTTTAGGGACCACAATGATTTTCTGGCCCACGATGACGACTGGCTTATCAGCTGTTTCAGATTTCCAAGGGCTATCCTCCAAGCTGACAGGGTGCGCGATGGGTGGCTACTTGGTAAGTTATGCATTTAAATGTATGGTTCTATCTAAAAGTTTAATTTTTGTGTGTGTAATTATTCAACTGCCCATCAGGAGACAGTGGTTATCCACTAAAGATTAGGGGTGGGGGAAAAAATCGATTCTTAGATGCATCGCGATGCGGACATGGACGATTCTGAATCGATTCACAATTGTCAAAAATCGATTTTCAAAAAAAATAAAAATTTTTTAGATATATATTTATAATAACGTAATATTGACGGAACGCGAAAGACGGAACTCTGAAGCGCGGAAGTGCAGTGGCCGGACCGTCTGTGTTGTGCACATAACAGACGCGGACACGATGGCTGAGCGCCAAATCCAAACACCCTCCTCATTAAAAGCTGACGTGTGGAAATATTTTGGCTTCTGAAGTTGAAGGGGGAAAGGAGCTGGACAAGAGCCACACTAGTTGTAAGCTTTGTAGAGTAAAACTAAAATATTTCGGAAACAAGACACATATGAGAAGCCATATGACACGTTTCCAGCCAGAGGAGGAAAAACACTCGGCTGTAACTTTACCGGTCATTGTTATATTATTAATTTACTACAAATATGTTGCTGCTAGTTCAGACACACATGTATTTTCCTGTTGGTTCTTTGCAATGTTAATAAAATATATTGTACGTTAATTCTTTATGGGTCATTACTTTGTACTTTTAAAGCAAAGTATTTATAGTCACACACACACAAAAAAAAAGATTCTGATAATCGATTTAGCATCGAATCGCAGCCCTCTGAATCGTAATCGAATCGAATCGTGAGGTGCCTAGAGATTCCCACCCCTACTAAAGATGTGGCTGTTAACCCCCCTCACCAACCCACAAACTGACCGAGAGCGCAGACACAATGATGCCCATTCTCGCACTCGGTCAGTTGTGGAGCGGGCGATTGGGCAGCTGAAATGTCGGTGGCGCTGCCTTGACAGGACCGGGGGGATGCTGTTATACCGCCCTGACAAGGTTTGCCACATCATACTGGCCTGTGGAGTGCTGCACAATGTCGCGCACAGGCATGGCATACCCCTTGGTGAGGTGAGGGCACCGCCGGATGACCCTGACCCAGGACCAGTATATGTGCAGCACAATCAACAAGCCATTAAGACCCGTCAACGTGTAATTGCGACAATATAAATGGTACTCAGACACAAAGTTCATTTTTTGACCAATTCCTTTAATGAATGGCTTATTTCTGTGAGTGCGTCAGTGACATTTTTCAGGTGACTGTTATTTTCTTCAATGGCCCTAACAATTTGCTTTTGTGACTCCAGAACAGCATGCGTCAAGACGCGGCCAGATGGACGGGCTTCAGCACTGGGGGAGCATTAGAGACACCGGAGACGCTGGACTGAATGGGCTCTGGCTGCTCGGGTGGTGCGGACTCTGAGTGCGTGCCAGTGGACGTTCCTGCTGTTGTTCCTGCGGTTCCTAAGTCCAAATAAACACAGGCACATGTTAACAGTAATTTGAATCTGTTGCTTATTAATGGGTACACGCATTTGCAATGCAGCAGTGGATACGTAAAATCTCTGGTGTAATTTTTGCTACATTGCATGCATTTTAAAATTAAATGGTGGCTGGTAGGCTATATGTATCAAAGTTAAGGAAATACATTTTAAATTAGTCACCTTGCTGGCAGTCCTGTAGTATATCCGAGTCTCCCACATCAACGGATACGATTCCAGAGATTCTCCTACAATAGAGGCAACTCTCTGATCAAAGGATGTCAGTTCATCGGCCCCTGTACCACCGCCTGTTCTGCCCACACTGTGGCGGTGCGCAGCAGTTCTCCGCTTAACTTCCACCTTTATGTCAGACCATTTCTTCTTCAGTTCATTTACGGTGCGACTCTCAGATCCCACCGCGTTGACGGCATCAGACAAACTCTCACACTCTTTTTTCTTTCTTTTGTTATTCATTCCAGAGGACAAAGTTCCAAATAACATATTTTTTCTTGTTTCTACCTTTGATAGTAGCACCTCTAATTCATTTTCAGTGAAATTTCGTTTCTTGCTTGCTTTAGCCATGTTCTTGCAGGTTTCTTTTGCCAAATTGGACTAATTACCATATTTAAATTAATTTAATTGAGGGAGGAGACTGGGTGGGGCGTTGTGCTCGTGCATGTGCGCTTAATTTTACGTTAATTGGGATGTACAAAGAGAATATGCGTGGGATCCTTCGTACGCAGAGATTCATACATCTACTTTTTTTTGTGCGTACGCACATTTACAGCTTTGTCCGTACGCAATGTTTTAGTATGAATTCAACGCAAGTCTTTGTACATGAGGCCCCGGGTGTTTTGGGAAGTGTCCCCGGTTCCGGCTGACCTAATCTATGCAGCCTAATAATCATTTAACTGATTTGAATAATAGAAATGTATAATGTTCTATGTGAATGCTAGGTCAAAGAGATGTGTTTTTAGTCTAGATTTGAACTGACAGAGTGTGTCTGCTTCCCGGACAATGGTAGGAAGACTGTTCCAGAGTTTTGGTGCTAAATAGGAAAAGGATCTCCCGCCAGCAGTCGATTTAGATATTCTAGGTATTATCAACTGGCCGGAGTTTTGAGATCGCAATAGACGTGAAGGACTATAATGCGTTAAGAGCTCGCTCAAGTACTGCGGAGCTAAACCATTTAGTGCTTTGTAAGTAATCAGCAATATTTAAAAATGTATACGATGTTTAATAGGCAGCCAATGCAGTGTTGACAGAACCGGGCTAATATGGTCATATTTCCCGGTTCTGGTAAGAACTCGAGCTGCTGCGTTTTGGACCAGCTGTAGTTCTTCATTTAGGTGCACCTTGTGTTATCTTCCCAGTCAGAAGTGACCGGACACCTAAAAATGAAACTTTCTTCCATCCCAGTAAAACCAATGCTATTTATTTTTGTTCTATAATATTTTTCTTTTTAATTTTATATTTTTTAGAGAATTTGAAGTTAATTATTCATATTTATGGTCCATTTTTGCCATTAAAAATAAAAAAATTCTAATTTTTTTTAAATACTTCTTATTGCAGTATTTCAGATTAATATAGAGACTGATACTTTTTTAAGTCAGATTAGCGCCATCTGTTGAGAGAAAATTAAATAAAACATGTCATTGCATGGTGTTACCACTAGATGCCTGTATAGCTCTCTATGAAGAGGCTTGCGAATTCTCTAGTTGTTTTTGGACCAAATTACTTACTTTTAAGGGCCCTTTCACACCTACCTTGTTTGGTCCGGACTTTTGGACTTTTCAGTTTGGTCCGAATCAAAATTACAGGTGTGAAACCTCCACCGGACCACGGTCCGGACCAAACAGACGAAATTTCCTCGCACAACGAGGACGTTCATTTAGCGAATTTGAACTAGCCTCGAGTATACCGTAAAACTTCAAATAATAGCCGAGTCCCAAATAGACGCCTGTCTCTTTTACACGCCTGGTGTGGCTGCAGGTTTGGGTAAATAAAGGCCGGTCTCAAATAGAGGCCGGGTCTGTTTTTTTAGTTTCGGGTTGTATTTAATCAGGTAAAACCCGTCAGATCGCCCGCTTTTTTGGTGGCCGCCAAAGCAAATTGTTGTCCCGCCCAAGCCTATTTTGATCGATGAGTGATGTAGAATAGAATGACTGCTGCGCTTGACAGGGCGCATCAAGAGGAGAGAGAGAGAGAGAGAGAGAGAGAGAGAGAGAGAGAGAGAGAGAGAGAGAGAGAGAGAGAGAGAGAGAGAGAGAGAGAGAGAGAGAGAGAGAGAGAGAGAGAGAGAGAGAGAGAGAGAGAGAGAGACAGACAGACAGACAGACAGACAGACAGACAGACAGACAGACAGACAGACAGACAGACAGACAGACAGACAGACAGACAGACAGACAGACCGACCGACCGACCCGGCCGCGCGCGCGCACTCTCACGTCTTCAAACAACACGAGCGCTGTCTTGCTCTCTCCCTCGCGCATATTAATCAAAATCAATTGACACGATAGTAAAAGGTCGGAAGACCGCAGTTTCACATGGAGCATTTAGAGATTAGAGACTCTAGGCTTACACTCAATGAACATCTCAACACTAAATTATAAAGGCCTGTCTCATTCATTGTTGTCAAAGTTACCCGCCGAATTGACAACACGCTGACGTCAGACGCACGTCCGTTTACGTACCAATCAATGTCAAGCTGCAGCCCACATACAGTTGGTACTCAACCAGAATAATACTTTACCGTCGCCGCACCGCGGCGGTAAAATTCGGGTGTGTATTTGCTACCTTTTACCGCTAAGAGGCGCTACAATCACAGACTTTGAAAGGTGTCAGTTTATTCTCTCTATTGCGTAATCTAACGCCGTGGCTCATTCAGAGCGATTGAAAGCTGGTAACAGATGAATTCAAGTGAAACATTGTAGTTGAACGAATTCATAATCACAATACTGAAATTAAATTGAATAAATAGTGAAAACATTACAACAGAAATATATTAGGCTATCAATGAGGCTCTGGAAGAGCCTCACTATAAATTGTATGATCGTTTGTTTAAATAACATTAACAAAATTGTCTGTCTTTAATTAATAATAAAATTATTACTTTAACATGCAGTTTCAACTTACCAAATCTTTGTTTGTTTCATTATTGTACAGAAAATGCAAATAGCTCTTGATTTAATTTTTCATGTTTGTTGCTTATTTGGAAATTGCCATAGTTGTAGTATTTCATCCTTACTGTTAATTGACATTAGCCCCGCACTTACGTTTCAAAATGCGGCAATTGCGGCTGTTTTGCTAAATACCCGTTTGCGCCACCTGGCAGTCATTTCGCGAACGACGTTGAAATGCGACTAGTTTATTTTTGCCGTGGTGGATTTGCCGCGGCACGAGTCGCGGCGGTAATAGGCATTCTGGTTGAGTACCTACTGTAGATGATGACGACAGGACGCAAATGTCATGAAAAGTAGGGATGTCCCGATTCGATCACGCGATCGGAAATCGGGCCCGATCACGTGGTTTCAGACTCGATCGGAATCGGACGTTATCTCCCGATCAGGACTCGGATATATGTAAATTAGGGGTGTAACGGTACATGTATTCGTAATTATTGAACCGCTTCGGTACGAGGCTTCCGGTTCGGTACGCATACAAACCGAACGATACCTAGGACCATTTTTTCCTGCAGACAAAATCCGCGCTGGCGCGATCACCACAACGTTGCGCAACATCACATGTGTAGGGATTGAAGGGACAATCATTGATTCTCTTGTAGTAAAATCCTTAACTCACAACAGGAAAAGTTAACAAAGAACCCTAACTAACCCACATTCCTATTACCATGTGGTCCCGTGATAAGGTCTCCAACCTTCCAAACTGGCGCCTAAAAGTCTAGAGAGCAAATGGACTTTCAAACATTTATGGTGATAAATGGTCCTGAATGTCCATTAAACAGCGAATTCCCCCCTCCTGAGACAACACCCAGACCTCCTCGTGCCAGCCCGATTCATTCGCGAGGCACGATCAAAGAAGACCGTTATCTCTAACACCCCTCTCCGGCGAGAAGGGGGGTGCCAGATGTTCAAATGAAGATACGCACACACCTATGTTCACACACACACATACGAACCCTAAGTTTTTATCTATAAATCGGCATTAAAACAGAGTTGGTGTATTAAAATACCTGCAACAGAACTATAAATGTGCAAACATGTCCTACGAATGTTTTCATGAATGTAAGACACTTATAAATACCTGAAAGTGTGCATTAAGAGGTAACTCTGCAATATGATGTCTGTGATGTGTGATGTTTGATATGTTTGTGACCCTAAAAATCTGATCTATTCATTAAGCTGTATATCAATAGCGTGAAATATATATATATCTACCTATATATGCCATTTCCAAAGTAAGCTTAAGGCCCTGCTAGTCATAAAGATGCAAATTGATTCCGAATGACCCACTCGGGGGGCGTAGGCTCTCTTCAAGATGGGCCATTATCATTGGCCGACACACCTATCCAAGGCGTGTTCTGTTTATCTTTAAAACCCCAAACTCAGAGACATTCTCTCTCTGTTCTCTGTTCCCTGTTCCTGTATCCCGATGTAATCTTCGTGTTTTATTTTGTTCCTGTTTTATTTTGTCTTCGTTTTATTTTGCGCATAGCCAGTCTGTCCTTAGTGCGGTCCTCGAGATACCCACGTGCGTTTTGTTAGTCTTCCAGCATCCCAGCGAAAGGACTATCTTCACGCATACAGAACTGCGTTAGAACTTTTAAATCTCCCGCGACAACCACGCTTGGAGGAATCAAAGAAGCCCGCCTCCTATTCCCAGGACGCCACGAGCTTGCTTCCACACCGCTCTAACCAGGTCTGAATGCAAACTGTTCCATCTAAATTTAGACGCTCTGAAGTGTGTATTCTGTAAGCTGTCTCTGAGGACCTAACTGTGCTAGCAATTGTGTTTTTCCCTGTGTTTCTACCTTATTTTCTTATTGTTTAAGTTCATTTTGGTTTCATATATATATATATATCTTTGTTTTACATGTAGTGTAGTTCATTAAACCTCATTTATACTTTATTGCCTCTGCGTTTGTTGTTGATCACATAACAAAGCCTCTTTAATATAAAGATCCTAGCTACAATCTGATAATTGTTAAGTGCACAAAACATTGTCAGTAAATTTAAGCTAAAATAAGACCACCAGCCATTGGTAACCTCTAGCGAAACAGCGCGGCGGACGGGCTGGCTTAGAAAGAGATATCAATCGCTGTGGTAATCTTAAAGATCAGTCATAGCCCTCTGTGCGGGATGTATATTCATAATTAATCATAATTCGTTGTGTTAATTGTGGTATACATGCCCTGAACAGACGTATATGCTGTACAACCCCTAGTTGGGTGATTTATCTATGCAAGGACTCGGTTCAAACTATATTCGATAATTTGTTGATCAGAGATTAATAACTGTTGAATATTTATCCCCAAAATCAAAATTGACTAAAGAGCTTATGAACCCCAGATTCCTTACACATGGCAAACGTAATGAAAGCGGAACGCTGCGCTACTCATTGTATTGTGCTTAACGGACCCTTTACCAGTTCGGACCATCTGTGCAGCGAGAGATCAAGCGACACTGTGCTAAGACATCCTGAAGAGATCCAGTGAAGAAAACATTTGAGTTCGCCACTGAAGTAATAACATTTCTGCGAGATCTAGTGAGAAGCATTCACATTTCTCCGTTATTAACCGTAGATCTCTATTAGATCAAACAGCGCTGACGTGGACACCAGGAGAAACATTGTGCCGTGAATGAGCATGGATTTAATGTTGCACTTCAAAACTCAAATATTATATAAATATATATTTAAATGTTATTTTTAATGTGATTATCAAAACATTATTTGTTCATCCTTCAAAGATTACCCCCATTTATAAACCTGAAAGTTTCAAGATGTAGGAAAAATCAAACTTATTTAAAAATAGTTTTTCTTTTAATAAATAGGAAATTTCTCTGGCATTTCTTTCTTTTTGCTGTATCGTATCGAACCGCATCGCAAATTTTGTGTACTGTTACACCCCTAATGTATATATATATATATATATATTCTAATTTTTTGTTTTTATACACTTTTAAAAGATTTTTTTTTTTTGTTTACATGCCTGCCGGGTATTTTAAGTTGAAGTGCTATTTGTTTTTATATTAGACTTTTTCTATATTGACTGTTGCACTAAAGTCCAAAAGTGAAGATTTTATGTTATTTATTACTTGATTGTTCAAGCTACCTCACAGAAGTGCTCTGTTTGTTAACAGAGTTGTTGAATGTTAAAATAAGGTGAATTAAATAAAAAATAAGGAACATCCTGGATCTGTTTTTTCTCTCTTCTTTATTCTTTTTTTATGTATTATATAAGTATCGAATCGGGACTCGGTATCGGTAGATACTCAAAATCAAATGACTCAGACTCGGACTCGAGGGCAAAAAAACCTGATCGGGACATCCCTAATGAAAAGTTCTTTAGTGTGCTCGCATAATTGCAATCTGAAACCAAACCAAAACTTACCGAATGTATAAAATGTATCAAAACATGAACTTTGGTTTGGACCTTGGTGCTGACTTTCAGGTGTGAAAAGATGTGGATTTAAATGTATTTTTTAGAAATTCTCAAATAATCATTTTTGCCAAGGTTTATAAATTTTATAAATAAGTTTGATGTGAATTGTCCACGTTTTTCCATGATTACTACAGTCAAACCTGAATACAGAGAAAGCATTTTGTTACAGGTAACATTATACAATTCAATACAAAAATTACAAAAATAAACAGTAATGCTTTATCAAAGCATTTAAACATTATATTAATTATTATTTTAATTATAATTATATATATATATAATTGGTGGTGACTAAACAGTCATGATTGGTAAATTATGGTAAAGTGTGTAAATTATGGTAAAGTGTGGTATTTCATGGTAAATCATGCTATAACATGGTAAATCAGGGTAAACTATGGTAAATCATACTAGAATGAATCATCCACATCAACATGGACATTTGACTGCACAGGTTTGCCACGAGCAGGTTCACTACTGCTTCTGGCCTCACACACTGACATCACTTCAGCACCATCTGCAAACTGGAGATTCATGATCACTTGACCATACATTTCAATCTTTACTTTGGTGAATTGGCTTTGAAAATATTGAGTCATGACAGACTCATATTTAGCAGCTTTTTCCAAACTCAACAACTTGCAAAATATGTCTGGGTCCATCTGAATTTTCTTGTTGCCTGCTCCAGTATCAACTGTAATGTGTCCACGTAAAATTGACATGACTTTCGAGGTTTTGCAATAAGCTCTGCAATTTGGACAGCGTGTCATGTGCGTTCCAAGGTTAACAAATTCCAAAGTGTGAAGTATTCAACCCTCACTTCTGTGTCAACAATGTCTCCCAGTACACTTCCCCTATCACATTTGTCTGGTTGTGCAAAACTTCCACAATCTTCAATGACTGAATATGTAGTCTGCAGAGTTGTGCTTAAACATGGTCTTTGTTTAAACAACCGTACAGGAACATTTCAAAATTCGTACCACTTGTCAATTGGCAGTAATTTTTTATCCCAAACAGTTAACGCCATCGTTCTGGTGTGAGTCTCTGCCGGCTCCTAGTCAACTTCTCCTTCTGGAAAAGTAATTCCAACATCTTCCCCCTCACAGGCACCTTAAAATTAAGAAAAAAAAATATATATATATATATTAATTAACAACTGTCATGTCTTGTCTTTATGTACATGATGTAAAACACGCATGATTGCGAATGCAATGCAAAAAGTCCACAGCAGGTCAAGTCAGAGATTCCAACCCAAGCCCAGACTGCGTGACTGTGTGCTGTCAGCATTCTACACGAATAGAAGTCACACTGTGTTAATGACCATCTAGTCTTCAGCAGGAATGTGTTGTTCATCAACGCCCAGTGTGCCCACTTGTTGCATAAGCACTAGTAGGTTGTTGTATGCTTTGGCACATGGTCTCCACTGCAGGGCCTACAGAACACCGCTGTGGCACTGAGAGCTCCTCGTCCGTCTGCTTCAGACTTCATGAACATGCAAGTAGCCCAAATGTGTGCATTCCCAGCTTGTAATGCTTTTGGCATACTAAAATGATAGCAAGAAAAAAAAAATCAGAATGCATAATAAACTACTCTCCTTTTAATAAAAATACCTACTGTTTTTTTTTTTTTTTGCACAGATCCTTTGCATTTTTCATGATGTGGCTCAGGCATCTATGAAGATCAAACTGTTCTGCCTGGTATTGGCCAGTGATCACTTCAGAGTACTTCTGCAGAAGATCCTCCACACTTACTTTGCAGAATGTAAAAGAAAATAGAATTTCGAAGTACAAGTGAGCCATCACAAATTATCATAATTGGCCTTTTGATTGCTTTTTTCCCACACAGCTTCATCATGTCGGTTTGAAAAGCCTGCAATAAGTATGTGACAGAGGCTGTGGTGGGGTCACAAGTTAGGTGGAAGAGGAGATGCCCCCTCGGAAGGATTGCGCACAACTAATTCATATACATAGTGGTGAACTTGTAGAGCTTCCTTTTTGAATTATGCTTCCAGTCGTATCCAGATACACACTCTCCTCCTTGCACCTCTGGTAAACACTGACAGTGTTTCTCTGACCACAGCATGAGGCCTTTGGGTGCATCATGACCCTCTGCAGGACTTCATTGATCCCTTCTTTTCATTAATTAGCATCTGGAGACTTAGACGTTCATTTGAATGAGGTCTTTCCAGTTGACTTTGGCTCCAAGCAATGAACCTCTTCTGTTGGCGCTTCATCTCTGCACCCAGACTGCATCACCATCTCGGGGAGATCTTGCATGGAATCCAAATAGTCACTTCGGGGTAGTTTGGTTTCCAGAGTTTCTCCAGTCGATGTGTGTGAATCTGCACTGGCCTCCTGTTCAGCTCAGTGGTACTGTGGCACACATCTCCTCCTGTGAACAGCTGCTTCAGGGCGACCTCATCAGCGACTTCCACAGGAACATTAATGGGGCATTTTCAAGCCGACAGACGGCATTACATTTGAACAGTGGTGTGGTTTATAGTGACTGCAGGGTTTTCGCACTGTGGCGTTTGAAACCAAAACTGCAGAATGGGTCTGTAAGGGGTATACAGTCAAAGACCCAGAACCAGATATGAAGAATGAAGACCCGGAGTCAGAATTATAAAAAATTAAAGAAAAGTTTTACTGAAGATAGTTTGCATTTTCATCAGCAGAAGTCAGCTTCAAGACTCACACAGGAGTTCGTAGGCCGCCCCACTTACAGTTACAAAGATCACAGCAGTTATACCATTTCCAAGGTCTAAGCTACGTCATTGTTTACAGGTTGAATGATTCTCATTGGCTAAGAAACATTAAGAGCCTAAACAATTTAACACATGTGAGGAGATAGGGGTGCCTATCGCCATTAGTCAAGATAGTTGTCGTCCACTCATTAGATTTAGGTCTGTGGTGGCCTCGCAGGTTAGAGAAGGGCGCCGGGGTGTCTGGTCCGAACGTCCAGAACCTACATAGAATGTCATACGCACACACACACAAATAACAGACACTAGCAAATAACAGCTCCCATCAAGGCTGAAGAGAGTCTGAGCTCCTTATTATCAGTTAAATATACCAAAACATAATGCTAAAACATTCACTCGTTTGGGAGAAAAACAGATCACTGGCATTTACTCCCAAGGAAGGAAATACACTGGAAAGAATACATTTTAATACAACAATTAAAGTTCGATAGTAACGCTCAATATAGCTTGACCATCTGTCCAGCGAAGAATCATATGTGCCCACGCTGCCTTTAGGACCCTCTAACCTTTCTACTGATCCCAGAGAAAGAGACAAACGGCCTTGTGGGTTACGTGGCCTTCGTGTCCTGCGTGTACTACGTGCAATCTCAAAGTAAGATTGGAATGCACCTAAAAGAAACGGGTTACTTGCATCCATGCATTTAAGAAAATATAATTTCACAAGCACAAAGAATATAAAAATTATTATGTGATAATGAATATATTTGATTATTGATTTTTATAAAGGAAGTATATAACCATTCAAAATGATATATGATTATATATGTATTTGAAGAGGCAAGGGATTTTGACCAACCCTTCAGGTCGATGGACCTAATTCCTCTGGCAATCACGTTTGTCCACTGCAATCCTTGAAAGCATCTTCCTTTTTGATGCTTTCTCAGGTCTTGCCATTCTTTTTTGTCAATAAAAAAGAAACATGGCTCCAGTGGCAAACTACTGTTTAGCTGTTATGCAAAAATATATACAATTTTACTATACCTTTTCACCTGAAGATTCATACTCCGCAGGTTCAGCAGGAGGACTGTCAACATTTAAAGCTGTTTTCAAAATCTACTTTTAATGGATTTTAAATGTTTTAAAGAAAAGAAAATACCTTCCAAAGATGTGCAGTGGCTTTACGAAATTTTAGCCGATTCGCTAAAACTAAAAAATCAGCTTCATTGGGAACACTCTAGTTCCTTATATTGGCCCCAGGTTTAGCACATTTTGTAAGGCTTTGTAATATTTGGTCCAGGCTTTTGGAAACTCTCCTTGACTTTAAAATGACATGTTATATGTTATTGTATCACTTAAAAGCTTGTCAGTGAAGTGTAATACTTGCCTTTCCAAAGGTGGTGAAGGTGCAGATTCTGAATTAGACACACACACACACACACACACACATTTAAATTAACCCTATAGTCCTCTGTTCATATTTAAAATTAAAATTATACTTCACTTTTTTTCCCCACTAAAATACAAAAAAAAATAATTCACAAAAAATTCATTGCAGAGAATAGATCATGCATTTTGTGTCTCTCTTGTGGGTTAAAAATATATATAAAAACTGCCATTTTATTAATAGGACACTAACACCTAACTGGAGCAAATTGATTGGAATAAACCGAACCAATGTTTATTGAAGCCAATTTGCTCCTTTATGCATGCAGGTATATATTTAGACATAAATAAATAGCGGATTTTTACATTTTATATACATCTGTAAAAATGCCCGTTCGCATTAAGCTTTCTTACACAAAACACGTCATACAAATTTTAAAAGACTTTATTGACTTATCTGAATGCGTAATCAGGATGATTTTCACATAGTTTTGAAGCAAATATTCTAGGCTATGTGATACAATTTCCAAAAGTCTTGTGAAGAAATAATCAGTATGGGTTTCATGACCATACTGAGTAGTTCAGTGACCATTTTTTCACAAACCACGCATAAACGTCATTATCTTAAAACTACTAACTTTTACCTACATGCTGCTGACATATTATTGTAGCAGAGTTTGTGCTGAATACCGTGTAATAAGACTTTAGCCATGAAAATGTCACAAGTAACAGAAAAAAGCACAAATGTCAGAACACCTCCAGGACCCAGAAAACACCTCAGACCCCAGAAGTGCACACCCGAGTCCTTTCACATTCACGCAAACCGCGGCACGGTTCGGGAGCAACCGAACTCAGACCACCTCCTCCACGTAGTCTCGGGTTCGGTACCCCAGTGCGAACCGTGCCCCGTTCCGAACTAAACTGCCCAACCCTGTATCACATGAAATACGTTCTGAGGGAACTATTTTGCAAATCGCAATTACGTTACATGCCAACATATAAGCAGTGCTATTACGTTGGTCCTTAACCTAATATAAACAGTGCTATTATGTTGGTTCTTAACCTAATATCTCCAATCTATTGCAGTGCTATTACGTTTGTCCTGAACATAATACATCCAAAGCCGGTTTCTTTTCACACGTAGCAGCTAATGCTGTTCATTTTGTGTTAATTATTTACTCCCTTTTTTCTCATTGGGCTACAAAATATTATCTATGCCAGGGCGAGTCAAATGGCGGCACCCAGATAATTTTTATCTGGCCATCCAACAGGTTTTTGATGTTTAAAACCCCTCGCAATCTGATATCAAAGTCCCCGCAAAGTTTTAGCGCGTTCAGCGGTGAGTTTAACAACGCACGTGATGATTCAGCGGTGAGTTTAACAACACTCAACTGCAGGTAAAACGGCATTCAGAGGTGAGTTTGACCAAAGCAACCCTCAACTGCAGGCAAAACGACATTAAAAGGTGAGTTTAACAACGCTCTAAGACGCTTGCAAGTAAGCAGTTTTAGCGTTTTCTTGTCATAGGTAGGACACTGCTTTAAGAAGCTGGATAACTTATTTTTATCGGAGTTTTGATTAAAAACTGTTGAGTCAGGACAATACGTTGTGTTTAGAAACTTTAGATTTGTAAGGTGGCCATTGCTTATGACGATAGATGATAGAAGAAATTATAAAAATATAGCTTTCTGTACCAAATGTGCAGGCTAGCAAAGTGCCGAAGTTATGACGTCATTTTTTAGGCCAAACGCGGACGTGAGTTAGCATTTTAGCACTCTCGGTTCCCTCGCCGTAAAGTCTATAGGTTTTTTTTAATGGATTTTTGCTAAATCGCCTTAAATAAGGTCTGTGGTTAAAAAAGCCTCTAAATATTTTCACGTTTTGATCTATGACCTAAAACACACCAGTTATAACCTGCTTGTGTTTTTTTCAACTGTATTGTGTCTGTTTGTGTTTTTTATAACTTAATCTAGGCTTCAAAATGTATACTTTTTGGATTAACTTGTAAAGATTATCTTGATAGACAACACGTGTAAGGGTCACAACTCTTTGTTGAACACATATCTTATTTTTTGGACGATTTTCCAAAAGTCTATGGGGAAAATGCATAGCTTTTCGATCGAGGGAACCCATGCGACGCTAACTTCCGAGTTGTCCTACAAAGTGACGTCATAACTTCGGCACTCTATTCAGAGTGAAGAACGATTACGCCAGATTTGTTTGTTTTACAGCCTAATTGTTTAAAATCCACTCAAAAAATATAATAAACAACCAAATAAATCCATAATTAACAATACAATTTATTTCATAACTACAAAATTGTGGCTCATCACAATTTTTCAATAAGACATAAAACAATCAAAATACAATAATAAGTAATGCTGTCATAAATTATTGACTGATTCATATATATATATATATATATATTAAGTTCTGCTGTGGCTTTGTTTGGGAATTTTTTTTATATTCTGGCAACACAGATTAAGAGAATACTGGTGTGAAATGTTCATTTCTGGGGGTTTTTCCTCTCTCTTTTCTTCTTTAGGTCCCTCAAATTTGGCAGCTTCAAAGCACCACAGACGCACACAAAGGCACTTTTAAAAGCCACGCCCATCTTGTTACTAGTGTACTCATCAGTCAGTCTCTCTCTCGGCAAGTAGAGAATTAGAAGAATACGGCAATTTCCCCCTTGACGTACGTGTAGCAAATAGCATTCAATTTTAGACTAACTACTTGCATTTTCATTCAACAGCTTGGATTTAAACCCAAAACTATATTAGTCAATTTGGAGAAAAACTGTTAATTACCTGTTTTTAAAGTGAAAATAAAGAATATGTTTCATTTCATGTTAGATGTGAGATTTTGAATTGGCTATTCTTTTAGATCAATTAATGTAACCTATATGCAACTTTTGATTATGTTCTGCAACTTTAGGATATAATTGCATCCAAATATATCCTAAAAATATGATTAGGCCTATTATTCATCATGGGACGACATGACTAGTCAAACCTGTATATTTCATGATACAATTTAAGTCATTTTTCATACATATTTGATTAGCTAATATACAGTATTTAGGACATGAATTTGCAGAGCACACATGCATCCCTGATCCAACCTTTACTGTCATTGGATCCAACTAACGTGTGTGTCAATGAGTTATCAGTGTGTGCACACTTACTCTTCTTCGTTTGTTGATTAGTTTGTTGACAGATTGTCCGAAATAAATACATGACTAAAGTAAACCCATTTAAAAACTGTATTATATTACTCAAAATCTAGACTGAAATTTAAAAAAAAAATAGAGAAACATTATGTATTGTGTTTGAACAATTACATCATTGAAAAACCCAGGTGATTTGATTCTACAAATAAATTAAAAAGTACACATAATAATGCTTCCAAATCTGACCTTTTGTTAGACATTTAGATTTGACTTAAGTTAAAACATTGTCCAATAGAGCATAATACAGTATACAGGCCTTTGCTCTTTTGATACTTATATTATGACCTCAACACTTATGCACAAAGATATATTTATTAATGGCTATACAGAGTAAATGTCCACTATAATGAACCATATTACGCTCATTAAAAAATGGAAATGAACAAATGAATGATATTCTTTGTTTTATTTACACTGATTACACATACAACCCTAAACATAGCAGCTTCTTGCCATTGTAAATAGCTATTTGAGTTATTTTCTGCACAAACATCCTATCACATGGACTCCAACATCTCACTGTAGTTTTCACATCTGCTATAGCTGCCATAACTGTTTCAGCGGCAAAGGCAGGACAAAGGCTCCCAACTGTCCTTCCATTTGGTCCCACTGTTTCAAAAGAGAGTAAGAAATCATATGAGAAAATGCAGCAACTGTTTTAATGTCTTATTCACTATCCTATTTAACTTACTGTAAGTACATTAGGGGCTACTGTTTATGTAACGGAAGTGAAAATACTGTAGTACCATTCAGCATACACAGCTTTATATACACATGACTGAGTGTCCATATTTCAATAATATAATTGACATAGACATTTTTTTTATACTATAGTTAGGACTGCAATAATAAGAACATGTATATTATGTAATGTAAGCCTTGTTCTAATAGCTGTCCTGTTAATAGCTGTTGGTTAGATTCATATTGTTGCATAGTTATGTCTTTAATAATGATCATAGTTCCCTCTGTTTGTATTCACACACAATTCTCATGTACAATTCCTCTCTAAGCTTTGTCTCATCAGGAACCTCACTTGGGTGCAAGGTGGTCGAATCGCTTCCTCTGATTCACAATGCCAGACGTCTCTACACCACCATTCAGAAATGTGTAATAATCACCCAGTAATGTTCAAGTGTTTTGATAAAAATCTATTCCTTCCTTCACCAAGGTCTGGTTAAATTGATCAGAAATGTTAGTAAAAACCTAATTATTTACGGATGAGCTAAAACACTTCATCATTAGGACACAAGTGTCTTTTTTGTTGTATTTAAAGTAAATGAATTGATAAACACGTCTTTGAATGGAATTAAATAACAAGTACTTTGGGTGTCTTGTTCATCATATTTATTTTCATATAAAAGCAACAGAACCTAAATTACAGTCAGTTTATCATCAACACCGCATGAGTGTGAATCCCGTGATATCCTCCTCTGATCTCACAGGTGTGTGTGATCCATACGAGAAGAGAGAACTGTCTTCACTGCACACACACTCTCGCCTACTCTTCAGTATCTCCTCTCAGACGAGCCTCTTGTCTTGGATCATGACTTCATGGATGTTCCTGTTTTTCCATGTGGAATCTTTTCATTAAAGTCATGTGAGCAAGTGGATTATCTCTTTTCTCCACTTCCAGTTCAACTCAGCCGTTATTAGTCAAATAAGACAGAAACACACACACACACAAACACACACATGAGAACTGAGAGCTCTTTAATTATATTAATGATAGAAAAGAGAGAATACAGGACATCTCTGACTCCATATGTGACATATGAAACACTTCTATAAACACACAACAATATTACTAATAACTCTCTTCTGATTTCCATGCAAGCTCTGGTTAATATTTAATATAAACTTAGATCTCTTCTGATATACTTTCTGCACTTTAAATCAAGTGTTTTTAGGGATAGTTCACCCGAAACTGTCCACTGACTTCTAATGTATGGACAATAAATCTCACAATATTGTCTTTTATGTTCCACAGAAGAAAGAAAGTTATTCAGCTTTTGATCGACATGAGAGCATATGTACATCTTCACATTTCATTTTCAATGCATGCAATACATTTACATTTAATCATTTAGCAGACGCTTTAATCCAAAGAGATTTACAAACGAGAAGAAACATAGAAGTTAAACTAACACTATTCCAGTGCTGTGAATAATAGTCACTAAGTCACCTTTATTTATATAGCGGTTTTACAATACAGATTGTTGACAAGCAGCTTTACAGAGATAACAGGAAAATAATGTTGTAATAATAGTGTTAAATATAAAATTAAATATCCCCAACTAAGCAAGCCAAAAGCCAATGGCGATAAAGCTGAAGAAAAGCTATGAATATAATAGCATTGAGTGGACTATCTTTGTAACAGTGTGAATAGTAGTTATTAGGTAAAAAGAGTATAATGTCCATGCATTAGGAACACAAGCAAGACTACGAGCTGAAACTACTTGATGTTGTTGATCTGTCAGTCTATCGGGGGAATGAAGTGAGAATAAACCGTGCTTTATACACCCCTCCTCTCCATCGTATGATAAAGTCCTGCTGATCCAGAACGCCAGCAGAAGCATCAACACTACATCAACACATCTTTAATAAAACTCTGTTCACCGCATGTGTTTATGGGCCGCAAACAGAGCAATTGAGTTTAGAGTTTGATGAAGCAAGAGTTGTCTCTAATAAAGCTAAACGCCACAGAAAGGAAGGGTGTGTGAGTGAACAGAATGGCATTGACTTCATGTATGGAGTGCAGATGTTTACACTGAAGTGCAGGGGGTCCGTGAATGAGACGCAGGCTTTAGCACTGAAACACAGCAGGCAAACGCTGCACTACTGTCTCGAGAGTGTTCGTCCCGGCTGTGTGTCGAATCCTGATGTGTGTCAGTTCTACAACAGCAGTGAACAGACTTCATTAACCCTCCGACATCAGGCCTGATGAACATGTACAGGACACAGTCAGCCAGCGGGTTCAGGAACAGGAGAAATTCAGACAAACACCAAACTATAACAATCAATACACCGTCACTATAAGCTCTAATAAAAGTCAGGATTGTGTCGGGCAGAATGAGAAAAGTGTAAGTCAGAAGCACCAGGAACAAACTGCCCAAAATCTTTTTGCGCTTTACAGAAGTAAGAGATATTGCGCGTGAAAGACCGAGACAAGTGCCGATAAAACACAGAATGATTATCGGGTAGGGGATTAAATAGCCGATCGCTCGGGACAGATGGCTAAACAGAGATGAGTCCTTGGAGGAGGAGGAGTTAAAGTCTACAAAGATCAGAGGAACAAACCAGACGATCACAGAAACGACACAGCAGACTTTCAGTGAATGATGAGTTCTGTACCAGATAGGATGAGAAACCAGAAGATATCGTTCAAGAGCAACACATGCCATAAAATACAGACCCACAAACAAACTATAATCATATGCATTATACACCTCCCATGACCCTCTGAAGGTCCTTGTTAATTTACTAATGATCTGAATGAGATCTGACAGAATCAAATGAATAACAAACACTGGAGTGGAGCGCTGAGATTTGATAAGAGCACACAACGCAAACAGAGTTACGATCATGATTGGAATCTCAACGGCTGAAATGATCCTGATAATTATTGGTTGTGCAGAACTAAGTTTCCAGCGAAATTCCCTCATCTGACTCCATTCATCTTCATAATCTCCACTTGATCCGCTGATATAATAATCTCCTCCACTTGATCCGCTGATGCTGGCGTTTAGTTCTGCCATTGTTTCATGAAATCTTCACAGGCACTAAATAACAAACCAATCATTAGTTTAAAGAACATGCATTCATTTACTATTGTAATCATATTTTCTTTATTAAAAACATTAGAGATAAATATATGACGTGTTTTCTGTGTGATTGTTGAAATGCAGTTTGCTCAGTTTGCTTCACATGTTCTTTAGAGGAGTGTGTGTAATGTTAGAAAGCTTGAAATACGTGAAATGTAAGATTAAAGTCTGTAAATCCTCCATTTGAACAATATCACAGAAGCAAGAATGCTGTTGTTCTGCATATTCAGTCCAGCACAGCTGCAAGTGTACAATGGTTTATTAAAGTAGGAATAAATGTTGAAGAACTTACGTTACTGACAGGATTGTGTGTTTGGTCTGCAGGTCAAAGCAGAAGTGTGTGGAATAACACACAGACTGACAGATGTTTCACAAGTTTCCACTGCCGTGTTTAAAGAGCTCTTCATTCACTGCACACACTGGAGAAACACACATCTTAAAGCTTGTGGATCTAATGGAGGAAAGGCCGGAGATTACACACACACTATTTGATCCAACGTGTGAAACTGTAATTACCTTAAACACACAATTCACTAACAAATAAACTTATAAACTCAACTTTATATCTGATGCTTTCATTCTTAAAGTTCACTCAGAGTTTATAACTCTTTCCCCGCAAGTGTTTAAAAAAAAAAATCACATAAAAGCCAGCGTTTTTGATCATTTTCACAAAAGTTTCAAGTGTAAGTGGAGCAGGAGCAACTGAAGGGTGAGTGATGACAGGGTTTAGAGGGTTTTGGAAGATTTCTATTACATTAACGTTACTTGTGTCTGTGCCAGCGTTACTTCATCAATTTCACAAAAGCTTCATCACAGGATATTCTGTTGTATGAATATCTGAACATGTAATATATCAAAAGAAAGAACTGACATTCTGCTTTTAAACAACAAAACCCCAGTTTTTAAGTGTAACAGCTGGTGTTTTTCAGTTCAGTTACATTCAGTCTGACCAATCAGAGCCAAGCTTCTCGAGTGGAAGTGGAGCAGAGGCGAAGAGATGCAGATTCGGCCCAGAAGTCACTGCTGAGGTTTAGTTGCTGTTTGCACACATTCGTCTGTCTTAAACAACTATAACACTCGTGTTCAGCTTGATGAGGATATAGCCAAAGCTTTGAAAGGTAAACGGACTCCGTCACTGCCCCAGCATTTCACTGATCCTTCGTGTATTATTATGTATTGTGTTCAAGAGATTATATTTGCTGCTGTGCTTTTTAATGAACTCTAGGTCTTTATTTTGCAATGTACACCACAAGATAGTATATTAAAGTGTTGGTCATTTCAAAGTGCGTGTCTTAACATTTATATTTAATTATTTTTGCACTTTTAATATTCCATTTTGAATACTGAATAAAACAGCTTTATAATAAACTATTACTGTAATGCTAATACATTTATAATGAGCTGAAATGCTATTGAAATGTTCTTCAAGTACATTAAACTGAAGCTTTAAATATATTCTAACTGTAGTTTAAGAAATATGAAAGTATATTTTAAATGAACTGTAAAGAAATACACTTAAATGCACTAAATGTACTTGAAGTTGTTCCATTTTAGCACTATTTAATATATTAAAATATATTGCAAATAGTGTAAGGCGAGACACTACAGGTGAATAGGGTAAAGATTGTAACTTACAGATATCACCATGAAACTTTACCAGTTGATTACTCACACGAATAGGAGAAAAAAATGTATTGGGAGTTTTCTGTAATTTTATGTTTAAATATGCTAATCAGGCTATATCTAATTAAATATGCGCTAATTTGCATATATTTTGAAGTGACGAATGTGACCATTGAAAAAAACAAGGTTCAAAATGATTTTAGCATGTTGTTGCTATATTCAATGAAAAGACATTACCAGAGGGGATTATGAATATCTCCTTTTGTTGCCCTGTAAATCAGAAAATACTGCCAATAGCCTTAAACAATTGATTTCCGCCCCATTTTTAGGCATAAAATGTCATATAAATCAGGCCGAGAATGACATATCCACAAATCCCTTAGGACAAACCTTCACAATATAGTTATGAACACGAGTGTACAGTTTGGTGTGTGTAGGAGCTTCAGAAGTGGAAAATCCTCACTCGAGTGTGAGAAAAAAACTCATTTTGAGAAAAAGGCTTTTAAACATTTTTATGGCAAAATTCCACTAATTTCTATTGAAAGCCATGAATTACAGACAAAATATGCTTTAGGTCCTAGTAAAATTCATGCATCACACTGTTTAACATCCAAAACTCCTCATTGCTTCATCCGTCACTGATCATCCAAAACAACACATCGCCACATAAATGGTAAATGGACTGCATTTATATAGCGCTTTCACAGACCCAATGGCCACCAAAGCGCTTTACATTTGCCTCACATTCACCCATTCATTCGGCGGCGGTGTCTGCCATACAAGGCGCCATCCAGCTCGTCGGGAGCAGCTGGGGTTAGGTGTCTTGCTCATGGACACCTCAACACTTGGTCGGGTCGAGCCGGGGATTGAACCACCAACCTTCCGGTTCGCAGACAACCTACATAAACCACTGCCGCCCACCACATCACCAGTCCATCACAGGTGAAGATGATCTGAGGGACTATTGCACATGTGTTTAGGATTATACAGTAATTATATTATACAAAAACTGAAATGTGTTGTGTAATGTCATTGTTTTGTATGTATAGTGTGTAAAGTATAATATATATGTGATGTAAGTACTGTATATAATGTCAGAGCGCGTCATGTGACGATTCTGAACGTTGTCTGAGATTGGAATCAGCCAATGAGAATGCGCATTTCGAGTTAAATCGCCCATTTTACTTGATGATTGGTTGCTGATAAACAGGAAATGCCCATATTTGGATGCGACAGCATTGCACAGGAGAGAGAGAGCTTTCTAGCGGTGTGTGTGATGACGGTGCAGACAGCGATCGCGGAGCAGCGGAGGATTTACAACGACAACTTTTGATGAATTAGGCGAAATCTGCACACGCAAACTGACAAAGTGTAGTAAAATAAAGCACAAGTCTGAAAGAAGACATGTTACTGAAGACAAATATCCCAAAATCTCAAAATTGACCAGTGAAAAAAACACGATGTTTTTGCCTGCCGTGTCTCGCCTTAACATTGATCTGAAGCATATCTTGAAAAGTTGTTTCACAATAATACATTTAATACACACTTAATACAGTATAATTTAAATATATTAAGTATGTCCAAAAAAAGCCCAATTTAAATGCATTTCCTCTTCACCTGGGAAGACAGATGATGAAGTTTATGATCATCATCAAATGAATATCAAGAACCTGAAATGGAAACTGGATCCGGCAGAACCTTAAAGAAAACTTTCAAACCTGCTTTAAACAATTCCACCTTAATTTCTTTAGTTTCTTCTCCACATAATCAAGCACACTAGCGAGTCAGCAAGCTGAACAACATGTGCTAAAGTCTGAGTAAAGGCAGAAACACAAGGACACAATAATTCCCACATGAGACGACATGATCTTACCGGGACTCAGCCTGAAGACTGAAGACGCTGCTCATCAGGAGATGATGGTGTTTATGAGCTGCTCTGCAATCTTTTATCTTTTATAGCCTGAATTAACTCCAGAAACACCAAACAAAGATGCATTAAACATCATTAACAGTTAATGCACACGCAACCGCATCAGCAATCAGCAAACCACACTACACAATATACAACCATTTACAAAAGCACAAGTGTTATAGGGAGGAGAATGAGAATAGCCATTAATACAGTGATATAATAATAAGATTTTTTTAAATCAAATATGATTATACAGTAAGGGCTATATAAAGACAACATCTTAAAGCAACTTTTCATTCATTTTCTCATCATTGCACTAGGGCTGGGTATCGAGTTCGATACTTTTTAGGTACCGACCGAATTGCCTCGATACTACCGAGTATCGAAACATGTCTTGTTTTTCGGTACCAAATTTCGGTACCTAAGGGGTTAATCTAGTCAACGTCAGTGAAACAATAAGCATGCAGCATGATTGGCTGTGGCGGAAAAACACTAACGTTAGTTTGCGCGGTTGCCCAGAGAGACGTGGTTCGTCGCACATGAGGCTGTGAACGTCACAACCCTGCAATATTTGCGACAAGGTAATTGCTGCCAAGACCGGCAACACGATACATCTGATAAGGCACTTAAAAGCGCACAGAATACACTTGAGAGTAACTTAGAAAGTTTATCCGTCTTCGACTGTAAGAACTGGAGCGCGTCACAAATGAACTGAAACTCAGCGTATAGGATACTTGACTCACAGACATGAGAAATAGGCATATAGACGGTTAAAATATGTCTACTCTTAAATGAAACAATTAGAAATTAATAGTTTAATGATTATGTAATCCATATGTGACCCGTCACAGAAACCAGGGACACAAGTCGGCAGCACAACTTGCGAACAAATTGAGAAAGAAGCGTTTTTTTTTTCAAAATTGGTGATTTCAGCTTTTTTGCAGAATCTGTTAGTTGAGATCATGAAGAAGCCTCTCCATGTTTGAGATAACAGTATTGGTATATTTAAAAGCGTACATTTTGAGGTTGAAATCGGCTTGTTTTTCGGAGATTCTAGCATGCAGTAGGGGCGTGTCATTGTCTGTGTGTATTTCCATACTGAATAGCCGGCGGCGCTTTTGCCCCCGCCCCCCAACAGCGTGGCTACTTATTATGCAGCGCTCTGGCCGGCTCTATCTGATATCAAAATTCAATGAAGATGGACGCCGCAAAGGTTGTCGCAGACGAGCTGAAAATGTTTTCGCCGCACTTTGTGGGCTCGGGA
The DNA here is from genome assembly GCA_029959095.1 of Rhinichthys osculus. NCBI lineage: Eukaryota > Metazoa > Chordata > Actinopteri > Cypriniformes > Leuciscidae > Rhinichthys > Rhinichthys osculus. The sequence goes on from JARWKJ010000012.1 coordinate 43,885,773, forward strand.
AACTGAACCGGAGGTATCGGGCGCGGCGCACGCGCTCTCGGTGCTTGAATACGGCGGCTCGGCTCGCTGACAGCGGTGGCATAATACGTCCCGTTTGCTTTGAATGGGGAACGTTTTGTGAACAGGGAACAGACTTAATGGACTGGGAACAATCTCCATAGAACATTAACTGGCACAGAGAATCGAAATAGAGGATGCAGTTAAGACCTTTGCTGCGATGAAGGCCTGCCGTGCGCGTTTCTGAAACGTAAGTTAAGCTTCATTTGCTCTTTAGTCGTTATGTAAGATGCTGAACCTGCTGATGATATAATGTGCTTGCGGACATTTCATTTGTGTGTGTATACGCACATAAGAAAGTGGTGTAAAGAGATTTGCAACAGTAATCTGAGGAGGTGAAATATGATTATTTGGAAAATTCCTGTCATTACTGCTTAAAGAAAAAAGCCAGCAGACATTAGCCTCCTGCATAAACTTTAATATTGTTGACATTTTGGGCACACGCACGTTGCACACTATTTGCGTTATATGTAGGCCTATTATATGTATGTTATATGTAGGCCTATATTGGTCTTTGTGTGTTGTTGCTGGTTTTGCGTTATATGTATGGCATATTGGTCTTTGTGTGTTGTTGCTGGTTTTGCTTTATATGTATGGCATATTGGTCTTTGTGTGTTGTTGCTGGTTTTGCGTTATATGTATGGCATATTGGTCTTTGTGTGTTGTTGCTGGTTTTGCTTTATATGTATGGCATATTGGTCTTTGTGTGTTGTTGCTGGTTTTGCTTTATATGTATGGCATATTGGTCTTTGTGTGTTGTTGCTGGTTTTGCTTTATATGTAGGCCTATATTGGTCTTTGTGTGTTGTTGCTGGTTTTGCGTTATATGTATGGCATATTGGTCTTTGTGTGTTGTTGCTGGTAAACGTTGCAAATAGAGGGGCAGCACAATTGTTTTTCGCCTAGAGCGGCAGAAGTGCATTCGCCGGTCCTGGGGGTGAGTTTGCATAAACATTAAAGTTTGTCGTTTTGTGTTCATTCTAAGAAAACGTACACGTTATCTCATGTTTAGTCTGTTTAGACCTTCCCATACCTAACTATTGTTATTAGCTATCTCAGGAAAGGAAAAAAAGCTGTAAAGCACAGGGGGAGCTTTACAGGGGGGTATGGCTTATCTAAATGAGATGTAAATGAGCCCTATTGTCACTCCCAGCAGCAGAGAGAGGTGAGAACTACACAATCTTTTGAGGCCGTTTTCTCCCATTTTAGCTTTTTTGAGAAACAACTTCTCCAAATATTATCAGATTTCCACGTGTTACACATCGTTGGAAAGCTTGGAGACTACACTTTCAGAATCTATGAATACCTCAAAATGCCCCAGAACCGACTTGTTTCCCTAGTTTCCGTGTTTGGTCACATATAGGCGCGCGTGCGTGTTCACCACAGGAGAAATGACGAGTCAACATCGCTATATTAATCTTTGCAGCCAAACACACTCTTAGTAAACACTTGTTTATTAATAAAAAAAATTAATATCTCCTTTTTCCCGACACATCCATAATCATTAGGCTACCTTCGCCAGTGCTTTGCGGCAAGCTTTATGTGTGCTGAGTGTGAGGCATATATCCCGCACCTCAGTAGCCTATATGTAATTCAATTCACATTTATTTGTAGCCTATTGCATTTTTCACAAAACATATCGTTTCAAAGCAGCTTTACAGAAAATGCATGTGTCTAAATTACAATTTAGAGTGATCTGTTATCAGAGGTGACTGTGTGTAATGCATTTCAATTAATTTTCATTCAGTTCCATTGTTAATGCAATGCATTAAGGTAAGGCAGAAACAATGAGCTCATTGAAGTAAAGAATAGATGTAGTTAAATGATTAGGAAACATAGAAAACGTACTCGGTTACTAACGTAACCTCGGTTTTCTTTCGAAGGGAACTCAACAATACGTCATCGACGTTATGGGGGAACGCCTCAGGCGTGACAGGTGTCTGAAATCACTATCAAATCACGTCAATCACATTGAACGGCGACAGCCCGTGGATCATTAGCGTGAATGATTAACGTGCGACCTGGAAGTATATAAGGGCGCCTTGCAAACATGACAAACCATCTTTTCGTCTTCAGGGACTGTTTTGTCTGTTACTGCTTTGAAAATCAGGTAATTATGAAATGCTTTCAGAAGTGTGCAGACCCGTGCCCAAGATATTTGTAGCTGGGTGACACACGTGAACTGTGCATTTTTTGTCTGGGAAGGAAGACGCGCACAGGCGGTTCTCGAGGGAACTGCCTGTGCAAATTGTGATCGCGCCTGTCCCTCTTCTCGAGAGAAGAGGGTTCAGCGTCTGGATGTCACAGATGAAGCTCGCCGATCGCCTTGAGAGGGGTGTAATCCTCTCAGACGATGCGGCGGCTGACGAGAAGCTGCAATTGGATGAAGTTTTTCAAAAAAAAAAAAACAAAAAAAAAAAGGAAAACTTAGTCCGGCAGCAAGCGCTCTCCCGGACAAACAGGAGATGGCTGATGAGGGTGGAAATAATAAAATATTTTCCTGTATCTTCTCAGCCACCCTGCCCCGTGTATGCTGAGCTGGTTGGTATCGACACTGAGAGCTCAAAACCCTGCCAGTTGAATGGCAGAGAATACACGTCAGCGGGTCAGGCCGGTGCTAGCCTGCACATCATGGCGGTGTTGCAGGTACACCAGGCCGATCTGCTGGGGGATCTCGACCAGGGGGTGGGGCCCCTGAGGCGGTTACTGAGCTGCGCCGCAAATGAAAAAAATTATGTATATATATATATATATAGCTCTCCGGGATGGCGATGATACTGGCCACGGAGAGACATTTGTGGTTGAACCTGGCGATTTCGGGAAGAAAGAGAAAGGCTTTCTCCTCGATTCGCTGGTTTCGCCCTCTGAGCTTTTCGGCACCTCCGTGTGAACGGTGGTTGGAAAGTTCGGAGAGGCGAAGTCGCGCTCAGCTGTATCCAGGACATACATACCGCTGAGATCCGTGTCCATGCCCAGACAGATGGGAGGGCCTGGCCTATTATGGTCCGAGGACCTTAGATGAGGCCAGAGAGCCAGTGTCACCTCTCGTGGCCTCCTCCGTGGAGTAGTAGGTCGCAGAGGAGGCGCGACTCCCGCAAGAAGAGGGATCTGAGGGAGGTGATCCGGCACAAACGCACGTTGCGATGGTCTTGGATCATCTTCCCTGAGGGCGTGATTATATCTTTACCCTTTCCTCTCTTCCCCGACTCCCCAGGCGCTTCTTACATTAGGTCTGAGGCTGGGCTCATGGTTAGAACAAGGTTCTGATGGCCCGCCTCGGCTTGGTTAGTGAGACTGCCTCTTTCAGGTATGTAAAGGTGGTAGACCCCATGTTCATGAAGAACTGTCTGGTGAGTCTTCACTTTGCACGCCGCAGGTGAGCCGCTGGTCTTTCAAAGAGTATTTTTTGTGATTAAAAAATAATATGTTTTTCTTTACAGACCTCGTTCCCTGTATAGAGTTATGGGGCCATGTCAAGGTAATAAGGTAAGAGAACTTTTTTGGATTTTCCCGTTAGGTGGCCAGAATGATAACTATGTTAGCCTTCGGGCTATTAGCCACCTCAGGGTAGAGTAGTTGGTCTCTCTCTGATAGAATGTTTTACTTGGAGTGTTGACTGATGCTAGAGCTTCAGATAGATCTTATGTCCGGCCGATGGGATGGTTTTGACTTTTCTGAGTATTTCGCCCCTTGAGCTCTGTTGAGTTTTCATTAGGTTGAGCGTTCTGCAGCCCTTTTGTATGGAATAATACAGACTATATTCTTTAGTAGGCTGTGGCTCCTCTGAGCCCTCAGATAGATCTATGCTTACAGGTTGGCCCTCACCAGGGCCGCCTTTGTAGCTGGCCTAGGCTGTGCCAGGGATATTAGAGGCGTTCTGCTAAAATTAGCATTTCTTCCTCTGACGCTTCACTTTGTGAATGTAGGTTTTTGGCATCCCTGTATAATCAGCCTCCTCCCATGTGAGTCGTTAGGCCAAGGCCCGCCCCCTTCTCTGCATTCTGGGGTGACTAGAGTAATGCAGCGTGGTGCAGAGGATGGTTTATAAGGACATGGTAGGCCTCAGTTAGGCCTCCGTGGTATATAAGTCCTTTTGAGCAGGGTTAGGCCGTCTTTCGCTTCACGAAGAAGACTGAGTTTCCTGCCCGACCCTGCCGTGCAGAACTGGCCTACGGATTTAGGCCGCCAGTATGGGCTTCACTTAACTCGCTGAGCTACTGCTCGAGCGCTGGGTTGTAGGTGGTTGGCTTTCATTCAAGCCCCACTCCCCTAGGTTGGGCACAGATGTTTTTCTGTTACCCCTAGAGCCGCTGGCAGGCCCGCACCCTGGTAAACTCAGGGTGAGGTGTGAGTATTCCCCTGTGATTCAGGGTAGGTCTGAGCACTTCACTCCCAGTTCTGTTTTTATCCTACCTCGCACTACTATGGCTCGGGTCGAGTATGAAGTAAGCCTTCACTTCTTCTTTGGTCGAAGTTCGCTCCCCTGAAGCCAGAGCATTGCCCTGTGCTGACGCCCATGCATAGATGGTAGGCCCCTGACTAACTGGGGCCTCCACTGAGGCAGAGTGGCGTATGTTGTACTCCCCTTGTTCTAAGGGTATTAGCTCTCTATGCTGAGTACACTGCCATGGGCAATGTGATTAGGCACCAGGATGCTGTAGGCGCTGTGTAAACAGCTTATCTGCCAACGAAGGCTGCGCCATCAGGTAGTAGGCCTCAGCAGGCCTCCTTGTATGAGCAGCCCCCAAGAGGGCGCTATAGGCTACTTCTCGAGAGGATTGGTTGGCCTTGGTGGTTCGGGCAGTTGACTCACCGGTGGGTAGTAGGCCTTAAACAGGCCTCCACGGAGGTGAGTCACAACATTGTGGGACATGCTTTAATGCCGCTACAGGTAGCTAGCCGTACTAGGCCTCCTGTGGGTGGGCCCAATAGTTACATTGGTGTAGTATGGTTCCCAACAGTGTTCCTTTGTTGCAGATTTGACTTGCTATCAGCTAGTAGGCCCAACCGGGCCTCCCTGATAGGCGAGTCCCCAGCTGGCTGGCCTTAGCAGGCCGCCTTGGAACTGTCACCCGGACTCAGCTACCAGTTGCTATCAGGTAGTAGGCCACTCAGGCCTCCCTGAAGGTGAATTCCCACTTAAGATGGTTATCAGGTAGTAGGCCTCACCCGGCCTCGCTGAAGGCGAATCCCCACCTACATTGGCTATCAGGTTGTAGGCCTCACCAGGCCTCCCTGGAGACAAGCCCAAGGACAGACAACTGGACAGCTAGCCTGACTTTCTATCGGGTAGCAGAAAAAGCTCCCAGATATTATGGCTGTCAGGTAGTAGGCCTCACCAGGCCTCCCTGAGGGTGAGTTCCCCACGTACTATCGTTATCGGGTAGTAGGCCTCTCTAGGCCTCCCTGTAGGTGACCACATACTGTTGCTATCAGGTAGTAGGCCTCACCAGGCCTCCTTGTGAGTGGTTCCCTAGCGGTGCTGGGTTCAGGAAGCTAGTGGCCTCTTGCTATCATTTCAGCTGGCCTTATCAGGCAGCTGCTGAAGGCGAGCTTGCGCCCTGGATCGACTAAAGTGTTCATTCTCTGCTACTGGTTCCCTCTCGGAACCTCTTTCCTGCCTACAGCCTGGTTTTGCCTACCAGGGGGACCATATGCTCCCCTCGTTGAGGGTCACTGTGAGCATGCGGACTCCTGAGTCTGGTCAGACGGTCGTAGGCCTCTCGTGAGGCCTCCCAGTTAGATCAGCCCTTAGGCCTTCACAGGCCTCCTCAGTGTTTGTAACACAAGCACTGGGTAGATCCATGGATCGAGTAGAGAAACTCCCCTCGCTGGTAAGGGTTGGAAAGCACTTGCTGAGTCATACTCTCCGGGATATCCCGTCTCTGAGATCCAGGCCGAGTGGTTCACTGCCAGCTTCGCAGTCCCTCGGGTTGGATGCCTTACTTAAGGCAAGTGTCCAGAGGCTCTGTCTTCGGACAGACAAGAAGTGGCCAGACTAAGTGTCTATGCTCTGACACCAGGTCAGGCCGTCCTGGTGGCACTTCGGGGTGAGTACTTTCCCCTGAATAGTGACTGGCTGGGGTTCCTTCGGGTTCCCTAGCCACATTCCCTAGAAGGGACCCCTTCTAATTGAAGTTGTGGTCCTAGGCCTTTGAGCAGGCCCAGGTAGTCCTTTTATTTAACATAGGTTTATGGAGGTTTTCCTGTGTGGCTTATAGCTTAGGCTATGACCGTAGGGAATGCTGTCACTGACAGCCCAGTATGACCTGTCGGTGAGTGGTTCTAGCGTTTCATTTGAAATTGCTGGTTCTGACAGTTGTCACTGCCTGAGGGCATGCACTCCCCTCAGCATGGCGGCGTGGGTATATCGTTCCCCATAACGTCGATGACGTATTGTTGAGTTTCCTTCGAAAGAGAACGTCTCAGGTTACAAATGTAACCTTTGTTCCCTGAGAACAGGGAACGAGACGATACGTCTCCCTGCCATGCCTCGGGGCTTGCCTGCCGTACAGTCCCTTCAGACGATAAGGTGATTTGTCATGTTTGCAAGGCGCCCTTATATACTTCCAGGTCGCACATTAATCATTCACGCTAATGATTCACGGGCTGTCGCCGGTCAATGTGATTGACGTGATTTGATAGTGATTTCAGACACCTGTCACGCCTGAGGCGTTCCCCATAACGTCGATGACGTATTGTCTCGTTCCCTGTTCTCAGGGAACAAAGGTTACATTTGTAACCTGAGACGTTCTCTCT